>CM046448.1:49638696-49896196 GCA_025506515.1 Flaveria trinervia | reverse complement strand
TTGTTCATGAGATTTTATTTGTTTCATTATTTAAGTTGGTTGAATAATAACAAATAAAAGTGTGTTAATGATATAAAATTAAAATAGGTTTTAATTTTATAAATTAAGGGTGAAAGAGTACAAATAAAAAAAGTTTCAAAATGGGGGGAAAACCCCTTTTGGAACATCATTTTCAGCCGCCCAAAGGTGGGGGTCTTCATGTGTCTTTTAGTCTTGGTTCTTTCAAGTTTTTAGACACTCTTGCACTCTTCCATCTCTCCTCTCTAAAAGGCACACTTTCTCTTACACACAAGCAATAGAACCTCCAAAACAAGGCTGATTTTCGGAGTAAGAAGCTGAAAAAGGGGCTGTAATTTTCGGTTTTTTGGAGGAGCTAAAGAAGAGTTATCTTTGGTGTTGCATCCTAACAAGCAAGGTGTTTGAAGGGCTTGTGGGTATCACTACTTGAGGCCTCCTTTGAAGGCTAGACACATTCAAGAACATCATCATCTACCTCTTTTCATCCACAACTTTTGCACAAGAAAGGTTGTTTGAAGCACCTTCAATATCTGGTGGCTTACTAAGGGTAGACGATGTTGAAGTAGTTCCTGTGACAAGGTTCATAGGGTCTATCACTAGACCTTAAGTCAAGGATTACCCTTCAAAGCTAATTTTAGGGTCCATCTTAACATCTAGTTGACCAATGGCATTGCCTGCTAGCCTTTGTCTTCTTCTTTGTCTGAACTCTTCAACAATCTTGTCTTGAATCCTCTCAACCAGTCTGTCAGTTGCTTGTTTTGACTTGGGTGGAAAGTGACATATGGACTAGTGGAAGACAGTTATAGTACTTTAGGGTTTGAAAATTGAAGACATCTTACGACCCCTAAAGTTTATGCAGTCTCACGACTCTCCTGTCAGCATCATACCTCCACCAAGTATTTCATTCTCAACATCATAGGATGGGATAGACATAGCTTTTGGATATCCTCAAACAAACTTTGTATGAGTAAGTCCGTATCGATGTAGACTTGAAGAGGTTGCTGAGTATGGATAATTGCAAGTAAGGGTGGTGAATCCTCAATGTCCATACCTTGAGAAGAACTCCTAGGTTCTATGCTAGGACTTTCTCCCCCTTTTTAGTAGCATCACCCTCTTGCATAGATGAGCTAGAGGTAAGGTCCACCACATTCATAGGTTCTTGTGCACTTGGTTGAGTTCTTCATAGACATCCCCCAATTAGTTTTTTCTTGAGGTCGGAAATATTAAGTTGCTGATCATGGACCCTTCTTTACAAGGTAGTCACTTGAGATTCCAGGTGACTAACCTTTGAAACAAAATAGGTGCAGGGTTTAGATAGTTTTTGCACCTTTATTATCATTCCCGTCATCTTCATAAGGTGAATCATAGGGGGATGAGAGAATAGGACCAAGGTCTTTTTCCTCATCACCAGCACCTTTGTTCTTGGCTACTGGATTTCCTTTGCACCATGACAACTTAAGTTGAAGTGTCAAAGGGATGGATTGCCATGGTTGAGGTCTTAATGATGTAGTCACTTACTGAAGTAAGAGCCTCTTCCATATGGATCTCCTGAACATGTTTAGGAAGATCCACCTCAGTGGTGGGTGGATGATGTGGGCTAGACATGGGCGAAACAGAAGTACTCATCTCTTCTTGAGCAGGGTGGAGAAGAGAGACTCAAGATACTAATTAAAGCCCATATCTTCATCATCATAGAACTCTAGGTTGGGAATGGGTTGATCTAGATCTATAGTGTAAGGCCCAGTTCTCGGGACGCTCACAGTTGGACAATCATCACACATATTATGTTAAATACATTTAACATCTGCCAAACATTGCAATAGAATTAATTTAAACAAACCATTTAATATAGTAATAATTGCTTTTGCAAAATAATATAACATTGTTAATTGTTACAAAATATCATTTAATTGCATTACAGCGCAAAAACATCATTGTTATACAAAATGGATGCCATCCAAAACATGCCAAGTAGCTGCCCCATGGTATCCCCATCAACTCTTACCTACCAACTGGAAAATATATAAAAAGTCGGTGTTGCTGAGTGATATCTAGTATTATAAAACATAATATACTTTACTTTTGTTTAAAACCATTCCTTTATTTTCATTTGCGATCATGTATCATAAGTACAAATAGATAATCCTATTATTATCTTTCATCATCATTCGTTCTCATACATTATCTTCCTTACCATACATTTTGTACTTTCATCATTATCTTTCACTTTTCATCCGGACCAATGCCATGTTCTATACCCCAAACATCAAGCACAAGTGCTGGTACCGGGCCGAAGTCTATAAATAGACTTCTAACTCATGCACACGTGCTAGCACTAGTACCAGGGCAAGCGATAAAGGTCCCATACATCTGGTCAATCACAAGGACTAGACCCCTGTGTGCATCCTCATGGGTTAGCTAAACTATACACAATTGAGCTAACAACCACTCAATGAGTTGTGAACCTCCTTTCATATTGCTTTCAAGACTTTTCGTATTTTCATTCATTATTCCTTATGTTCTATTTGTCATCGTCATTAATTCTCGCTTTCATTACATGATACTTTACATTTATTGATAATAATATATAGTGCAAAGCCACAGAAATATATGTAATAAAGAATATAAACAAAACATAGAATAAACATACATAACATAAGCTCATCATACATTACTCCTGGGAACATCTCGAGTCATCAAAAAACATCATATGCTCATCATACATTACCCCCGGGAACATCCCGAGTCATAGCCTAAACTTCCTTTTTCCTCAAAATTTCAGAAATAATTCTAAGACTTAGGCGCATAGGCACTATGTAGGCGCATGGCCACAATGCGGGCGCATGAACCCTCAAGCATATGGGAATTGAACACATAGGCACACAGAAAACTCTTAGGCGCATGAGCACTATACGGGCGTATGAGCTACACTTAGTCAATTTGGGCAACATTTCAAGTGTATAGGCACTTTGCAGGTGCATGAGCTTGACTTTGGTGCATGGGCATTTTGGGCATCTAGGTACTGTTGAGGCGCATGAATTTTGGGTGTTTTGGGAACACTTAAGCAGTTTGGCAGTTGGGCGCATGGGTAACTACTTGCAACTAACATCATCATAATTTAGTCCCAAATCCAATCCTAACATGTTCTAAGCTTAGTTCTAACATTTTAAGCAACAAAAACATGCTCATAACACAAACACAACCATAAATTAATCCAAACTTGCACCCACCCACAATTCACACACACAAACATACAAGTATACATACCCAACATCATAAAAACATTTAATCATGCATTTCCATCCTTGAAACCAATTAAAACATGTAAAAGGGGGATTCTAGAACTCTCCTTTGGCAATCTTTTGGACAGTCTTCTTCAAACCCGAATGCACTTAGAGTTCAAACACCTAAAACCCACCAAAACACACAACGAACACATACAAACTCATATAAGCATACACTGAGGCTAATACAACCAAAAAAATTAAAAACACCAAATTATACCTTTAATTCAGCCTTCTTGATCTTCTTCAAAATCTAAGAGCTCTTTCTGTCTCTCTCAAAACCAGTTGTAAAAAGGTGATGTGGAAGAAGTGGGCGGCCATGCCCACTTTTGTACGAAATATATTATATTATTTGGTACCTTTTACACATTTAACCACTCAATTGGATTAAATTTCATTTATTTCGTTTTCTTTACTTTAATTCTTTATTTCATGTCTTTTCAATTTCCAGGTGTTACAAGTCCACCCCCCTTATATAGGTTTTGTCCATGAAACATGTTATTCTTCAAATAGATGTGGGTAATGCTGCCTCATTTCTTCTTGACTCTCTCACATTGATTCGGATCCCTTTCTACGTTTCGATTGTACACGCACCAAGGGAACCACTTTAGTTTGTAACCTCTTTTCCTTTTGATCAATGATCGACATTGGTTGCTCGACATAAATAAGCCATTCATTTACCTTAATGTCCTCTAGTGGTATGACCATATCTTTGTCAGCTAAGCACTCTCTCAAAGGAGATACATGGAAAGTCGGGTGATTTCCACTTAACTCATCAAATAGTTCCAACCTATAGGTCACCTCTCTTACTTGAGCAATGATTCGAAAAGGCCTTATATACCTCGAGCTTAACTTGCCCTGCTTTTTGAACCAAATGACACCCTTCTCTTGGAGCATATATTATTATATATAGTGTGTCCATCACTTCTCAAATAGTCTAGGCTTAATGTAATACACCTGATATGTTGTAAACACATGAAACTGGGTCATTCGCAGGAGCATATGCGAATGAAACTCGGTCGTACGACTGAGCCATGCTAATGGACCAATCGTGCGACTGAGAGATACGATTAAGCCATTCATAAGACTGAACCATAAGTATGGTCTAGTCGTATGATTGAACCATACACATGGCCCAATCATACGAATGGGCCCAGTCGCATCTGATATGGGCTGAGGCCTATAAATACGAGCTTCATTGTGTAGAAAGGTTAAGGAGTGTGCCCGACGCCTAGGTGCTGCCGGATGAGAGGGGTGATCATGCTCGATCTCCCCTTGCCAATAGTCATGATTCTTATGTTGTAATGAGCTTGTAATCATTAGGTTTTATCAATGAAACCATTTTATTATAGTTCGTGTTTATTGTTTGTCTCTCGATTTTGGTTTTGTTCATTCCGTCAAGAACACACTCGGATGTTTACTGATCCAACACCTTTACAATTGGTATCAGAGCGAGGTTACTTCTAGAATGATCTAATTATCATTCTAGCAACCCGAGCTCTTGATTTTTGGATCTATTTCAGGTTCCTTGACGTTAAACCCACTTCATTTTCTTCGTGTTTTGCTTAGATCTTGTTACGTGTGTTGTTTCTATGTTAAAATCGAACTCGAAACCACATTCTTATCACCCTTGAGAATCTGATGATGTCTATTTTGTTTCAGTTCACGTAAAATTCATCAAATTAGGGTTTTGGTAGCTTTGGCACTTGTAGATCTGAAAATCTGCGTGCAGACCCGTTCGTTCGACTTGACCATTCAAATGGACCATTCGTGCGACTAGACCATGCTAATGGACCATTCGTGCGACTGGACCATGCTAATGGACCATTCGTACGACTGGACCATGCTAATGGACCATTCGTGTGACTGGACCATGCTAATGGACAATTAGTATGACTGGACCATGCTAATGGACCATTCGTACGACTGGAATGCGACTAGACCAGTCTTATGAGAAGTCATGCTACTAGACCAGTCTTATGACCAGTCATGCTACTCGACCAGTCTTATGACCATTCATGCTACTAGACCATTCTTATGACCAGTCATGCTACTAGACCAGTCTTATGACCAGTGTCACGAAGATATCATTCGTATTATCCACTCACACGAATGTGATAATTGTACTCCATGTCATATGAATGAACGGTGTTCCAGACCCAAAAAAAAGGTCTGGAACTACCTTTTGCATAGATTTGAGGATGAGCGAAGCACATTCACCTTGAGGTTCTTGTGTCAAATAAGTTCGATGGATACCCTATAATTCATTGGACATCCAGAATAGGTGATTGTAGTTAGAACACAAAAGAAAGAAGAGAAGATGTTAGTAGTCGGTGCTGATTTTGTGGGGTAGTCAGGAGCATCTGACTATTTATGGGCCAATCAAGTTATATCTATCCACACAGAGAGGATTCTCATTCTTAGGGGGAATCCATGTGTAGAGAAATTGAAGACGAAATCAGAAAGTGATGATGTGAGCTGGTTTCTGATGATGAATATGAGTGCATGCTGATTTCGTTGAGATTGTCTACTATGGATTAGAACCCTCTACTTTTGCCCAATACACCATGTGAAGACGCAAGGAGAGCACAATGTCTATATATTGGGATATGCTAAATTTGAGGGGGGAATTTTTGCAGGTGTGAATCTTAATCAGGTTAGGCTGTGTGAAGACTAAAGAAATGGAAAACTATTCATGTCATTATCTGGAAAAGTCAGTCTTATGGGGAATCTTGCTGCTATGATGGTGTTCTTCAAAGTAAACAAAAGCTATTGAGCCTAAATTCATTTTCAGGGATACTGTAGCAACCTGACGGATCTAGAACGTTGGCTAATATGGTTTTTCGTTTGATTTTATTAGAAACCAGAGCAAAGATTGACCGAAGATTGTAAGAGGTGTTATCTACTATTCGCAAGCAACGTCCAAGGGGGAATTTGTTGGAGCATATATTGTCATATATAGTGTGTCCGTCGCTTACCGAATAGTCTAGGCATAATGTAATACACCTGATATGTTGTAAACACATGAAACTTGGTCATTCGTAGGAGCATATATGAATAAGACTCAGTCGTACGACTGAGCCATGCTAATGGACTAGTCGTGCGACTGAGAGATGCGATTGAGCTATTCATAAGACTGAACCATAAGTATGGTACAGTCGTACGATTGAACCATATGCATTTCCCAATCGTAAGAATGGGCCCAATCGCATCTGATATGGGCTGAGTCCTATATATAGCAGTTTCATTGTGTAGAAGGTTAAGGAGTGTGCCTGGCGCCTAGGTGCTGCCGAATGAGAGGGGAGATCATGCTCGATCTCCCCTTGCCAAGAGTCGTGATTCTTATGTTGTACGAGCTTGTAATCATTAGGTTTTTTCAACGAAACCATTTTATTATAGTTCATGTTTATTGTTTGTCTCTTGGTTTTTGTTTTGTTTCCTTCCGTCAAGAACACGCTCGGATGTCTACGGATCCAGCGCCTTTACACCTTCCATGGTGAGACCTTCAACATAACTCTATCACCCACCTTGAACTCAATCAGTTTACATCTTTTATCCGCATACGACTTTTGCCTATCTTGTTTGCCTTCATGCCTTGGTCTTTTCTAGATTCTCAATCATAGCATTGATTACTTCAATGCTCCCTAGCTCCTTCTAAGG
Organism: Flaveria trinervia; assembly: GCA_025506515.1. Classification (NCBI taxonomy): domain Eukaryota; kingdom Viridiplantae; phylum Streptophyta; class Magnoliopsida; order Asterales; family Asteraceae; genus Flaveria; species Flaveria trinervia. The sequence goes on along the minus strand of CM046448.1, from coordinate 49,889,234 downwards.
GATATCAACCCAATAAATGAACATTCTACATTTCCTACCATATAGCATCTCATAAGTGGGCATACCAATGCTAGGATGATAACTGTTATTGTATGAGAATTCGGCTAACGTTAAGTGGTCATCCCAACTTCCTCCAAAATCAATGATGCATGCTCAGAGCATATCCTTAAACATCTGAATTGTTCTCTCCGAATGAAAATCCTTCTATGGATGATAAGTCCTGCTAATATGTAAACTTGTCCCCATCGCATCATGAAATCTCTTCCAAATCTTAGATATAACCTGGGTGTCACAGTCGGACATAGTAGGCACCTGTACACCGTGACAAGTTACAATCTCCTTGATGAATAGATCTGCTAATCTCTCAGATGAATACATTTCACGAATCGGTAGGATGTGAGCACTCTTCATCATACGGTCAACTATCACCCATATGGCATCACACCCCTTTGTAGTACATGGTAGCTTCATGATAAATTCCATGGTGATATGCTCCCACTTCCACTCGGGTATATCCAAAGGTTGGATCTTCCCATACAGGTTCTAATGCTCCACCTTCACTTACGAACAAGTAAGGCACTTACTCGCGTACTCCACTATGTGACGCTTCATACCCGACCACCAATAATATTTCTTCATATCTTGATACATCTTTGTAGCACTAGGATGAATGGAGTATCAAGTCTTTTGAGCCTCATCCAAAATCTTTCCACATAGATATTCATAACGAGGAATCCACGTTCATCCGAATCAGGTTCTAACAACGAGAGTGTTTTCACTCAACTGCATGACTAGACTTCTCATCCATTTGGATTTAAGGCAATATTCTTTCAACACCTTGTCTTGGAATTCTTGGACCTGCTTCATCACATCGGAGGTCATAACCAATTGTTAAGCATTCACTAGAATTGGCTCGGGTATCTCCTTTCGACTAAGGGCATCCACCACTATGTTGGCCTTACCTGGATGGTAATGGATCTCGCAATCATAATATTTTACAAGTTCCAACCATCTACTTTGCCTTATAATCAAGTCCTTCTACTCAAAGAAGTACTTCAAGCCCTTGTGGTCTGTGAAGATACTGCACTTCGTCCCATATAGGTAGTGCCTCAAAATCTTAAATGCAAAGACCACAACTGCCAGCTCCAAGTCATGAGTAGGGTAATGAACCTCATGAACCTTCAACTATCGGGATGTGTACTCTATTACCTTTCTTTGCTACTTTAACACCACAACCCAACCCCAAATAAGAAGCATCCGAATAGACCACCAAATCATCGCTCCCTTCGGGTAATGACAAGACAAAAGCTTGAGTCAACCTTGCCTTTAACTCTTTGAAAGCCTTCTCTTGCTATTCAACCCAAACAAACTTCACATCCTTATGGGTCAATTTAGTCAATGGTGAAACTATCTTAGAGAAGACATGAATGAATCTCCTATAATATCCCGCCAATCCTAAGAAACTACGAATCTCGGATGGTGTCATTGGAGACTTCCATTGCATTACCGCTTCTACTTTAGCCAGGTTGACCAAAATCCTTTGAGGATTCACAACGTGACCCAAAAACTAAACTTTGTGCAATCAGAATGCATACTTGGAGAACTTGGCATATAGCTTCATCTTCTTCTGCATGTCCAACACCTCTCAAATATGACTGGCATGCTCCTTTCCGCTTTTTGAATAAATCAGGATATCTTCGATAAACACAATCACTGATTTATCCAACATCGACTGACACACTCAATTCATCAAATCCATAAAAGCAGCTGGCGCGTTAGTTAAACTAAAAGACATCACAAGAAACACGAAATGTCCATAACGTGTGTGAAAAGTTATTTTATGAATGTTTTGCTCATTTATCTTCAATGATGGTAACTAGATTGAAGATCTATCCTCAAGAACCAACTAGCACCTTGGAGTTGATCAAATTAGTCATTAATTCTTGGTAATTGATAACAATTCTTCAACGTCAACTTATTCAACTCCCAGTAGTCAATGAATATCCTTATACTACCATCCTTCTTCTTGACAAATAAAACTAGAGCACCCCAAGGAGAGATACTTGGTCTAATGAACCCTTATCAAGAAACTCTTGAAGTTGCTCCATCAATTCCTTCATCTTAGAGGGAACTAAATGATGCGATGCCTTAGCAACAACTTGAGCACCAGACATCAAGTCAATCTGGAACTCGATCTCACGCTCTGGTGGCACACCTAGTAAATCTTCTGGGAACACATCGGGGAAGTCAAACATAACCAGTACATCAGATAGTTGTGGTGTTGATGTGTCCACATCCTTCATGTAAGCCACGTAGGCACTATATCCATGCCTCATGCACTTTCCCGCCACCATCATCGAAATCACCTTCAGAATCATAGTGACTCGATCACCGTAAGTTGTCATAGAACTCTCGTCAGGTGTTGTTAGTCAAATCATCTTCTTGCAACACACAATATTAACATCATAGTCTCCTAACCAATCCATTCCTTGGACTACATCAAACCCGTCAAAGGTCATCACAAACAGTCTAGTAGGAAACTTATGCCCTTCTAATTCTATGTCACAACCTTCTATCTGCATAGAAATCCTAGTAGACTTACTAATGGCAGTTTCTACATCAAATGGCTCATCTATGTTTCTACTTCTACCATGCAATTTAGCATAGAAAGTAGCACAAATGAAACTCTTACTAGCACCAGAAACAAATAACATAGAAGCAAGAGTTTGGTTTACTAGAAATGCACCTAACAACATAAGGGTCTGTCCTAGCCTCCTCCTAGGTCAAACTAAATGCCCTTGTGCTTTCCTTCTGCCCTTCATTCCCTTCCTTCTTTATCGCCCTGGACTCTCAGCCCTCGGCTTCTTGCAGTCCCTGGTCATGTGACCCACTTCACCACAGTTATAACACTTCACCACCCCATAATTTCTTGCCATATGTCCTATCTTCCTACACTTGAAGTAGATGTTCCACCCCCATATACACTCCTTGGCATGCTCCTTCACCCATTTTCCACACCTCTTAGACCCTACACTGGGGGTGGCTACATGTTGGCCGTCCACCCTGGCCGCTTTGTTGTTTGGAGGGGCACCACCCCATCCAAACCGCTTTCCATTCCAGTTCTGATAATCACTAGCTTTCTTGGTCACCTCTACCACTACCACCTCCCTCTCATCATACGATATCCTTGCCAGATCCACCACCGACATAAACGTGCTAAGCCGGGCGGTGATCATATGCCTGCCATTGTCTGTTGTTAAGCCCTGAATGTATCTCTTAATCATTCGTGATAGAGGCATCACTTGATCTGGCACTAACCTTGCCATCTCATTAAATTTTGTCGTGTTTTGCTGGTGCGCCATGGTTCCTATCTCCAGCTACAGGAACTCCCTCTTAATCTTGTCTAGATCTTTATGAGTACATAACTCCTCAATCACCAACTTTTTTAGTTTGCCCCACTTCATCCTTCCAATTGCTCTTCTAATCTTGGCCTGGACAATATTGTGCCACCAACATAGAGCTGAGTTCACAAACAAGTGAGTAGCAAACTTCACCTTTTGGTCCCCCCTACACTCGCTGATATCAAGTACAACCTCCATGTCTCTCACCCACCGATGAGAAACAGTAGCAGTACCATTTCCATTAAAAGTAGGGGGCTTGCATCTTTGGAATACCCCATAGTTAAAGCCTCATGCTATCTCAAGCATAGGTTCCTCTTCATCCTCCTTATCACTAGAGGATCACCATCCCATTCTCTGGTTGCTCTCTCTCCCCCGCTAGCTTATTCCTTTCTTTCATCTCACCTTCCCTAACAGATTTAATCATTTTGGTCACCACAGATGGCAAGATCATCTACATGACGTAGTGAACCTCCTCCGGATGAGAGGTCCTGGTCTTTACATGACCCGTCTCATCAACTTTGGTTTTGCCTCTCATGACATGTGGTCTAGCAACACATCCACCATGACCTCCACCTCGTGAAGCCTTCGAAGATCTACATCTAGCCACCCTCTAAACAAGCTATAAGATCTGATCACCAATACAGTCATTCAAGGTAATAGCATAGTTTATGTCAAGTATAGTAAGTACCTAATTTTAGTGGCCAATTGTGATTAGCCACTTACTTTACTCTTCATACTCCAAACGTTTCCTCTCTTTACTACATCGATACCTAAATCTACCAAAATCACATAGACCACATAACTTGCGCACATAACATCGGTTAACATTAAAGAAAGTACCTCATGGCACATAGCTACTCAGACTGGCTCCTTCCATTTTGTCCTAAACTCAGTTTAAGTTTAGGTTTTTAAAAATATTTACCCAATTCTCTTAAACTTTTGCTCTGATACCAACTTGTAAAGCTGTTGGTCTATTAGATCGATTTGCAGTATAGATGAGATGTTGAATCGTTCAATATAGATACAAACAACAGAAAACAAAGTTGAAGAAGATTGATAAAAACCACAAATGAATCAAAGTAAGACAATGATGATCAATATACTCAATAATAACAAAGCATAATGATAATTTTGTGAAATGACTACTTACAAAGGTTACTTGCAATATTGATAAATGATTAGGGTTTTGCAAAATTACCCAACAATGGAAATGATCAAATCTATATAGCAGTCTTAGTTTCACAGATAGTTTCCCTGGTAGCGAAACTATGCTGTCCAAACTATACTTTCGCCTGACAAAAACAACAGTTTCATAGGGAGAACTAAAACAGCTGACTATGAGTGAATCGTTTTGCTCGACCAAAAACTAAGCAAAATAAACAACATATAAAAGTAAAATAACATTAAACCTGTTACAAAGTAATATAAACAATATCTAGTCTAAAGTGAGTCCAACCTATACTTGATCTTCAATACTCCCCTAGGTTGGATCTCACTTCTCTGGATTTGTCTGATTAGCTCCAATCTCTCCTGCTGCATCTGATGTGTCTATATACGCTCCTGAAGCGTCTTCCTCGGGAGCTTCAGCAACTGATTCTCTTTGGTCACCTCCTGCTTCATTAGCTCCCTCGGGACGAGCACTAGCTTGCTCAAACTATCTAGTTAGATCCCTTAAATCCATGTCTAATTCATCTTGAGCTCTAACCTTCTCTACTAGCTCTTTCACTTCTTTTCTAATGCCTCTAACCTTTTTAGCTACTATCATGAAGAAACTAGCTTTTTTTCCTGTCTCCTCTCCTGCTCCTACTTTGATGTGATTTTCGTAGAGAACGAGCAGGTCTTCATCGCAGAATCCAAATACTTCCATAGGATAAAACAATCGAAACTCTACATCACCTTTTATCCTGATCATGGCCTCCCCCGTATTGTTATCATAAAACCACTTCTCAAAATTTTGTAGTTATAGGGGAAGGGGATCTGACAATCTGGCCCTGTTTATAGTCTTTGGGGGTTTCACCCTCAGCATAATCCTCCCTTTTCTTGTCTCCCAGTCCTTATACTTCTTTGACCTTCTTTTTTCAGCCTTCATGAACCCAAATGACTCAAAGTTGTCATTCAGTCCATTCTTTATCTCTTTTTCCAACAACGAGGCTCTTTCACTTGGATGAGCATTTAGTAATGGCAACCAACCAGCCTCCTTAAATCCCACTTAAGCAAGTTCTTAAAAGCCTTCCTCTTATGAGGATAAGATATCCCTCCCCCTCTCCTCTTTATCATGAACATTTTGAGGCTGGGATTATACTTCCAACTTATGATCATCTTATCAGCCTCAGACTTACTCAACCCTTCCAAATGTTGGAATAGAGGAGTTATCTCTTTAGTCTCTTTCTCTCTAGCAAACCAATCATCTATCTCTATTTCAAAAACATCTTCAGCATCATCACCCTTTTTAGCAACATAGATTAAGGGCTTCTCATCAAACTCATGGTATTATGGTTTAGAGTGATAATCAACCAGTTGCTCATCCTCTTCTTCTTTGTCAATCAACCCCTTCTATGTAGACTTCTCCACTTGTCCAACTGGATTCTCCCTGACCACTTCTTCACTAATCAATTCTTTCTCAACATCAAAATGTATATTCACAAACCCAGCCTCAACTACTTCTTCTACATTCTCCACATGTATAGTCTCTTCCCTTTCACCAAATCCTCCAACTTCATCAACTGTTGCTCTAGACGTGCCCTCTCCTACCGGGAAGATGTACCCACATGTAAAAATGAGTACTTGGTAGTATTAGTCAAATCATATTACTCAGTCTGAGTTAGCTAATTGGGCAGGCCAATTGCAACCTTCAACTTATTCACCTCCTCAAATAATCTTCTGATCATCTTATTCTTGTTTACCAACATCTTAGTCGTTTCATCAATCACCTCATCCTTTTTCTTTTCCCTTATCTCTTGATTGGTGAGTTTTGTCTTTATAATGCTTAACTCGTTTGCTAGAGATGCATTTACATTTCTTATCATATTTTCATCCATACCAGTTCTCTCCTCTCTCCTCGCAGTCTATGTGAAAGATTGGTGCTTATGTTTAGTCCTTCTCTCGACTTCTCCCTCATTAGTTTCTTCTTTGATCTCTTTTCCTCTTCAACCCAAACCTCCTCAAGTGTCTCATTTACATGCTCCTTGAAATCATAATCTTTTTCTTTAGCATATCTGTTTCTCTTCTTAATCAGCATGTTTCACTCTTGTCTCCTCAATCCTTTGTTTTTAGATTCATCAACCCTCCTGATATAATTCCACCTTTCTGGTGGGTACATGTTCTCCCAGAGGTGTGTAATCTTGCCACTAAAATCGTGACGGATGGCGTAACAGTCTGCGAAGATACGGGTATCATTTGCACTAGTCTCTTAACCTCCTCGTGCCTTGGACTAATAGGGATAAGGTCATCAAAAATATCGATAGGAATCGAGGATAAAACAACCATTTATCCTTCTTTACAGCCATCACGTTCTTCGCCATACACATAAAACTCAGTTTTGCTATGTTTGCCTTCTCTCCCCTACAGCATAACACCATTGCTTTTGCCTAATCTCTATTAAGCCCGTCTTATCCACCTTTACGGTGATCTAAGCACATAATGAAGACATGAGCTATGTATCTCTATTCCTTAGAGAGGAAGGACTTCTTGATCTCCTTCCTAGTGCCAAAAGGTGGTCCCACATATCCCATCAGCCTAAATGCCTCAAACACCTCCAGATCTGTCAAAGTAACCTACTCTCCAGTATCTTCGTCTAGTCTTAGGACCCTAGATACAATCTCAGCTGTAATGATCACCTCATTCTCCATGACTTTGGCTATAATCCTCTGTGTTTTGCCTCTAGTATCATACTTAGCTGTTCTCCAGAAATCTCTAATGCCAAGATCATAAATAGTAGTAGAGTGAGATATGGTGTAAGCAATAGGAGATCTTTGCAGCCATGGAATGCAATCTCTGAAACTAGCTGCTTTAGGATGAGTATCATCCAATGCGACATTGATGTTGTTCCTCTCGTCAAATTTTAGATTTACCATTTAATCTGAAAAACAGATGAAACATGTGAGAATAATATATCAAATAATAATATTAAAGAAAAATATGAAAAAGATAAAAATTACACAAAAGCCAATTTAAATTCGCTATTTGAAAGTATAGTTTCGCAGAAAGAAAGATTTAGTTTCGCTAGACAAAACTATAGTTTCTGCAAAGATTGGCTATAGTTTCGCCAACAATTAATGATTGTTTTGCCATCAACTATTAACTAGTTATTAGTTTCAGCAACATATTGAAGTAGGTTCGACTGGCCAAAAAGATAGTTTCGGCGTAGTGAAAATAAAGTTTGGTCAGTAAAACTGTTAAGTTCCCCCGCACAACATAACTCCATAGTTTCGCTGAAAAACTATGAACTTTCATTTAGTTTCGCTAGACTATCCGGTACTTTCGCAGTAAGAACTGCAAAGGTACCGAAGAGTCTCGATCAAATAACCATAGTGTTGTTAGAAAACTTTGATGAAACTAATCCTAAGTTCGAAACTCACTTGCGAACAAGAAACACGGATCAAATAGGAAACAAAACAACAACAAATCAAAATCACCAAAGTAGACAATGGATAAACCCTAGACCGGTAGTTCAAAAGATTGTGCGAAAATGAGGAATCAATTTTGCAAAATGAGTTATATACCATATTGTTTCGCAGGTAGCAAAACTATAGTATCGCTAGGCAAAGATGCAGTTTCGCCGGCGATCATCATCATGTCACTTATCGAATGAGCAGGCGAATTGTAAGGCCCCGTTCCCGGGACGCTTACAGCTGTTAATTCATCGCACATAAAATATATACTTTGCATTTAATCATCAAAACATTGCTGTGGAAACATAACACAAATGGCATTTCATTTCATCATAAAAACTTTTGCAAAATAATACATCGTTTGTCGGTTACAAAATTACATTGTTGTATTACATCACAAAAGCTTTAAATAAATGGATGCCATACAAAAGAGCTGAGCAACCGCCTCGTGCCATCTTCAGCAAAGCTCACCTACCAACTGGAAAATGCATAAAAGTCAGCGTTGCTGAGTGAGTTCTAGATTTATAGCAAAACATACTTTTCTTTCATAAAATCTTCCTTTCTTTTAAAATCATATTATACTTTACATTCATTCGTGATCATTCATCGTACGTACATATAGAATATATCATTATTATCTTCATCATTCTTTCGTTCATACTTCCTTCATTCATCATTACTTCTAGTGACATGTACATTACCCCGAACATTGTGCACGAAGCGGGTAACTGGGCCTGAGGTCTCTTATAGACCTCGAACATTGTGCATGAAGCTGACTCCAGTACCTAGGGCAAGTACATTCACCATTTATCTTTTCTCTTTTATTCTGGATCAATGCCATATGCTATACCCCGAACATTGTGCACGAAGCAGGTAACTAGGCCTGAGGTCTCTCATAGACCTCAAACATTGTGCATGAAGCTGACTCCAGTACCTAGGGCCAGCGACAAGGATCCCATACGTATGGTCAATCACAAGGATTAGACCCCAGTATGCATCCTTTCGGGGTAGCTAACCCGCACACAGTTGAGCTAACACCCTAAATTGGGTGTGAACCTCCATACATTTGCTTGCAAGCCTTTCTTACATTCATTCATTAATGCATGCATTCATTCATCATGTTCCTCTTTCATTATCTTTCACTTTACGTTACATAATACTTCGTTCATTCATTTATTCATAACACGTAAAGTCGTAGGAAAGATAATCATACATCATCACAAGGAACATAAACATATCATTCATACATCATCATGCAGCGCATCATACACACATAACATACATCATGCATAACCATGAAACATCATCATCATCATCATAAGCATCAACCACACATCATCACATGCCCATCATACCATCTATGACCCCATAAGTCAACATTCATAACCCCCAGGAATCTCCTAGGTCGAAGCCTACATTACCTCTTTTTCCCCAAAAAGTCAGAATTTTACTAAGTGTTCACCCGCATTTCCTATATTTCATCCGTATTTGCTATATTCCATCCGCATTGGATATACTTCATCCGCATTTACTTTACTTCATCCGCATATGTCATCCGCATTAGCCTAACTCCTCCGCATTTCCATACTTCGTCAAATGCTCATCCGCATTGACTCAATTCATCCGCATTGACTTACTTTGCTCATCGGCATACTTAATCAAATGCACATCCATATTGGCTCACTTCATCCGCATTGACTTACTTTGCTCATCCGTATTTCCTGCACTTAGCCAATGCTCATCCGCATTTCCTGCACTTAGCCAATGCTCATCCGCATTTCCATACATAGTCAAATGCTCATCCGCATTTCCTGCACTTAGCCAATGCTCATCCGCATTGACTTCATCCGCATTGACCTACCCATTGGTTATTGCTCATCCGCATTAACCCTTTTCATCCACATTTACTTCCACACACTTAGGCAGATTTAAAAACTTATCAAATGGGTCAAAAACATCAGATTCAATTTCCATGCACCATTTATCATGTTCTAAGCTTAATTCTTACCCTCTAAGCCTTAGAAACACAATCATACATCATCAATCATGAACATAGTCACACATCACATGATAACATAATCATACACACATACAAGCATATGGGTCCGAAACCCAGCTATATAAAAACATACATTCATGCATTTCCAGCCCCAAAATCAGTTAAAAACTAGTAAAAGAGGGGTCCTAGAACTCACCTTTGCAGCTTCTGAGTATGGCTTCCTCCAAACTCGTTTGCAAATTGAATTCAACTGCTAGAAACCCACTAAAAACATACCCCAAACACATACAAACCCATATAAGGATAAACCCGAGGATAAGACTAGTCAAGAACACCATAAAAGCATGAATTCTTACCTTGAATTCGAACTCTTTCTTGTTCTTCCTTCAAAACTGAGAACTTCCTGCTCTTTCTCTCTCTAAAACCCGAAAATCAGTGGTGTATGTGACATATGGGCGGCCATACCACCTTTTACACCCACTTTTCAAACATTTTGTCCTCTTGGACACTTTTTACCCCTAGACTTGGGTTTTATTTCTTTTTCTTCTTTTCTTTCACTTTATCCTTCTCTTCCTTTGACTTTAAAATAACCAGGTGTTACACGAATCTATAGTTTCGCAGTGCGAAACTAGAAGCGAAATTATAATTTTGCAGAAAACCTAAAAAATAATAAAAATAAAATAAAAGCAAAAAATAATATTAATGAAAATGAAAATAACTAGACAAAATAAAACAATTAAAATAAAATTTGCTCCACAAAACCTCACTAAATCTTCACGTGTAATTTTGTTTAATCAAAATTAAACAAAACAAAATGAAAGGATATGAACAAGAGGTTGAAAAGATCTTTCAGAGAATCAAAGTTTGGCGGAATTTGCTGATATATTCGTCCTTTTAAGTCCATGCCTTCTTTGTTTCAAAAAGTGCATTGTAGCTACTATTATCATGTTTTGATTATTGTAAGAAAACAAAGGATGTCCCAATCCCGATGGACATTTGCCAAAGAAACTTATCCAGCACTCATGATATATTGAATGAATGACATGCTCTGCATGACTTTTCCTCTCAGAAGCATCATAGGTCATATTTCATAAGAAGCAAATCCCATAAAAAGATCAAATGATGAGAGCTCCAGGTCTATACTTATTGCAGGATCGTTTAAGGGCTTGAACACAATTACAACACAACAACACAATGAGAAGATTAACTAAACTTTAATCAAACAGTGAACTAGGTAGCCAAAGGTGATACAAAGAACACAAGTAAAGCAAGAGACAAAACAAGAGAGTATAGTTTTCAAGGAAGCAGTATATTGCTTTCTCAAGTTCTTTTACAAGTGTTACAAAGCATAAAGAAAGATACAAGAACTTGGAATACTTATACTACAACCTACAGCCGGCTATACTTTGAAAGCCAGCTGGATACAATTGACTAGACACTAACAAAAATCAATTGTAGGATCAAAAGGCATATCTGCCTTTTGACCTTGTGACTATGACATGCCATAGCTCACATCCTTAAACATTATACAAAGGATAAAGTACATAAAGTGGAAAGTTTCAGACTCAAGACCTCAATGTACAGTTACCAAAAGCATGGACCTTTTCACCAACTCTTGTAAGTTGGTGACTTATCAGAGACGCAGCGGAAAAGGTGCTTTATGGAATAGTATATCAGATAAAGCATGTGTACTAAAAGTCTTCGGAAGAAATCTGTCTTCATAGAGTGAAGCTTCGGAAGACTTTGTCTCTTGAAGCTTCGGAAGACTTCATGTTTGGCTTCGGAAGATATTGGTCTTGGCTTCGGAAGATATTACACTTAGAGTATTTTCTAATGCTTTGTGTAATTCTTCCAAAGCATTCTTCACTTCAGTACTTAGTGCATGTTGCTGAAACACTTAGGCAGTTTTTGGGTTGCATCAGACTTCAGGAATCCTTACAAACTCCCCCTAGGCTGATGCTACCAAAACACTTAGAAGATCTTTAAATGTTTGTAGTCTTCAGTACAATCAAGACCATTCCTTTCTTCATTTGATGGTCAGGATCATCAAGACTCTCATAGTATCTTCTCATTTCAAAGAGATCATGCAGAGGTAAGTTGATTATGTCTTGCCATGAGTAGACATTTTCAACACCTTGATCTCTGATAACATTCCATCTTTCTGGATTGGTAGAGTAAGTCCAGGATAAGATGGGTGTCTCAGTTGCTGGAGGAGCCACCTGCATAGGAGTTGATTGGGCTGCCTCATCATGCACTTCCTCAGGTTGATCTGATTCAGCTTGGGGTGTAGAGGTAGATGACATTCGCTTCTTCTTTATCTTTGGTTTAGAAGCCATTTTCTTCTTCCTCTTGGATGTCTTTAACTGAGAACACTGGTCTGCAGCACCATGTTGATAATCAGTGTCTTTCTCAGTTGGGTGTTCCTCCCTCACAGGTTCAGAAGGAGAGGGAGTTTGACCCTGCCTAGGATCAGAAGATGAAGCTTGCTGAGGCTCAGCTGGAGGTGCTGGTTGAGGTGTCTCTGGTTGTTCAAACTTGACCTCCACTTCAGGTGGGACTTGACTTGGAAGAGAGTGCAAGTCAATGAGTTCTCCACTTTTAATCTTCTGCTTGATCACCCTAATATGTTCATCCATAGTGGATAGAGACATGGGGCCAAGTCTCCTTCTGGAGAATCCATACAGCTTCAAGAAGCTCACCATTCTTTGTCTGTCAGCAGACTTCTTTGCATTCTTTTGAATGATGACTCTTGACTTTGCAGCTTCTTCCCCTAGCTTCCTTTTGGTTGTTTTTCTTTCTTTGACTTGCTCAAGTTCAAGTTGCTTTAAGTATTCGAACTCAATGAAGTCATAGGACAAGGGAAGAAGTACATTTTCCTCATAGAAGCCTGTGGCACTCAGGTAGTTTATCATTTTGATTCTATCTTCTTCTTTATCTACCTGAGGTTCTTGTGGAGCCACATCTTCCTGTGTAGGATTTTCTTGAACTGGAGAGAGAGTGGGAGTATGCTTGTGAAGTCTTTTCTGTCTCCTCTCCTCTTTGAATTGGAGAAGTAACCTTGCATCCTCTTTCTCCTTTATCTCTCTTGACACTTCCATGTCAGCCAGTTCATTCAACTCTTCTAAGGGAAGGGAGATGATTTCATCAACATCATAGTTCCTGGTCTGTAAATAAGTAATCCTGACTGCCCTTTGTTCATCATTTTGAGTATTTGGTCTGGGGGCAGCCCTGATTGCAGCTTGCATGAATTTAGATGACCCAGAAGAACTTTCTCCCCTTAGCCTCCTTTTCCTCTCTCTCTCTTCCTCCTCAATTTCCTCAAGAGTCATTATCCTTTTCCCTTTGTCACCAACAGACCTTTGTGACTCAAGGTGGATTGAGGCTTGGCCTTCATTGCTTGGTGTAGCTTCCATGCTCTGGCCAGAGAGAGGCTGAGAAACACCTTCACCAGCAGGTGTCTCAGATGGAGTTTGGATCTCTGCAGCAGTTGTTGATGGTGAGACAAGGGTCTCAGGTTCTGCCACTGGGCCTTCAGCCAAGGTTTCCCCTATGAAACTAATCTTAGGGTCCACCTCAACATCCAGTTGACCGATGACATTGCCTGATTGCCTAAGTCTCCTTCTTAGAGAGAACTCTGCAAGGATCCTGTCTTGGATTCTTTGAGCCAGCCTGTCAGCTTGTCTTGATTTGCTTGGATTGACAAGTGGCATGTTGACTAAATCCAGTCCTTCATAGAAGCTCAGGCTTGGAACTGAAAAATTTCTTGTTGGCCTTGAACTCTGTGAAGTATGAGGGCTTTTCTGTCATTATCATACCTCCATCTGATGATGTAGTTGCCAGTTCCTTGTGGTGGAGATGAGACAGCCCTTGGTATACCTTCCTCAAAGAGACTCCTGATGAGAGAGTCTATAGAGTCCACATTAATGTGAACTTGAGGAAGTTGCTGAGAATGCACAACAGCAAGTGAGGATGGTGAGTCCTCTATGTCCATTCTTTCTGAAGAACTCCCAGGTTCTGTGGTTGTGATAACATTCTCCCCGTTTTGGTAGCATCACCCACTTGCATAGGTGAGCTGGAGGATAAATCAATCACTTCCACAGGTTCTTGTGTTCCTGGTTGAGCTCTCCTTAAAGGTCTCCCAGCTAGTTTTTCCTGCAGATATGAAATCTGGAGTTGCTGATCATTGACCCTGTTTTGTAGGGTAGTCATCTGAGATTCCAAGTGACTAACCTTAGAGACTAGATAGGTGCATGTTTGTGACAATTTTTGTACCTTTAGTCTCAAATTCCCCTCATCTTCATCAGAAGAATCACTAGGGGATGAGAGGATTGGACCAAAGTCCTCTCTCTCACCACCAGCTTGAGTTTCTTGGCTGCTGGTTTTCCTCTGCTCACTGGCAACATCAATTAAGATGCCAATGGGCTGAGTTGCCATGGTTGAGGTCTTAATGATGTAATCACTTTCAAAAGTGAGAGCCTCTTCCATATGGACATCCTGAACAGGTTTAGATGTGTCCACCTCAGTAATAGGTGACTGATGAGGGATAGACTGAGGAGAGTCAGAGGTACTCATCTCTCTTTGAGTAGGGGAGGAGAAGAGAGACTCATGGTACTCACTGAATCCTAAGTATTCATCAGTGTAAAAGGATAGGTTGGGAATTGGTTGGTTTATATCCAAAGGCTGGGGATGGTAGCTGTCCCCTGAAGGTTGTTCACTTGAGTGTTGAGACTCAGAGTGAAAGCTTACGGTTGTTGGGCTAATGAGCTCATCAGATTGAGCTTGAGGAACCTCAGCCCTGATAGGTAAAGTAATGGGAGTGGTTTGCTACTCAGGAGAAGTGGGAGCTCTGGAGTCCACTTCTTCCTGTAAGGTTGAGTATTTGGGGGCCTGCACAGACTCAATAGCCTGAGCAGGGGTTCATTGGGATTTTCTTTTGTAGGTGATGAATATTTGAGGTTGTGAAGAGGGTAGGAGAGCAGTAGGTGTGGGTTCAACACTAGCTTGGACTGCTGTGTTGTCACCTTGAGCAATGAGCTCTAACATTTTTGGGACTAGGGCTGTTTCTACCCCTGAGAAGCCTACAGTTGGCTTCTTCATACTTTTAAAGATGCCGGGCTTCATCTGTCCCAGTTTAAGAATATTGCCTGTTTCCCTCAACTGTGAGCCCAGTTCACAGTTGAGAATGTGTTGAACATATCTAGGAAACATGTAATACTCTAAGGAGTCTAAGTTTGCAAGTAAATTAGTATAAACAAATTGTGAATACCTGAACTTGACCCCCTGAACCATCCCATGAACTATAAAGGAGAGATCATCAGGAATCTGGTCCCATCCACCATGCTTGTTTGATAAGCTGTGGATAACTACATGGAGCAGGTATTTCCACTGGGATGAGACTTTCCCTTTCCTGAAGGTCTTTACAAAGAAATCTCCTTCATAGCCCATCTGCTCGAAGGAATGATTAACCGCTTCTTTTGGGAAGAACACTTCACCTGCTTCATCATCCAGCTGAAGATGTCGGTTGATGATGGCCGGAGTGATGAAAATTGTTCTCCCCTACACTGTGGCAGACAGTGCCTTCTCCCCATCCATAATGACCTCTTGGCAGGTCTTCCAGAATTCAAGCAAATGATCCTCATATAGAGGAGGATCAATGGTTAGGGAGGTGAAGTAGTGAGACAAAGACAAGAAATGGCAAACCTCTGAGAAATGAGGATCTTTGTCAGAGCATAACAGAGCAACCTGATTGTGTTGTCTATGTAGCTGCATGGCAAAGTTAGGATCATTTCTGTGAATAAGGTCAGCCATTGTGAGGTAGCTCAGAGATGAAGAGAAAAAATGGGAAGGAAATTTCAGAGAGAAAGCTTTGGGTTTTAGGTATGGAAGAAAAGCAGATGATAGAAGAGGGGGGAAACCGTTGGGTTATATGAGAGAGAAGGATTTCAGATAAAGTTTAATGAAAGAGGATAAACTTTGAAATCCGTATGTCGGTCCCACCTCTGAAAAAGTAGTTTACCTTTTTGCTCAAAAAGTAGTTTTCTTGGAATTCAAAAAGCTTCCGAAAGTAATTTGTCTTCGGAAGTTGTGATTGAAAAAGCTTCCGAAGCTAAAGTGGCTTCGGAAGAATTTTCCTGAGAGTCTTAAAGATTTATGCTACGGAAGAGAAATAAACTTTTGGATGCTTTGTATAAGAATGAACAAAGCTTCCGAAAGTAATTTTTGCTTCAGAAGGAAAAAGTCCTTAAAAATGAATAAGTGTCTAAGTTAAGAATTTTAAGCTTCGAAAGATAAATTTTGACTTCTTCCGAAGGTAAAATCTCTTAGACAGTCATTTATTTTGAAGACATATTTTTCTTCCGAAGGTAAAACGTTATCTTCCGAAGTATCAGAAAATTTTCAAGAATCTACGGAAAGTCTTCAAAAAGAGTTTTTTGATTCAAAGAAAACATGAGCTTATAAAAGTGATGAACTAGACAACTTAGGACACACATATTTTTAAGAAGAAATAATTAGAATTAGTTTTAAAAAAAATCTACTCAAAGTTAATCATCCCAATAGCTGATATCAGATACTTAAATCTTTGTTCATCAAAAGCTTTTGTGAACAGATCAGCATATTGTTCATCTGTGTGAACTTTGACTAGTTTAATTAACCCCTTTTCATAGTTATCTCTTATTAAATGATACCTGATGTTGATGTGTTTGGTCCTTGAGTGCTGCACAGGGTTCTTAGTGATAGATATAGCACTTTTGTTGTCTATGTGGATAGGAGTCTCTTTGATGTTAAATCCGTAGTCTAGCATCTGATTTTGAATCCAAAGCACTTGAGCACAGCAGCTTGCAGCAACAATGTATTCAGCCTCAGCAGTTGATGCACACACACAGGTTTGTTTCTTGCATTGCCATGAGACAACCCTTCCACCAAGGAATTGACATCCCCCAGATGTAGTCATCACCAATCTGTGTCAAAAGTTTGTGTATGGATTTAAGAGGAAAAGTATACCGACAATCATCGTGGCTATAACTCTTAAAAGTCAACACCACTGGGTGCATCTTGTGGTACTAGTATGATCTCCTAGACTTGCTAGTGACTCTCAATGAAAACAAGAACCGAGCATCAAAAGGTTTTGATAACATGTCCCGAATGATTTGATTTACCTGTATGATTCCATAATGAATTGTTCCACTTATGGTCAAAATAACTTGAAGCTGCCTGTTTAAGAAATAAATCTGCTAGATATCTATCTTAGGATTTTCACTTCACACAAAATTTACAAAAATATGTTTTTACTTCTGCTTTTCAGTTCTAGTAGTTTCATTTATGTAATTCTGTCAGTTTAGTTGTTAAAAGTTGGACTACGTATTAGAATTCTGTCAGGTGACAAAATGTTTTATTGTTAAAAGGATCACATCTGAGGTGATCAAATGTTTCTAAAGTTAAAAACGATCCTGTCTGAGATGATCGAATGTTCGAAATGTTTTATCATTAGTTAAAAATGGTTTAAGTGTCAAATGGTCATAAAGTTAAAATCTTAAGTATGAGCCATTCACACGACTGGACCATAAGTATGGACCAGCCGTACGATTGAACCAGACGAATGAGCCCAATCGCATGACTAAGCCACACGTATGGCCCAAATATGCGATTGGACCATCAGCCGGGTAAATTCATGCGATTGGATCGGCAGAATGAACCAGTCGCATGAATGGAAGCAACCAAATAGGGTAGTCGCACGACTAAAACCCAGTCACACGACTGATGATGACCGATTGAGTCAGTTGCACGACTGAGTCTCTATCGCACGAACTAGCAATGCGATTAGGCCCAGTCGCACGACTGAAGTAAACACTAGTATAAATGGAGGGGGAGTCGGTCGCAAACCCTATTCACCCTAAATTGCCCATTTCTTTGCACGACTTACCGATACTATGCCCAAATTTCATTTGATTTCTCTTGGACTCTGATTATTACATTCTAATGATTTCCAGTGACTCTAGAGGTAATGTGCAACGATTTCCTATCAAATATTCAATCGATTCATTCTCAAAAGATCGAAATTGTGCCCTAAAACTTAACCGAGACTAGTATGACTAATAACCTGATAAAACTAAGTAAATTGTTAAAATAAAAGTTATTAGGTGCTATGTTAGGTGGTTGCGAGACTAATGCGCCATACCACGAAGTATAACACTACGAATTGCGCAAAATTTGAATTTGAATGAACCAACAGTTTGTCTTGCGAATGGGTGCTCTGATGAACTTCAATCGCACGACTAAGCCGGGCGAATGGCTCAGTGGCACGACGAAGTTGGGCGAATGGCACAAGCGCACAGTAGAAACATGCGAATAAGTTCAGTCGCACGACTAGTTCAATCGCTTGGTAGAGCATATGACTGAGCACAGTCGCATGACTCGGTCGTGCGTATGAGCTCAATCGGACGACAGAACAGATAGATTCAAGTTAAGAGAATCAAATGGTAACTCTTTTACTCACACTAACATTTATCCATTTTGTGTAACAGATAGCGAGTCGCTGGACCATGAGCACGAAGCACAACATATATGCTCACCTGGATTTGACTTCCAGGAATTTTGCAGACTTTTTGGGCATTATTAGTTTTCTACAGAGATCGAGGATCTTCCGTGACATTTTGACATCGTGCACACCATACCGATACCTTCAGCAGGGCTTCTCGGAAGGCGCAGTTTTCGATAGGACCATAGAGCCCCATTGCATCAGGAGCTCTATCTTCGGTCATACCGTAGAGATCACAGAGGAGGATCTTAGGACAGCATTAGAGTTTGGAGATGATGTTGACTGCCCAACCCACTTGCACCCACTGACAGTGCGTGGCTGCTTCCTACGATCCAAGTACTTGGGGGACATCACCACAGGTGTGCTCAACAAGAGCAACCTATGCCCCGATTCACGTACTTGGCACATGTGCTGCTAAAGTGCTTTGCCTCCAAAAATGGAGGATTCGATGAGCTATCGGACTAGATATTGAATGCCTACATGGCGTTGGTGCTGAACAACCCATTCAGTTTCTCCCTGATGATCTTCACCTACTTGGTGGAGAACATCGAGGCGAAGGGGAAGGAGGGATTTTGTATGTATCCTCGCTTCATGTAGATGATCATTGATCAGAAGCTCCCTCAGCTACCTAAGGAGAAGGAGGACGCTCTAGTACTTGAGCTGATGGATGACACCACATTGGGCCAGATGAAGGTGTACAGGGGGAGCAGGCTAGGCCCCCAGTGAGGAGATTGTTCGGGCACCTGGCCCAGGAGGATTACGTGGTGCCCGCTGGGAGGAAATGGCGCTACGAGGACAGTGAATCTGATACAGAGCAGATTGTACTCCCCACCGATGACTCAGGGGATGATGACAGTGGCGATGGTGGAGACACAGGCCCCACTTCATCTAGGGCCACCACTACAGATGTTAAACCTCCACCACCTACTCATGGAGAAGCTAACATAGTTGGTTTCCATCAGGATTTCAGGCCTGATGAGGAGGAGGAGAGTGATGATGAGACGTTGACTAGAATGGTGGGCAGCATGGTGGTTGCCACCGAACATGGGATAGAGGCGGTTGAAGGAAGCCAAGCTGCGTCTGGGGAGACTACTAAAGATCCTACTTATACCCCAGACCAGCTCAGAATCTGAGGGGAAGCATCCTCCTCAAGGGGTTCAAGGAAGAAGAGGATGGCTCAGCCCCATGGATGAAGCCGAAAAGACGGAGGTTCACGCTGATTCCTACCTCCACCACCACTGCCACCATATCTACCACCACCACTCACTCACCCACTACGACCACAGCTACCACCACCACTATTACCACCTCCCCCCATCATTACCACAGCCACTCCACCACCTACCTACACTACTTCCACCACCACTACAGCCTACCCATCACCACCCACACATATATCACCACCCATATTCACCACAGCCACCACCACTACCACCGGCCACCAGCCCGGACCATCATCCCACTAGCCATTTACTACAGGATCCTCCCTACCTTCTATTGGGGTAGATGATCAGTTGGCAGCATTGAACAGGATGGTGCTGAAGCTGTGGGCTGCGAACGAGGAAAGAGCTGCACAGATTAGACAGCTTGTGGAGCAGAACGCTGCCTAGGCACAGCAGATCGCTCAACAGGCCTAGCTAATAGAGGATTAGGCTCAACAGATGGCTGTTCAAAGTCAAGAGATTGTCCAACTCCAAGAGCATAAAGTTCTATCCACTAAGAAGATTGAGGAGTTGGAGGATGCCAAATGGACCATCATGCTTAAACTCAAAGGCAAAAAGGATGAGCCTCTAATGATACGTGAGGGTGATGATGATGGTGATGATGATGATGAAGTGGATGATGATGATGATGAAACAAAGGGCGGATATGATGAAGGTGCAGGAGATGGAGGAGATGATGAAGACGTAGGTGACGCATCTACATCGGGTGCCACACAAGCAAGAGAGAGGCGGGCCAAGAAAAATCAAGATCATGGTTCCTCAACATCAGCTCTGACTGTAGAAGAGCATATGATTCAGGAAAAATGTAATGATTAAATGTTTATGTAATTTTAATACATGTGTAACTGAATCATGTATTAAACTTATGTACATAATGTTTATATTTATTAATGTTTACTGTCTTGATTGTTGACTAATAGTTGATATGTTTATATGTTTAAATCAAACAGATCATTCATCTCAGCAAGATGAGTATGATGTTGCTCCCCTTCAGCAGATCAAGTCTCAACTCACAATGATACTTGATTTGCAAGGGATCGTCAGGAGGTCTATGAGTTACACTCCTGAAGAAGGAGAAATAATTCACGGCCTACTAATGAGCAACTGGATGAGATGTTCCGATTGAATCCAGATGAGCTTGTGAAGGATGCTCCCAATGTTGACATGGATAGTGATGATGAGCTTAACAATGTGGCTGAGATTGAGATTGAAGATGTCACAACACAACATTATCTAGAGTATGCTGATAACAAGGGAAATTAAGTCCCCAATCAGGGTGACACCCTTGTCAGTGATACATTTGAAACACTGGATAAGATGGAGTAGGAGTCGGAGAAGAAGAAAGATCAAGCCCAAACCTCAGACGCTAATGTCAACATCAAAAAGGATGAATGGGCGGCTTGTTTTACAAAGATCAAAGCCCAACGTAGTGCTCCAAAGCCTAGTACCTACACCAAGCTTTACAAATTGAAGAAGCATTTGAATGTGTCAGGAAAGATCATAGCGTGGGCATATTTTGATGATCTAAATGTTTATGCTATCAAGTGAGAGAAGGGAATCGAGTACTTCAGATTCCGACACGATCTGAAGACTATACCTGGTTTTGAGCTTAACTAGTTGGCCAAATTGAAGCTATTATATGCTAACCCTCGAAAGTTGGCAGGCTGGTTTGAAGCAGCTTTGAAGCAACTTCGATGAGAGAGTACCATACCAGGTGGGTCAACTTCAAACCTCAACAACCAAAGAGGTATATTAGAAGATCTGAAGTTGATGCCATTAATTGAAAGCCAAGATTGTGCTGAAGTGGAGTCCACCGCGCACAATGTCGAGAATCCCTCGAAGGGAAATGCCTCAGGACTTAACTCCGCACTTCAAGTGGTGGTACTATGACTGAAGAACAGGTGAGGCGGTCATAGTTCTGAATAGAAATGGAAATATGGAAACTATTAGGGTATTTAACCCCATGTGGCTAACTAACTTGTCTTCTGACGATGTCTACACTTTATACAAGTGCCCACTGTTCTATGTTGCGCAAGACATTGTACAAGCCCTCCAGTTTCAAAACATGATAAGACTCTACTTTGCATTCAAATACATGCAGGAGTTACAAGGGAGGAGAAGTACAAGAAATATGAAGAGCTAATGAAGAATGTTAGACAATAGAGTAAATTAGGTCCAATTGGGAGTTTGTAGATACATATGTACCTAGTTTATGAGTTTAATATAAAATGTCTTTCATGTCTTACATATATGTAATAGAATGGTTTTGAATGAAATACAATGTGTGGTTTATGCTTATAATGTTTAATATTTCATTGATTATTGTGTGTTAACGCTTATTAAACTAACTATATAGGTTTATGGATGTTTACATAGTTCTTAGTCAACAATAATTAAGAAACGTGATTAAACTTAATCGTGTGAAGTTCTCAAGTGAATGGACCATGCAAATGGACCATACACATGAATACATCATGCTAATGAACCAGTTGCACGACTAAACCAGGAGACTAGATCAGTCGCATGATTGTGACATGAGATTGACTCAGTCGCACGACTGGATCTTCAGTCATGCGGATGGATCAACCGCATGCTTTAGTCACATGACTAAACCATGCTAATGGTTCAGTCGCACGAGTAAACCTTGCTAATGGTTCAGTCACACGAATGGAAAACCCTAACCTCTAAATACCACTTAATTCGTGGAAAAACAAAACAATTCGAATACCTACGCATTAAATCGTACCCTAGCCGTCCAGAGACTCAAGAACACCTGTTCCAAGTTCATAGATCGTAGTAAATCATCCTACTATCGTTCTTGACGTTTAGTTTTATTCTTGGATTGATTTTACTCATGTTCCCACTGATTGGATCGCCAAGCAAATAGGATTCCACACTATTTGAGTTGGTATACACGTAAATCAATTAGTACTCCGTCCGTACATGGTCCTAACAAGTGTCATGTTTCTCCTTTTGACAACACCATTGTAAGGTTATATTAGAAAGGTTGATGCTACCAAAGCAACCAAAGAAACCAAAGGGCTTCTAGTATGCATGCATGATGTACATGGTAGAAGTTACTTTGGAAGCTTCACGCTCCTAATAGAAAATATTCTAAGTGTAAAATCTCTGAAACCAAAGCCAAAAATATTCCGAAGCCAAAGTCCAGAATCTTCCGAAGCCAAAGATGAAGTCTTTCGAAGTTTCAAAGACAAAGACTTCCGAAGCCAATAGAGTTAAGACTTATTTTTTTCCGAATACACAGAAGTCATGCTTTCTCTAATCAAATTTTGCATAAAGCTAACACACTTTTTTAACTACAACTTTGAAGACTCACCAACTTCTATAAGTTGGTGAAGTTCCATGCTTTTGCGACTACAGATTAACGTTTAGAGTCTGTAACTTTCTACTTTGTATCTTTTATCCTTTTTGTAATACAATAGGATGTGAGCTATGCAATGTTATAGTCACAAGCCAATAGACAATTTGCCTTTTGACTAACATTGATCTTGTTGGCTAGATTAGTGTTTCCATCTGGCTTTCAAAATAAGTCGGCTGGAGAATGTAGTATAAAGTATCTCAGTTTCTTGTATCTTTTTATTATGTTTTATAACACTTATGAAGATCAAGAATAGGTTGAACTCACCTTAGATTAGTGTTAATATTATGCTTATGTTTAAATGTATTAGGACACATGTTAGATTACTTTTGTGTAGTTTGTATTTTGAGTTTTACTTCCCAACGAAACTATGAGCGAAACCATTGTTTCACTCATAGTCAGCAGGCCATATACACCCAGCAAAACTATGTTTCGTCACTAGGTGAAACTGGCAATGGGCTGACAGTTTCGCAAAACTATGATTCCTATATATAGAATTGTTTCTATCATTGTTGGTGTATCTTGCAAGACCCTAATACCAAATATCATTGTTTCAAGTGTGTATTGGTGGCTAGAATTCAACTGAAATCATATTGAGCCTTTGTTATTGGTTTGTGTTTGCTTTGTTTTGATTATTATTGAACACATTAGTTTCTACATCATCATTGCATGATTATGTTGAGTGTTTGTTAGTGATATTAAACCATTTATTTGGTTAATAATGTTGTTCATCGATCTATTTTGACCAACACAATGGTGTCGAAACCTTTGTGCTCTTAATTGTTTAACTTTTTGGTTGGTTTAGTTCAAAATCACTATTTCTTCAATTTTGGATCAAATTTGAATGTATTTGATATGGAAGTTGATTGAGATTGGTTAGTCTTTAGTTTGGAAAGCTTTGGTAATCATCAGATCTTATCTTAAGTCCATTAAGATTTGAGTAATTTTGGATCAATTTCATGTTGAAAATTTTTTTAGATTCATCTAGCGAAACTAAGGATCTTCGAGCTAAACTGTAGTTTCTTCCGGCGAAACTACAATTTGTCGACCTTAGCAAAAAGATACATATTGAACGAAAGTTCAACTATGATTGTGCACTTTCATCAGACGAAATTGCTGCCAAAATTACATCTACCAAGGTATAAGCTAGTTTTGAGCGAAACTGTCTGAAACTAGCATAAACAAGGAGTCTGCTAGCGAAACTGCTACCGAAATTCCTAGTGAAATTAGTAGCGAAATTACAAGAATTCCAGCAAAACTAGTGCTTCTCCTTCGAAACTACTATGTCTAAGATGGCAACTCTGACTCTATCTAATTTGGAGAGCGTGGCCCTAAATCAATACCCAAGATTAATCAACAGAGATAATTTCAAAGACTCAAAGAGGTGTTTGAAAGTAGTCTTTTATTGCACAGATCACAATCAGTGAGAATTAATTATCTGTCTGCACATACATACTGTACTGTTGGTGATATTGTTTCTCAAAACAAGGATATGGCTACGCTTAATGAAAAGGATGTGAAGCTGATTGATAGAGATCAAAAAGGCATTTGGAGCATTAACCCTGTGTCTTGCACCAGACATTTACAACCGCTTTGCTGAACACAAAAATGCCATGTCTTTGTATGATGCTTTATGTGAGTTTTATGATGGGAATGATGAGTTAGTCATGGGTCTCCTTATGAGGTAATACAAGACATGTGCTCTCCTACTTGTAAAATCAGGTTATTTGGTGTGTGTAAAGCAAATTGTTTGTTGATTGACAGTGAAAAATATTTAAAATGAATTAATGATGAGCTTAAGCTAAATGAGTCAAAATATTTTGTTAAATTAAATGAAGCTTTAAAAGAAAATGATTATTTAAAAAGAATTGTTTTAGAAAAAAATGTTGAAATTAATATTTGACTGAAAAATCCTCTTGCTAAATTTGAAACAAGTAAACTTCAGTCAAAACTTGATAAATGGACAATTTGAGGAATGAAACATGATAATTTGTGTAAATCGAACGGGGGGCGAGGATTAAAATAGGTTTGGGTTATGAAAATGCATTAGTTTATCCTCCTCCTAGTAGTTATTGTTATTCACCAATGCTAGTTCCACACCTTTCAAATGATTTCATTCAAAGATACTAATAGTATGTCTACAGGTTTAGAAGTTGTTAATCTAAGGACGTGGGTGAGGAGTATGGTTATGGACCACGAGTGGAGTTGGATGCAATAGTTTTAGTACACCTAATCCTTAACAATCTATTTTAGATCATAGCTCTAGTTTAAGTAATGTTTTTGTTTCTCAAAAGTTTGGCTCAGACATTGACTTAGTGTGTTCAAGTGGTTGTTCCACTTCTTTATTTAATGATTGATGTAATCATGATGCTTCAAATGCTTGTGTGAATGAGGTTGTGAATGATTCTATTATAAATTGCAAAAAAAAACGAAAAGTAATTAAATTGAAAAATTATTTTCTCATCCCATTCCATCATTTACCCCAATTAACATTTCACAATCTAATGAAAGGGTAATATCTTCTTCTAGTGCAAGCACAAGTTGTACTAGTTGAAGGGATTAAACAAGTTTATCAAAGTCCATATAAGCTTGTTTATATGAAAAAAAACGCAGCGGATTAAGAGTTTTAAAACTTGTTGATATGTTGATTATTAAACTCTTTTAATAAGCAAAACCCAAACCATGGATCCAAATACGAATGCATACAAGAGGACAACCATAGGAGGCTTAAAAGACAACCTTTCAAGCTTCTAGAAAACGGTTTTGTGGAGGTCCTAAGGATGAACTTTATGGCTAAATCTTCAACCAAGATGACCTCAAGAAAGCTATACCCAAAGCCACCAACAAACACCTTAGAACCGTGGATTTGGAGGACAAGATGATGACGTTAGATGGTCAAGGCTTCAATGTAGAAGTCCTCAAGGGATGATACCCACAAGCTCTTTAAACACCCACTTGCTAGGTTGTGTGACACCGACTTAAAAACCCTCTTGCACAATCAATTTTTAGCTAAGAACTCTTGATTCAAAGCTGGAAAAAAATCAGCCTTGTTTCAGCTCTAAAACCCGATTTTAGAGAGATGTTAGAGAGAACTTTTGTCTTGTGTGTGTGAGAGAATAGGTGTGTTGATTGGAAGGGTGTTCAATTGTCTTTAATCTTGCATTAATCAAGAACAAAAAGGGGGTTCCCAAAGCCATAAGGCTGGCTGAAAATGGGTCTCACATGGTGTTTCCCTCCCATTTGAATTTTATAAAATTAACACTCTTGCAATATAGTTTTCTAAAATTAAAACCATTTTAATTTTATAAAATAAGACACTTTTGTTTGATATTACTTAACCAACTTAAATAATAAAACAAAATATTTCTCATGAACAAATTATCCATATATGTTCTTCATTTACAAAAACAATGTTTTAGAAAGCCTATTTTCTAAATTGGTGTTAGTATTGTTGGGTTTGTTGACCTTAGTCAAACTAGATTAACCTTTAAACTATGAAAAACGCAGCGGAATGTAACCTTAAAAATTTATCATTAATAATCTGAAAAATGAAGGCTTTTAGAACAACAACAACCCAAGAACATAAGGATCTTATATATGTGTTTGAACTAGCTATCACCAACATATAACAACCCAAAATAGACATACAAACTACCTTTAGCAAGCTGCTGAAAACGTGATGAAGGAAGAAAAATGAGCTTCTTGAATGACCAAAACACCAAGAATAGGTGTCCTCAAGCATTCATACCCACAAGCATCAAGCAAAGACCACTCTTGCTAGGATTTGTGCACCAAAATCGGGTCAAAGAAGCCGCTGAAGTCTTGTTCCAGCCATGAACAACCAACAAGGGTGCTGGACCCTTTTCAGCTTTGAACTCTTTCTTCTATAAGAAGAGTTGATGTTCTTGTGACCCTTTTGCATATTAGAGAGAGAGATCTGAATGGAGAGTGTGTGTATCCTTGGAGAGAGTTTGTCTAAAGACCCCAAAGAAAAACATGAGGAGTAAGATGCTAAAGGGGCGGCCGAACCCCTTAATCTTTTGGGGTTTTCCCCCCAAAAATTTTAATCAATGTTAACAATGTTTTAATATGTTATGTAATTACCCCCTTTAATTATATAACTTATACACACACTCCTATTATTTGATGTTATTTACAAATTAAACACATTACCAATAACATCTATGAACAAATATCCTATAAGTTGTTCAATCTCATATGCAACTTAGTTAGAAAACCCATTTTCTAAGTTGGTGTATTTATTTAATTGCATGATCATATCATCAATTAAATATTATTTGGTGTTTGCTAAGCTTGTTATTGGTATGACCCGACTTGGATCATAACGTACTAACCACATCAATGTTCTATGTGTCTTTGGCATAAAGAAACCAACAATCTCCCACTTGCACAAGATTCATAGAAGATTCATTCAAGCAGTAAGTACTGCCTAACAACGGTTTCCTACCCTTAATACGCATGACTTAAAGCCATTCAATAACATCTTCCCTTTCAGTTCCAAAACTTGAAAAGATTTAGTGAATCGATCATCTATCCTTTGTTACAAATGTCATGTTAAATCCAAGGACATAGAATGATCATTCCTGTGATTTAACATAATCAGGCCTTAGACATCTTGCTCACAAAGCATAAGAGGAACAAATTCCATCTTGACTACATACATTTTTCACAATCACCTCGTGTCACACCTGAACATAGCCTTATGCCCTACCCATTATTTCAGAGCAGCGAAGAACTAGCTTCAAGGTATAACATTGGTGAATATCAAACCCAATATGTATCTCAGGTCGGAGGATACCAAATGATATTCGCCTTTACTCAAATTTACTTATGTCAATCTAGAAGATTCATGTAGTAAAATTGAGATGCGGTCAGTCCAATATTTGCATCCCACAAATATCTATGAACCTTGGTAGCAACCAATTGCTCTATATTCATACCTTATAATATCTACCAATCCATTTTCATAATAGTCTTACATTCATATTTGTTCCCACAAATATGACCGACTACGGACATTTAGAATAATAAACATATTCATGGATGTAAACATGCTAAAAAGAACATAACTTAAATATATAAAAGTGTCAAATATTACAATTGTTCCATATTATATATGCTAAATAGATCAATTTCAATCACTAGAATATCAAAGTCCTAAGGCACAAGTATGTCCCTCATACTTTGCCCTCACAAGGAGCTTCGTGATTGGATCCGCAATGTTTTGATCTTTACGAACTTTATGAATACATATCTTTACCATTTTTCAACTCCATCCCTTATGATGTTGAATCTCCGCTCAAGGTGCTTAGTCTTTTGATGAGTACGGGGTTCCTAGATTGAGCAATACCACCCTGTAATTACCAAAGATTTCTAGGGGGTCTTGAATGGTAGAGACCACCCCTAGATAAGCAATGGACAAATTTATCCATGCAGCTTCCAAGCTGCCAATGAAGCGGTTATGTATTCGGATTTTGAAGTGAACAATGCTACCGTGTCCTGTTTTGAACCCTTCAAGGACACTTCTCCTCCATTCATAATGGAAGTATACCTGATTGTGATCGAGAATCACCTCGATCAGTTTTGGAAGCCTGCATCCGTGTAACCCTTTACAACGACTTCCTCTTTAACATATCCATATTAGAAACAATCCGTAGTCCTACTATGGTATTTCAATATACTTTTAACACCATCCAATGGTTATTTCTATGGTATCTACTTTGTCATACTTAATAAGCATGACTCTTCCAGCTTAGTGCATATCATCACACAAATGATGGATCCTATAGCAGATGCGTATGGGATATCCTTCATTCGATCTTGCTCATCCTATGAGCTTGGACATTGAGACTTAGTCACATTGTCCACATTGTCCCTCTTGAATAGGTACCATACCTTTCTAAGAGTTTTTCCGTCTTGAACCTTTTCAAGATTTTATCAATATATGCACTTTGGTTTAACCCTATCAACCACCTCGATCTTTCCTTATAGATCCTTATTCCAAAATATGGGTGGCTTAAACGAGATCTTATATGAAAAACATCTCCAAGTTGGAATATTATTTCCAAATAGTAGTATGTCATCAAATACAACACTAAGAACACAATTATGCTCCCACTAGCTTTCATATATACACAATCTTCTAGTTGCTTATTTCAATCCATAGATTAATCATTTTAACTTGTATACCTTATTAGGATGTCGCGGATCGACAAAACCATCATGCTGAACCATATGAATAGACTATTCAAGATGTCCATTAAGAAAAGTGGTTTTGACATCCATTGCCAAAGCTCATATTCAGAATATGCAGTTATGGCACATAATATCCTAATCGACTTTAGCATTGCCACGGGTGTAGAGTTTCATCATAATCAACCAATTGAATTTGATGGAAACCTTATGCTATAAGTATTGACTTATAAGTATTCAAGTCTCCATTTATATCTGTTTTCATCTTGAAAACCCACTTGTATCCAACCGGTTTGGAGTTAAGTGGAGGGTCAACCAATTCCCAAACTTGGTTGTTATACATGGAATACATCCTTACGTTCATGGCTTCTAGCCATTTGTCCCAATCCAAATTGGACATAGCATCCTGGTATATGGTTAGCCTATAGGGTCAACCACATAGCATCCATTCTTGGAATATTCATATCTCTTAGGTAATACTAACTTTACCAGATTTGTGAACGTTTTGTATGTATCGATCAACCTCTTGATTATCATTAACAACCTCTTGTTGATAGCTAGTGTCAACCATAAGTGTATCGGCTTGGGATCTTGATCCTTATCAAGTTCCACAATTCTATATATCATTCCTTCGATAAGGAACTCAGTTTCCAAGAACTTAGCCTTTCGAGCAATAAATACTTTTGCTCTGTTGAGTCGAAGAAACAATATCCTATATAGTCTAGGATATTCAACTAATCTACACTTTCTTGGTCCGGTCATATTCATAATATGAGCCTTAAAGAGCAATGCGAAAACCCAAAATGATAAAGATGTTAAGCTCATAGCCATAATAAATTGATCATATTCAATAGGGTTCAGTTTCTCCTTTATCAGAATGAAGAACATAAATAGTTATGTAGAGTTGATTTTCTACTTCATTATTGAAGATTTTGAACATTTCAAAAGCTTCATACTTAGTGTCATCAAGTGCACACAATAATAGCGACTGTAATCGTTGTAAAAGTAATGAAGTACCTTTCACCAATCTTTGTCATTGTCTTAAAAGGACCACATACATCCAAATGTATCATTCCTAATAAGTCTGTTGGTTCACACTTATCAAATGAAACATTTTCATTTGTTTCCAAAAGACCATTCTTTTGAAGTGTTGAATCCAATTCTTGTTTATGCGACGAAGATGACAATGTCAAAGATAATAATAACTTAAACCCATTTTTAGTTTCTTGGTGCTTAATGTGTATATTGAGTTATTAGAGGATGAATCATTATGAACCAATTCATAGATTTCATTAAAAAAGCATAGCCTTGAAATAAAATACATCATCCGTACAACATAATACCATTTTTTTAACAAACTTTATTCATACCACATTGTTTTAAAAGGGAAAACAAAATTATGTTCCTAGTCAAACTAGGAGCATACAAAATGTTCTTAATGACAACTTCCAAACTATTTGAAAATTTCAAAATATTGTCTCTTTGGGCTTCGACATCAACTTTTGCTCCGTTGCCCCTGTAAAGACTTGTGTCTCCCTTCTTGAAGTGTTTATTTCCTATGAACCCCTGCAACAAATTGCAAAAAAAGGAGTTCCACATCCGGTATCCAATACCCATGTGTTTGAAGAAATAACATTTCAACCAATGAATTATGAAAGTTGTACATGAGGTTTGCCAAGCATCCCTCTTTTTTTTTCAACTCTTTGAGATAGGTTGGACAATTCCCTTTCCAATGTCCTATCTCTCCACATTCAAAGCATGGATCGTTCTCTGTTACCTTAGGCTTCTTAAGCGTAGGCTTTGGAGGTTTTGCTTTAACCTTTGCTTTGATGTATTCCTTTCCTTTAGCAATAATTGCCTTAGGATCAGGATTGGTCATTTCTTATAGCCTCCCTCATGGATCGAGAGAATAGATAGAACTCTCTACCATCCCTGCCTGGTTGCTTTGAGCATTGCGTGAAGTTCACTGATGCTCTTGTCCCACCCGTCATATTACAGTTTATTATGAATGTCTCAAACCTTTAGTTAGGCATTCAAGATCAAATCCTTGGCCAATTACTTTGAGAAAGGACATTTAAGCATCTTGTGGCTATCAATGTAGCTTGTCATCTTAAGAATATAAGAATGATATCGATTGGGCTTCTTCCATGTGACATGCATAAAGTGCTCGAACCGTTTCGAAACAATCTACTAAAGTTTGTTGAAGGAACATTTCCTTCAACTAGATTATCATGTCATATGCCCCATGATGCTCCAAACCCTTTTGGAGTTCAGGAATCATATTCCCAACATGAGGTAGGATACTTGCACAGAATCCTTAGTGTGCCTAAGCCAATCGTCAAATAAGCCTTAACATCAACAGCGTTGGTTGGTGAGGTATGGGATCGTCAAGGACATAGGTCTTTACTCATTCTTGAGAACAATTCTCAAGTTTCTAAATTGAGTCCATAAGGTAATTATGGTTAGGACGATCCCTCTCGAGAATAGATCTCAGTGATAGGAAAGGGACGATCGGGGTGGTAGCGTTATAGTTAGCGGTCATCACTACAATAATTGACAAAGTTCATTTTAGTATTTCTGATAAATTTATTTTATTCGTTAATACCCTTAAATGTCTCATAGACAATTAACAATTAAAATTTAGAATCCAACGTTACATTTAAATGATGTTTAGGTGACCTTTATCCCATTATTTAAATTAAGAAGGTAGTCAACAGTTGACAATTGCAACCTATTGCAACTTCTAGTCTTATGGAACGGTTAAACATCATATGTTTAGTTGGCATGTTTAATCCCATCAACACCATTGTACGCCATGCTTCGGTGACCCTAATAACATGGTTTCCAATTCAAGTCGTCCTACTTACACACACGTGTGAGTTTTTCACATACAAGCGTTAGGTGACCTTTATCACACAAGTACGTTAGACTCACCCAAAGATACAAGTTCCCTACAAGTGTTAGGTGACCTTTACCCCCAAATAGTTCCCAAGTGATTTGAGTGTCGTGTAAAAGGATGGTGTTAGACTTGTTACCAAAAGGGATTTAAGTTTCCATTAATTCTAGACTTGAAAACTCTATGTACCTTGCAATTGCAGCTCAAATACTTGGTACCCTATGGTTCTTTTAATAACACCCATTTTATTATGAAATCATTAATCCTTTTAATAACCATTTATTAACACTTAATGATAAAGAGCCAATTTTATATTAGCTTGTTAAGATCATTTTTATTAAGATTTTTATCATATCCAATATCACACAATCATTCATAAAATCACAACCAAACAAGCATAATATAACAACCCATATGTGCATAACCATAGCTACTAGTGTGACCACACTTGTTTGCCATCACAAGTGTGGTCATCAGGTCTTTCCTAGGGTTAGCAAACACACAAATTGAGATCACAATGGATCTCCCACTTGATGTCGCATCGTATGCTTCAAGTCCACTTTGTGTCTTCCTTTTGTGCTTCCTTCCCGAGCATCTTCTTTTACATAATATATATCCTAATACATATTTTCTAGTAAAATAGGAATACTCCTAATCTATTATTACATCCCAATGAATAAATAGATAAATTACAAGCACAAACTTACAACCCAATTGCACAAAATAACCAAAACAACATGCAACCAAGCAAAACAACACAAGGTCTAAGCTAGGTTTGCACCATCAAATGAACAATCACAAGCATCATACAACAAAGAAAATAAACCCCATCAAACCCCAAATTTTCAGCCAACATAAACTGAAAATTAGGGTTTGTTTGTCCAAACAAACAACAACCAAAACATATCAACCAATTAACATTCCTATCTTTCAAAGTTTAAAATCATAAGCATGAAGATATAACTTTGAAAGGTTGGGGATTTATTATCATCACCACAAAACAGACCCTACATGGTTGTTAAAGCCTCATAAAACCAATTTTACAAGAACACATGAAACTAGTCATCCACATATCCGGCTCTAGATGCCAATGTTGGGTTTGTTGGACCTTAGTCAAACTAGATTAACCTTTAAACTATGAAAAACGCAGCAGAATGTAACTTAAAATTTATCATTAATAATCTGAAAAATGAAGGCTTATTTCATAACAACAACAAACCCAAGAACATAGGATCTTATATATGTGTTTGAACTAGCTATCACCAACATATAACAACCCAAAATAGACATACAAACTACCTTTAGCAAGCTGCTGAAAACGTGATGAAGGAAGAAAAATGAGCTTCTTGAATGATCAAAACACCAAGAATAGGTGTCCTCAAGCATTCATACCCACAAGACAAGCAACGACCACTCTTGCTAGGATTTGTGTACCAAATCGGGTTAAAGAAGCTGCTGAAGTCTTGTTCCAGCCGTGAACAACCAACAAGGTGTGGACCCTTTTCAGCTTTGAACTCTTTCTTCCAAAGAGTTGATGTTCTTTTGACCCTTTTGCATATTAGAGAGACAGATCTGAATGGAGAGTGTGTGTATCCTGGAGAGAGTTTGTCTAAAGACCCCAAAGAAAAACATGAGGAGTAAGATGCTAAAGGGGCGGCCGAACCCCTTAATCTTTTGGGGTTTTCCCCCCAAAAACTTTTAGTCAATGTTAAACAAAAGTTTTAATAAGTTATGTAATTACCCCCTTTAATTATATAACTTATACACACACTCCTATTATTTGATGTTATTTAACAAATTAAACAACATTACAAACATCTATGAACAAAATATCCATATAAGTTGTTCAATCTCATATGCAACTTATTTAGAAAACCCATTTTCTAAGTTGGTGTATTTATTTAATTGCATGATCATATCATCAATAAATATTATTTGGTGTTTGCTAAGCTTGTTATTGGGTATGACCCGACTTGGATCATAACGTACTAACCACATCAATGTTCTATGTGTCTTGGGCATAAAGAATCCAACAAGTATTTATTTGTATGATCTTATCAACGAATATACTTATTGGTATTTGTTTGGCTTGTTATTGGGTATGACCCACTTGATCATATCACACTAGCCACATCAGTTTAATATGTATCTTGGGTAGATCAATTCCTTCAATCTCCCACGCCTAGCAATCTCCCACGCCTAGCAACGGTTTGCTACCCCTAATGTATATGACTAAGTGCCATTCAATAACATCATCCTTTTCAAGTACCTTACTTGAAAATGTTTGGTGAAAGAATCATTTATCCTTTTGTTACAGATGTCATGTTAAATCCCAGAGACACAGAATTGTCATTCTCCATTGATTTAACTTTAACAGGCCTTAGAAATCTAACTCTCAACGAATAAGAGGAACAAATTCCATCTTGACTACATACGTCTCTCACAATCACCTTATATCATACCTGAACTCAGCCTTATGTACTACCAATCTTTCAGAATAGCAAAAAAGTAAGTCAAAGTACAACACTTGGTGAATATCAAGACCCAATATGTATCTCAGGTTTGAGGATACAATGATATTCGCCTTTACTCAATATCTGTTATGACTAATCACAAAGATTCTATGCTGAAATAATTGAGAGCGGGTCGGTCCAATATCTATATCCCATAGATATCAATGAACCTTGGTAGCAACCTTTTGCTCTATATTCATACCTTATGAATATTAACCAATCCAAGTTCATTATAGTCTTACATTCATAGTGTTCCCACAAGTATGATCGACTACGGATGTTTAAAATAACTTATTTATTCATGGATTTAAACATGCTAAAAGGAAGAACAAATGAAATTTATAACCCATAATAAGTCAAATAACATAAGTTCCAATATCCAAATACAAATTTGATCAAGTCCAATCACTAGAATATCAAAGTCCTAGGCACAAGTATGACTTTCATGCTTTGACCTATCTAGGAGCTTCGTAAATGGATCAGCAATGTTTTGGATCGGTGTGAACTTTGCGAATACATATCTTTCCCTTTTCAACTTCATCCCTTATGTAGTTGAATCTTCGTTCAATGTGCAGATCCTTTTGATGAGCACGAGGTTCCTTGATTTGAGCAATCGCACCCTCGTTGTCACAAAAGATCTCTAGGGGGTCTTGAATGGTAGCAACGACCCCTAGATCAGCAATGAACTTCCTAAGCCACGCACCTTCTTGAGCTGCCAATAAAGCGGCGATGTATTCAGATTCTGTTGTAGATAGTGCCACTACATCTTGCTTTGAGCTCTTCCAAGAGACTGCTCCTCCATTCATAATGAAGACATATCCTGACTGTGATCGAGAATCATCTCGATCAGTTTGGAAACTCGCATTCGTGTAACCCTTTACAACGAGCTCCTCCTCACCAGATCCATATATTAAGAACATATCCTTAGTGTTTCTAAGGTATTTCAAAATACTCTTAACAGCCATCCAATGACTATTACCAGGATTCTATTGATATCTACTTGTCATGCTTAGAGCACATGACACGTCCGGCCTAGTACATATCATTGCATACGTGATGGATCCTATAGTAGATGCATATGGGACTCCATTCATTCTTTCTTCTTAAACTTTGAACAAGGGCATTGAGATGAGCTCAATATAGTCCCCTTCTGAATAGGTACTAATCCCTTTTTAGAATTCTCCATCTTGAACCTCTTCAAGATCTTTTCAATGTATGCACTTTGGTTTAAACCTATTAACCACCTTGATATATCCCATAGATCTTTATTCCCAAAATATAGGTGGCTTCACCAAGATCCTTAATGGAAAAACAGCTTCCAAGCCAGGTTTTTACACCTTCCAAGGTTGGAATGTCGTTTCCAAAAAGTAGAATGTCATCGACATATAATACAAGGAAAGTAATAATGCTCCCACTATCTTTCTTATACACACAAGCTTCATCAGCGTTTTTGATGAAGCCAAATTTCTTTACTTCATCATCAAAATGGTGATTCCAACTTCTTGACGCTTGTTTCAATCCATAGATTGACTTCTTTAACTTGCATACCTTGTTAGGATGTTTTGGATCGACAAAACCTTCAGGCTGTTCCAATGGACATCTTCCTCAAGATATCCTTTAAGGAAAGCAGTTTTCACATCCATTTGCCAAATCTCATAGTCATAATATGCTGCTATGGCAACAATATCCTAATAGACTTTAGCATTGCCACAGGGGAGAAAGTTTCATCATAATCAACCCCTTGAGTTTGAGTGAAACCTTTCGCTACAAGTCTAACTTTATAAGTATCCAAGTTTCCATGCATATCGGTTTTCTTCTTGAAAACCCACTTACTTCCAACTATCTTGGACTTAAAAGGTGGTGTAACCAATTCCCAAACTTGGTTATCATACATGTATTGCATCTCAACGTTCATGGCTTCTTGCCATTTGTCAAAATCAGGTTTTGACATTGCATCATGGTATGTGGTTGGTTCATCCGAATCTACCACATAGCATCCATCCATGAAAAATCCATATCTCTCAGGAGGAACACTAGTTCTACAAGATTTGCGAACGTTTTGTGTATCTTGATCATTCTCAGCATCCTCATGTTGATTGCTAGTATCAACCAATTGTGTATCGTTTTGTGAATCTTGAACCTTTTCAAGTTCCAGTGCTCTTCACTAGTTTCTTCCGAAAGAAACTTAGTTTCCAAGAACTCTGCCTTTCGAGCAATAAACACTTTCTACTCTGTCGGATCATAGAAATAATATCCAATACAATCTCTAGGATATCCAATGAAGACACACTTTGTGGATCGGGCTTCCAGTTTGTTTTGAGTCTATTGCTTAGGATAAGCCTCACACCCCCAAACTTTTAAATATGATAATGATGGAACCCTTGCATGCCATACTTTGAAAGGTGTCCTTTCCACTTTCTTGGTTGGGGCCATATTTAAAATACGGGCCGCGGAGAGCAACGCGAAACCCCAAAATGATAGAGGTAGTGTACTTCTAGCCATCATAGATCGAACCATATCCAATAGAGTACGATTTCTCCTCTCAGACACACCATTATGTTGTGGTGTTCCAGGTGGAGTAAGTTGTGAGACAATCCCACAACTTCTAAGATATTCTTGATATTCACTACTAAGGTATTCATCTCCTCTATCTGTACGAAGAATCTTGACCGTTTTGTTGAGTTGATTTTCTACTTCATTCTTGAAGATTTTGAACATTTCAAAAGATTCATGTTTGTGTCTTAACAAGTACACATACCCATAACGACTATAGTCATCGGTAAAGGTAATGAAGTATCTTTCACCATTCCTAGTTGTTGGTTTAAAAGGTCCACATACATCTGAATGTATGATCCCTAATAAATCTTTTGCCCTTTCATTAGTCCCACTAAAAGGGGCCTTTGTCATTTTACCTTGTAAACAAGACTCGCATACATCAAATGAATCATTTTCATTGGTTTTCAAAAGACCATTCTTTTGAAGTTTTTGCATACGATTCTTGTTTATGTGACCATGGTGACAATGCCAAAGATAGGAATCACTAAAATTTAATTTGAGCCTTTTGGTGGTTGCTTGGTACATTGAGGTATCATATGTTGTGTTATTATGAACCAATTCATATATACCATTACAAGGTATAGCCTTAAAATAAAACATATGATTTAAAGAAACATGAATATCATTGTCAACAAACTTGAAATCATAATCACATTGTCTTAAACGGGAAACTGAAATAATGTTCCTAGTCAAGCTAGGAGCATACAATACATTCTTTAAAATGACTTCCAAACACTTGGAAGCTTCAAAATGTAGTCTCCTTGGGCTTCCACGTGAACCTTTGCACCATTGCCCGTAAAGAGACTAATTTCCCCTTTTGCATAATGATCACTTCTTTTTAACCCCTGCAACAAATTGCAAATATGAGTTCCACATCCGGTATCCAATACCCATGTGTTAGAAGAAATAACATTTAACTCAACATGTATCATAAAGATTGTACCTGAGGTTTGCCCCGCGTCCCTCTTCGATCTTAACGCTTTGAGATAGACCAGACAATTGCGTTTCCAATGGCCTACCTCACTACACTCAAAAAACGGGTCATCTTGAGCAACCTTTTGCTTCTTTTCTTTCGGTTTGGGAGGTTCCACTTTTGCTTTACCCTTACCCTTCCCTTTGACGCGCCCCTTCCTTTGGCAACACTTGGCCTAGGGTCGGGGAGGTGCCTTTTCCTACTACCACCTTCATTGATCGTAAGGACTGGTAGAACCTTTCTACACATGCCTGCCTTGCCGTTTTGAGCATTGAATGAAGCTCAACAATGCTCTTGTCCCATCCATTCATGTTATAGTTTATAACGAAGCTATCAAACTTCTTGGATAGGGAGTTGAGGATCAAATCCGTTGCCAACTCGTTGGACACATGACAGTTAAGCCTTTCAAGGTGATCAATGTGGCTCTTCATCTTTAGAACGTAAGATGATACCGATTGGGTCTCGTCCATTCGACATGCATGAAGTGCTCGAACCGTTTCGAAGCGCTCCACCCTTGATTGTTGTTGGAACATTCCTTCAACTGA
Organism: Flaveria trinervia; assembly: GCA_025506515.1. NCBI lineage: Eukaryota > Viridiplantae > Streptophyta > Magnoliopsida > Asterales > Asteraceae > Flaveria > Flaveria trinervia. The sequence goes on along the minus strand of CM046448.1, from coordinate 49,850,390 downwards.
TGATCATGTCATAGGCATTGTGGTTATCAAAGTCCTTTTGCAAATCGGGTATCATACTCGCTAGCATGAGCCATGAGACTTGCACAGAGTCTTCGGTGTACTTGACCCACTTGGCAAAGGCCTCAACGTCATTTTCATCGGCTTGATCAGGAACGGGATCGTCTAACACATAGGACTTCTTTTCTTGTTTGAGAACGATTCTCAAGTTTTGGTACCAATCCATGAAGTTCCCATGGTTTAGACGTTCCTTTTCAAGGATTGTTCTTAGTGATAGGTTATGGAACAGTCGGTTTTCATTGTTGTTTGCCATCTGCAATATAACAAAGTTCAATTTTTAGTATTTTTAATATCAAAGTATTTTAATTATTAATACCTTTTATGTCTAATAGACAATTAATAATTGAAATCTAGAATCCAACGTTACATTTAAATATCGGTTAGGTGACCTTTATCCCTTTATTTAAATTAACAAGGTAGTCAACGTTTGACAATTGTAACGTATTACAATTTCTAGTAGTATGGGATCGGTTTAAACATCTTATGTTTGTTTGGCATGTTTATCCCATCAACACCATTTGTACGTCATGCTTTGGTGATCCTAATGCATGATTTCCAAATTAAGTCGTCCTACTTAGACACACGTGTGAATTTGCTAATATTAGAGGTTAGGTGACCTTTATCCCATAAATATGGCAAACCCACCTCAAACTCATAAGTTCCCTCTTAGGTGACCTTTATCCCACATCAAGTTCCCAAATGATTCGAGTGTTGTATAAGAGAATGGAGTTTGACTTGTTTTAAAAGGGATTTGAGTTTTACAAAATTCTAGTTGGAAAACTATTTTCATACCTTGCATTTGCATGCATTCAAATGCATGGTAGTTTGTTTGAAAACTTATTTCAAAATTCCTTTTAATAGCCCAATTAATTATGAAATCAATAACCTTTGGTAAAACTCATTTTATTACTTATTGATTTTTAAGGAACCAATTTTATGCGAGTTGTTGATTTCGTGTTGTTAACTATCCAATTCCATAATAAGATAAGATGAACATAATCAACCATACATGCATAATAAAACAACCACAAGTTCATAACCATAGCCAATGGGTTTGGCAACACTTGTTGGCCAAAAAAAGTGTGCCAAGAGGGTCAATTATAAAACATAAACATGACACAAGGCATTGAGATGGTGTGCTCCCACTTGATCCCGCATCCTAATGCATCAAGTGTCCATTTTGTGTTGTCATCATTTTGCTTTATTTGGGCTTTCTTTTGGGCCCCAACTTCAGCTCCTAGCTTCCTTGGACCTTCATGCTATGGGCTTTGGTTATTGGGCTTTTAAAACCAATCTGGGCTATGAGGCCCATTTGGGCCTAAATTGGCGCAAACCAAACAAACCAAGTCTTGTTGAACTTCCTTTACAAAATATATCCTAATATATTTTTACTAGTAAAATAAATACAACTAATCTACTTATTATTACAAACCAACATAAATAATAAATAGATTACAAACCCAAATAAATAAATATTACAACCCAAATGAATAATCAAACAACATCACAACACAAAACACATCCAAACATAAGGTATTGGCTAGGTTATGAACATCTAAATACACATCCAAATATGCAAGTATTATAAGTTAAAATGGTTCCCCTTTTTGAACCCTAAAGTTTTCGGCCAAGGATAATCAAACGAAAACTTTCGGTTTTGTCCAAGCAAAACAATCAATCAACAATAAGACAAGGTTTTCTAAGATTACCACATGCATGTAAAGTATAATCTTAAAAGAAAACAAATGGGGCAACCAACATCCCTAAAGGCTACGGCCATATGGTGAAACACACCATAAAACCGTGAAAAGTATGAACAATACATGTATGCACTCGTATAAGTGGCTCTTGATGCCATTGAAGGGATTAAACAAGTTTATCAAAGTCCATATAAGCTTGTTTATATGAAAAAAAAAACGTAGCGGATTAAGAGTTTTAAAACTTGTTGATATGTTGATTATTAAACTCTTTTAATAAGCAAAACCCAAACCATGGATCCAAATACGAAATGCATACAAGAGGACAACCATAGGAGGTTTAGAAGAAAACCTTTCAAGCTGCTAGAAAACGGGTTGTGGAGGTCCTAAGGATGAACTTTATGGCTGAATCTTCAACCAAGATGACCTCAAGAAAGCTATACCCAAAGCCACCAACAAACACCTTTAGAACCAGGATTTGGAGGACAAGATGATGATGTTAGATGGTCAAGGCTTCAATGTAGAAGTCCTCAAGGGATGATACCCACAAGCTCCTTCAAACACCCACTTGCTAGGTTGCGTGACACCGACTTGAAAACCCTCTTGCACAATCGATTTTTCAGCCAAGAACTCTTGATTCAAAGCTGGAAAAAATCAGCCATGTTTCATCTCTAAAACCGATTTTAGAGAGATGTTAGAGAGAACTTTTGTCTTGTGGTGTGAGAGAATAGGTGTGTTGATTGGAAGAGTGTTCAATTGTCTAATCTTGCATTAACCAAGAACAAAAAGGGGGTTCCCAAAGCCATAAGGCTGGCCGAAAATGGGGTCCCACATGGGGTTTCCCTCCCATTTGAATTTTATAAAATTAACACTCTTGCATTATAGTTTTATAAAATTAAAACCCATTTAATTTTATAAAATAAGACACTTTTGTTTGATATTACTTAACCAACTTAAATAATAAAACAAAACATTTCTCATGAACAAATTATCCATATAATGTTGTTCATTTACAAAAGCAATGTTTTAGAAAGCCTATTTTCAAAATTGGTGTGAGTATTTATTTGTATGATCTTATCAACGAATAAGTACTTATTGGTGTTTGTTTGGCTTGTTATTGGGTATGACCCGACTTGGATCATATCACACTAGCCACATCAGTTTAATATGTATCTTGGGCAGATCAATTCCTTCACTAGTACCACATGTACGTCAAATGATGATGCATCAACATTTGTAATAACAATTCTTAAAAATATAAGATCAGAACCAAAGAAGTGTATGAGACCTACCGTTATAATGATTGTTGCTTATTTGAGTGTGACGAGGAAATATCCATAGATTGAATCCCTGATTTGTTGCATTATAGACCTAGATTAAAATCTAATTGCTTTAGAGGCGGTAAAGATTGTCATGTAGTTAAAAACTGTCCACAACTCCATCACATACATGTGTATAATAATTCTTTTGGTAGTAGAGTAACTCACATTGTTAATAGTTTCTTTTGCAAAAAATCTTCTGTCCTTAAACCTAAAGTTGTCCAAACTTGGGTTCCTATTTAGCCGGTTAAATTGATCACTCTATTTTTGCATCAGTCATACATAAAGTTGTAAATAAGTTTTAGTGTGTTGATAGTGGATGCACGAGACATATGACAGGGTTGAATGATTTATTGACAAACTATCGTATCATCAATGGAGGATATGTAGCATTTGCTGGTGACAAGAAAGATGGTAAGATGATTGGTCAAGGAGAGGTATCGAATGGATCTTTCACTTTCGAGAAAGTCAATTTTATGCCAGAGCTTGCATTCAAAGTTTTGAGCGTTCTCAGATCTATGATAAAGACATTCCGATTTTAGTTCTCTCAAATGAATGTTTATTTTTAAAATCGGGTTTTCTATTTCTGATGAGATGGTGCTCATGCGAGCTCCGAGAAAGAATGATACCTATCTTCTTGATATGGGATCTAAAGAATCAACTTCCACTGTCACATGCCTTCTATCTAAAGCTTTATCTTCTGAGTAATTTTTGTGGCATTATAGATTGGGTCATGTTAATTTCAAAAATATTAACAAATTGGTTAAAAACAATCTTGTTAGGGGCTTACCATTAAGACTTTTCTATTTTTAAGAAATGTATGGCTTGTGCCAAAGAAAAACAACATATGAAACCTCATAAACCAAAACTTGAAAATAGCATTTCAAATCCCCTTGAGTTGTTGCATACTGATTTGTTTGGCCCATTAAGTGTAAAGTCAATCTTTAAGAAATCTTTTTGCCTTGTTGTCACAAAGGATTTCTTTCATCCATTAAGATGTTCTTGTACCTTGCTGAACACTAATGCATAAAAGACGAAATATGGAGCCGTGTTAGATGAGTGTTACTTTGTTGGTTATTCATTTTCTTAGAAAGCTTATCGGGTGTATAACAAGAGAACATGTATTATGCAGGAGTCATTTTATGTTGATTGGTAGGAATCTAATTCTTCAAATTTTAGAACAGAACCTGCATGGTTCTATAACTCAAATACTTTTAAACCTTCAATCTCCCAGTTTTTAATAATGATGCATCCTTCTCTAATGTACAAACAAATATTATTCCTCCTGTAAGTATTCCAATAAGTTTGGTATAGTCAAAACATTCAAAGCATCTAAAGTCTCCCTACATGTATGCACTAAAGTACTGAAGAAGAAATGCTTCGGAAGTTTTACATCTTACATAAGAAATATTCTATGTGTAAAATCTTCCGAATCCAAGACCAATATCTTCCAACCCCAAATATGAAGTCTTTCGAAGCTTCAAAGACAAAGTCTTCCAAATTCAGTTTGTGAAAATAGATTTCATCCAAAGACTTTTATGTACATGCTATTATCTGATGTACTTTTCTATAAAGTGGACCACCTTTTCGCTACAACTCAGTTTGACTCACCAATTTTCACAAAACTATACATTAGGTCTTGAGTCTAAGATTTCTACTTTATGTACTTGATCCTATTTGTAATATATTAGGATATGAGTTATGGCATGTCATAGTCATAAGTTAAAAGGCAATCTACCTTTTGACTCTACATTTGATTTTGTTGTCTAGTCTGATGTATCCTGCTGGCCTTCAAAGTATGGCCGGCTGTAGAATGTAGTATATGTATCATAGGCACTTGTAACTTTCCATCATGCTTTTGTAACACTTTGTAATAGAACTTGAGAAGCAATATACAACATTCTTGAAAACCAAATACTTGTGTTGTTTGCTATCTTGTTTTTTCTCTTATTTACTTGTGTTCTTAGCACCTCCTACTTTAGTTAACCTGTTCCCTATTTGATCTATTATGTATTCTAAAGAACTCTCCTCAACTATGTTGTGGTGTTGTAAAATAGATCACCCCTTCTAACGGTCCTACATCTCAGATCCATTACCTCAAGTTCCTCGAAATTCATCATCTAACAATCCAACCTCAGTTGACCTTCGATCTTTGTCTTCATTTGACATTCCATGCCCACCTGTTTTAGCATATCTTCCTTCGACACCAATCTGTACCCCCATCTTAAACTTTTCCATCATCCTGCAGGATCGATGTATGTCACTAAACACTTAAATTTCTCTCAAACTCACTTATACTCACTCGGTTATGATGAAGCAGAATCTCAAATATTTGATTATAATATACTAAGTAATTCGAGAACACAAGGAAATAATTTTCAAGGTACTTGTATATATTATCTCTCAACTCTAAGTTTAAAAGACTCTTACAAGCATGATACAAGAGTTACAATGAGAACCTATATATACTATCACCTACAGCCGGTTATACTTTAATAGTAGTTGGAATCCTATAACTAAAGTAGATACTACCAAGCTATAGTTAAGGTATCTTATATATTGTCTTAACTAAGATATGGTAGTCATCACATGTCCATGACTTACCTTTTGTCACCAATTAAAGTTGGCAACTGTACTAACACATAAAGGTAAACAGTGGAATAAAGTCTGGTCAACTGTATTGGATTTTGGGAAAACCCCATGTAGTATCAGAAGTTTGTAGCAGAGTGTTAAAGACCATACTTATGTCCACTGGTCCATAGCAGCATCTTCCGAAGGTTAATTGGCTTCGGAAGAACAAGTTCTTCTCAAACCTTTTATACTTCTGAAGAGGATGCTTCTTTTGTGGCTTGGGGACTTCTATTGAGAAGTCATAGTCTTTGAATTCTTCTTTGTCTTGAAAAGAACTCCATTTCCTTCGAAAGTTCCACACTTAGCTTCGGAAATCCTTTATAAGTTGCACCAAAAGTAGTCTAAGTGTTTGGTTTTGGTTACACCAGCCTTTCTGGATCCAACAAACTTCCCTTAGGCTGATGCTACCAAAACCTCACTTACTTCTACTTCTTAAGATTTTCTACACAAGGGACACAGATATTTGTCTGTTTCTTTGTTCTATCCAGAATTGTGCTACGAAGTCTGTGCAAGTCATCAGTGGATATGAGATCCAGTCTATCACTGCTAATGACATGCACCCATTGTTGTACCCCCTAAAGAGAGTTAGTTGATGGGAGTTATAGTCATACTCCCATCTAACAATGGATTCAAGTTTAGGATCTACAACCATTTGAAGAAAGGATTTGCCTTTGGTTATGGATCCCTTTCTCTCATCCTCCTCTTTCAGTTTTAACTCCTCTTCAATCCTGCTTCTAGCTATTAGCTCAGCTAGGTGAAGGCTGCTCAGGTTATTTCTGATATGGGTAGCTACCTCAGAGTTTGAGAGGTTAGAGAATGGCTTCTCTGCTAACTCAGCAATATCAAATCTGCTTAAGTGTAGCAGAGATGATGCATTAAGCCGATTTAGCTACCATTCTCTCTCTCAATAACAAAGTTGTGAGAAAAGTCGTCAACCTCCACTGGACAATCTTCTTTCTTGGAACGAGAGGTTTGCTAGGTACTTTGTCCCCCTTCTTGGTATCCAGTAGAGTTACTAGCTTCCTTCTTAGCTTCTTATCTTCATCATTTAGTGAATTAGAGTTGAGGCCAAGGAGTTTAACATCTAGGTCCGATGTTCCTCTTGGCAGATCAAGGAATTGATCTCTTGTGAGGTTACATGAGGATCCATCAGTATAAGTCTGCTTGAAAAAATCCTCCTCACATGAGATGTCACTCAAAGTTGTGCATTTGTTGAGCATCATCTTGATCTCCTTAAACTCCTATAAGGAGAGATGTCTAAAAGGCTGAGGAGATGGTCTAGATAGTTGTTGGGTAGGTGGAGGTGTTTGGGTTTTGGGTAGTGTTTTTGGTTGAAGTGTAATAAGTTGAGGTGGTTATGGTGATGAGGTAGGTATGGTGGTTGGTTTAGGTTCAAGGGTGTAAGGTTTGGAAATAGGCTCAGTTTTGAGAAGGAAATGAAATGAGAAAGGTTCAGTTTGAGGTTGGGGTTGAGTTTGGGTTGTAGGTTGGGGTTGAGGTGTTGGTTTGAAGATCATCCCATGTCCCTTTCTGTACATCTCTTTCTTTTTTCCCAAGCGAATGTCATCCTTGATGTCATTGACACGTTGTTGGAGTGTCTTCTCAGACATGGGTCCCACTTGCCTACCAGAGAAGCCATAAGCATGTAGATAGTCCTTCATCCAAGCCTTCTGACTTCTCTTATTGACGGTAATGACCCCAGCTTCTTCTTCATTTCTCTTCTTCTCACTCATCATCTCTTTTGCAGCTTTCTTCCTCTCTTTCTCCAGCTGATCCTGCTCTTTGTTAAAAATCCATGGGATTGTGTCATTGTTGTGTGGAGATTGTTGTGTGGAGATAGATCAGCTTCCTTTTTCTTCCTTTCTCTTTCCTCCTCTGAGGCCAACCTTGTTGCTTCCTCCTTTCTCTTAATCTGCAACATGGTGGCCTTTTTTAGCTCTACTAACTCCTCTAGTGGTAGCAGGAGTATATCTTAAGTGACAATTCCAAACTTGATGAGTCTATCAATGATCTCCACCTTCTTTTTGTTGTTTTCTAACTCTTGGTTGGTTGCAGCTACTTTGGTGCTGGCAGCTAGCAACTTCCCAATTGGAAGTCTACCTTTTCTTTAAAGTTTCTCAATCCTCTCCTCCTGTTGAAGCGATTCCGCAACCATCTTCTTCTTGCCTTTTACATTTTCAGAAGTGCTAGACTATGGTGGTTATTGGATGGAGGGTTAAGATTGAGGAATGGTGGATGGAGATAGTGAAGTTGTCTGAGCTAGGGGTCGTTTGAGAAAGTCCTCACTATTTACCTCAGATGCCAGCTCTAGAATTGCATCTGTGATGATTAGATCGTCGAACAAGGAGAACAAACTTTTCACAGCTTCCATATCAGCTTCGGAAGATTTAAATTGTTCTTTCGAGACATTGACTTCAGCTTCGGAAGTTTAAGGGATTTCACTATCTGTCCCAACTATTTTAGTTGTTGGGCCAACAGTCCTCATTTCCCCTTCGAAATGAATCTTAGGTTTCATTTGGACCTTAGGTTGACCAACTTCTTCCATAGTGGTAAAAGGTGCACTTAACCTCTTCAGCTCCAAATTATGTCATAGCCGCATTAGGGCTAGGCTAATCTATAGAATATCTCAATATAAACTTGGAGAGGATCCTATTGAGATCTCTAAGAATCCTTGGGTCCATTTGCAGGATAACTTGAGGAGCCTCAAGAAAGACTGTTGTTATGGGAGCAGGGTATCTAGCAGATAGAGAAGTTAAAGCTTGGCTCTATGGTTCCTCTATTGTTTGTCTCTGAACATTCTCCCCCTTTTTGATAGCGTCATCTTGAGAGCTAGATGAGCTAGAGGAAGAGGTTAATGAGACTTGAATAGGTACGTGCCTAACATATCTCTCAACTATTTCTTAGCTAGTTAAGCCTTGAGATTTTCAATCTCATGTTGCTGAGTGGTAGACCTATCCTTTAAAGTCTTAACCTTTTATTCAAGGTTTGAGACTTTAGAAAGTATGTCTTGAATGGTGAGTTGCATACTCCCCTCATCTTCTTTTGAAGAATCACGGGGAGATGAGGTAACATACCTTGTATGTTCATCCTCACCTTTAGATGTGGTTTCTTGGCCCCTCGTTTCCCTTGCCTAAGGATGTCTCTTTTAGAGTCATCAAAAGGCATGGTTGTCGTAGATTCAGTCTCAAAGATGGTACCACTAGCCGAGGATCCATTGAGTTTCCTTCAACAATGGCAACTGAATCTACATGAGTCCCCTCCACATTGTGGGACTCACCTTAGCTGGTTTGAACTGATGTGTGCTAGAGACAAGAGGCCCCTCCAGGCTCTGTTGATCTGATAGAGGGTGTTGTGGATCAACTTCATCACCATGAAGAGATGTAATATCCTCATCAGTTCTAATTAAAATGTCAGTAAAGGATAGGGAAGTAAAGACTATTAACCCGGGATGTTGGCCAATGCCTATTGGCATTGAGCCTTTGGTAGGGCTGCCCCTTTTGGGTTTCTCTAGAGAGTGTTGGGACTCATCCTAAGGGCTAGTGGCTTGGGTTCGGGGCTCAGGGAATTTAGACTGAGGAGACTCAAATTCCAGATTGACGACAAATGAGAAGGATGGTAAGACCTCTCACTGAGTGGGAGCCCATGGTTGCACTCTAGTCTTTTTGGTTTGAATAGGAGGGGCTTGCTCAATCAAAGTAGACTAAGCAAGGGTTCGTTTGTGTCTCTGATATGTGTGTTTGATGGGGTGAGTAAGAAGATCTAGCATTGAGGGTAGTTGCTTGTGTGGTTTCATCACCTCTGGGGTGAACATGGATGTCACCAAGAGCCATTGGCTCAATCATACCTAAAAGAAGTGTAGTCTGTCTTCTAGTGAAGTTGGTTGAAACTCTTTTCAAGATCTTGAAGATGGGAAACCTCATTTTTGGGACATGTAGAATAGTTTCACAGACAAGCTTACTCTAGTCCAACTCATAGTTGATTATTTGTTGGATGAACCTTGGATATATGAAGAATGTGTCCTTTTGAAGGTTTCCCATAAGGTTAGTCAACACAAACCTTGAGTAGTTGAAGTAGAGGCTCTTCGGCAATCCATGAACTAGGCAGCCCAGTTCATATGGGATTTGATCACATCCCCCAAACTTGTTTGTCAAACAATGAAAAACAACATGAGGTAGGAACATCCAGTTATAAGAAAATTGAACTTATAAATTGTAGACCTATTCACATCTCCATCCTATCCCATTTGAATATAGGTGTCGTCAAGTTCTGATTTGGGGAACTCAATACGAATGCCTTCATCATAGAGCTCTAGATGCTCCTAGATGACTTGTTTAGTGATAATTAACTCCTGGCCAAAATGCTTGACCTAATAACTCTAACACCATTTAGGAGTACTATCTGACCGTTACCCCAAAATTCTTCCATGTGGTGCAAGTAAACAGTGGAGTTCGCAATCAGAGCAGTGAAGTAGGTAGATTGGGTAAGGAAGGAGATGATGTTTGAAAAGTCATCATCCTTGGGAGAGTGAAGAAATACGACTTGCTTATGTTTAGTGTTGAGTGCCATTGTGAGAAAGAACAGGGGAAACAAGTTTGGGCAGGGTGAATTTGGGGTGAAGGGGGCCTTGGACAGTAAATTTGGTAAAAAGATTAAACTAAAGAGTCAGGATTATTTAAATGGGTGGAAGGGTGTTTTTTGGGGGTTGTGGATAAGGTGAAAAGATGGTTTGGGATAAGATGTGATAGTGGTGGTAAGGTTGAAAACCATTTAAAAAATTTTGACATCGTTAAGAGAATCTTTAGTTTTTACTGTGTGCGGCACAATGATTTCGATTACACTATAGGGTTGTTTTCAAGCATATGAGATTTCCAAGGTAATCCTCTTCTGAATCCATTTTTATTTCCGAAGGTAAACATCTTACTTCCAAGAGTAAGAAGGCCTCCAAATGGAGAGTTTTATATGTTTCGAAAGTAGATCTGATACTTAATCTATCGCCTCTTCTGAGACTAAAAAATCTTCCGAAAAGAAAATTTCCCTTGTAGAAATTTTGCTTCAGAAGATGTGACAAGAATCTTCTGAAGGTTTATTTCTCTTCTCAAAAACCCATACTTAGAAAATTTAAGCCTAATGTAATAGGGCTTAGATTGTTATGACAAAAGACATTACACATTTCAAAAAGGTTTTCAAGTAAGATAGACTAATCAATGTTTATCATCCCAATAGCTGTAATGAGATATTTTAATCTTTGTTCATCAAAAGCCTTAGTGAACAATGTTGGAGCATATATTGTCATATATAGTGTGTCCATCGCTTGATGAATAGTCTAGGCTTAATGTAATACGCCTGATATGTTGTAAACACATGAAACTAGGTCATTTGCAGAAGCATATGCGAATGAGACTTAGTCGTACGACTGAGCCATGCTAATGGATCAGTCATGCAACTGAGAGATGCGATTGGGCCATTCGTAAGACTAAACCATAAGTATGGTCCAGTCATACGATTGAACCATACGCATGGCCCAATTGTACAAATGGGCCCAATCGCATCTGATATGGGCTGAGGCCTATAAATACCAGTTTCATTAAGTGAGTGTGCCTGGGGCCTAGGTGCTGCCAGATGAGAGGGGAGATCATGCTCGATCTCCCTTTGCCAAGAGTCTTGATTCTTATGTTGTAACGAGCTTGTAATCATTAGGTTTTATCAATGAAACCATTTTATTATAGTTCGTGTTTATTGTTTGTCTCTTGGTTTTGGGTTTGTTTCCTTCCGACAAGAACACGCTCGGATGTCTACTGATCCAACGCCTTCACAATTGGTATGAGAGCCGGTTAATGCTAGAATGATCTAACAATCATACTAGCAACCTGAGCTTTTGAATTCTGGATAGCTTTCAGGTTCTTTGACATTAAACCCATTTGTGTTCTTTGTGTTTTGCTCAGATCTTGTACGTGTGTTGTTTCTATGTTAAAATCAAACTCGAAAACATGTTCTTATCACCCTTGCGAGTCTGATGATGTTAATTTTGTTTCGGTTCATGTAAAATTCATCAGATTAGGGTTTTTTGCGGCCATGGTGGCTGCAGATTTGAAAATCTGCGTGCAGACCCATTCGTGCGACTAGACCATGCTAATGGACCATTGTCGACTGGACCATGCTAATAGACAATTCATATGACTGGACCATGCTAATGGACCATTCGTATGGCTGGACCATGCTAATGGACCATTCGTACTACTGGACCATGCGACTAGACCATTCGTACTACTGGAATGCAACTGGGCCTGTCTTATGACCAGTCATGCTACTGGACCAGTCTTATGACCAGTCTCATGAAGATATCATTCGTATTATCCAATCACACGAATGTGGTAATTGTACTCTATGTCATGCGAATGAACGGTGTTGCAGACCAAAAAAAGGGTCTGGAACTACCGTTTGCACTGATTTGAGGATGAGCGAAGCACATTCACCTTGAGGTTCTTTTGTTAATAAGTTTGATGGATACCCCATTATTCATTGGATTTCCAGAATAGGTGATTGTAGTTATAACACAAAAGAGGGATGAGAAGCTGTCAGCAGTCGGTGCTAATTTTGTGGGGTAGTCAAGAGCATCTGACTATTTATTGGCCAATCAACTTTTCTCTATCCGCACAAAGAGGATTCTCATTCTTGGGAGGAATCCATGTTTAAAGAAATTGAAGATGCAATTAGAAAGTGATGATGAGAGCTGGTTTCTAATGATGAATCTGAGTGCGTGCTGATTTGGTTGAGATTGTCAGCTGTGGATTGGAACCCTCTACTTTTTGCTCAATACACCGTGTGAAGACGCAAGGAGAGCACAATGTCTATATATTGGGATATGCTGAATTTGAGGGGTAATTTCTACAGGTTTTAATGTTAATCAGGATAGCCTATGTGAAGACTAAAGCAATGGAAAACTGTTCATGTCATTATCTGGAAAAGTCAGTCATATAGGGAATCTTGATGCTATGATGGTGTTCTTTAAAGTAAATAAATCTATTGTTCCTAAATTCTTTTTCAGGGATACTATAGCAACCTGACGGATCGGTAATTGTTGGGTTTGTTGGACCTTAGTCAAACTAGTTTAACCTTTAAACTATGAAAAACGCAGCGGAATGTAACCTTAAAATTATCATTTGTAATCTTAAAAATTAAGGCTAATAACATGACAACAACAAACCGAAGAACATAAGGATCATTTATATGTGTATGAACTAGCTATCAACAAGAAATAACAACCCAAAACAAGCCATACATACTACCTTTAGTAAAGCTGCAGAAAAACGATTTTGGGTGAAGAAGATGTTGTTGTTGAACAGCCAAAACATCAAGGAAAGATATCCTCAAGCATCCATACTCACAAGCACTAAGCAAGCACCTTTGTTGCTAGGATTTCACCACCAAAACGAACCTTGAAAGGATGCTGAAAACCTTTCTTCCAGCCGAGATCAAGCTGCTGAAAACCCTTTTTCAGCCGAGATTTACTTCTAGATTGGAGAGAGTTTTGCCTTGAGGTTCTTGCATATTTGAGAGAGATGAGAGGATGGAGAGTGTGTGTGAGTTCTTGGAGTATGGTATGTCAAAAACAAGCAAGACACACACACCAAAAGGGGGGCATCCGAATCTGGTTCTTTTAGATGGGGTTTTTCCCCCCAAAACTAAAACCCAATTTTTATAAACTAATAATTAGAATAAGTTATGTAATTAGCCCTTTAATTATATAACTTATACACACACTCCTATTTTGATGTTATTTAACCAATTTAAACAACATTACAAATAATATCCATGAACAAAATATCCATATAGGTTGTTCAATCTCATATGCAACTTATTTAGAAAACCCATTTTCTAAATTGGTGAATTTATTTAATTGCATGATCATATCATCAACTAAATATTAATTGGTGTTTCCTAAGCTTGTTATTGGGTATGGCCCGACTTGGATCATAACGTACTAACCACATCAATGTTCTATGTGTCTTGGGCATAAAGAATCCAACAATCTCCTACTTGTACAAGATTCATAGAACATTAATGCAAGCAGTAAATACCGCCTAACACGGTTTACTACCCTTAATACACATGACAAAAAGCCATTCAATAACATCATCCCCTTTAAGAATCCAACTTGAAATGATTTAGGCGACTCAATCAGTTATCCTTTTGTTTCGGATGTCATGTTAAGTCCAAGGACATAGAATGATCATACCTTGTTGATTTAACTTAATCAGGCCTTAGACATCTTACTCTCAACGAATAAGAGGAACAAATTCCATCTTGACTACATACGTTTTTCACAATCACCTCGTGTCACACCTGAACATAGCCTTATGTACTGCCCATTATTTCAGATCAGCGGAGAACTAACTCAAGGTATAACATTTGGTGAATATCAAAACCCAATATGTATCTCAGGTCGGAGGATACCAAATGATATTCGCCTTTACTCAAATTTACTTATGATCAATCTAGAAGATTCCATGTAGTAAAATTGAGGTGCGGGTCAGTCCAATATTTGTATCCCACAAATATCTATGAACCTTGGTAGCAACCAATTGCTCTATATTCATTCCTTATGAATATCCACCAATCCATGTTCATAATAGTCTTACGTTCATATTTGTTCCCACAAACATGACCGACTACGGATATTTAGAATAATAAACATATTCATGGATGTATACATGCTAAAATGAATGTAACTCAAAATATCACAAGTATATAAAGAGTTAAATATTACATTGTTTCAAACTTTTAATACTAAACAGATCAATTCCAGTCACTAGAATATTGAAGTCCTAAGGCACAAGTATGACTTTATGTTTTGCCCTTTCAGGAGCTTCGTGAGGGGATCCGTAATGTATTGATCGGTTGGAACTTTACGAATACATATTTTTCCCTTTTCAACTTCATTCCTTATGTAGTTGAATTTCTGCTCAATGTGCGTAGCCTTTTGAAGAGGACACGGTATCTAGATTTATGCAATCGTACCCTCGTGATCACAAAAGGATTTCTAGGAGTCTTGAATGGTAGAGACCACCCTAGGTAGGTGATAAATTTCTTTATCCATGCAGCTTCATGAGCTGCTAATGATGCTGCTAATGATGCTGCAATGTATTCGTATTTTGTATTGGACAATGCTACTCCATTCATAATGAAGATATACCCCGATTGTGATCGAAAATCATGTGGAACGGTTTGGAAACTCGCATCCGTGTAACCCTTTACAACGAGTTCCTCTTCATCAGATCCGTATATTAGAAACATTTTCTTAGTCCTCCTAAGGTATTTCAATATACTTTTAAGAGCCATCCAATGGCTATTACCTGGATTCTACTGATATCTGCTCGTCATGATTAACGCGCATGACACGTCCGATCTAGTGCATATCATCGCATGATGGATCCTATACCTGATGTATATGGGATGTCCTTCATTCGATCTTGCTCATCCTTTGAGCTTGGACATTGAGATGTACTCAATATTGTCCCTCTTTGAATAGGTACCATACCTTTCTTAGGGTTTTTCCATGTTGAACCTTTTCAAGACTTTATTAATATATGCACTTTGATTTAAACCTATCAACCGCCTCAATCTATCCCTATAGATCTATATTCCTAAAATATAGGCGGCTTCACTGAGATTTTATGGAAGAACAACTTCCAAGCCAGGTTTTGACACCTTCCATGGTTGGAATATCATTTCCAAAAGGTAGTATGTCATCAACATACAATACTAAGAATGTTATTATGCTCCCAGTAGCCTTCGTATATACGCAAGCCTCGTCAGCATTCTTGATGAAACCAAATTCTTGATCTCTTCATCAAAACGTTGATTCCAACTTCTTGATGCTTGATTCAATCCATAGATTGACCTCTTTAACTTGCATACTTTTAGGATGTTGTGGACTGAAAAAACCATCAAGTTGAACAATATGGACCGTCTCTTCAAGTTGTCAATTAAGAAAAGCAGTTTTGACATCCCTTTGCCAAATCTCATAGTCATAATATGCAGCTATGGTAGATAATATCCTAATTTACTTTAGCATTGCCACAGGCAAGAAGGTTTCATCATCATCAACCCTTTGAGTATGATTGAAACCTTTTTGCTACAAGTCTTGCTTTGTAAGTATCCAAGTTTCCATGTATATATATTTTCCTCTTTGAAACCCACTTGCATCTAACCGGTTTGGAGTTAAGTGGAGGCTCAACCAATTCCCAAACTTGATTGTGATACATGGATTGCATCTCAACGTTCATGGCATCCAGCCCTTTGTCACAATCTGAATTGGACACTGCTTCATGGTATGTAGTTGGCTTATTGGAGTCAACCACATTTCATCCATTCATGAAAAATCCATATCATTCAGGTGGAATGCTAACTCAACAGATCTGCGAACGTTTTGTTTGTGTATTGATCAACCTCTTGATCATCATCAACAACCTCTTGTTGATCGCTAGTGTCAACCAAACATGTTAGGACCTGGTATTTGAACGAAATACCTAGTGATTAGTGTGTAAACCAGATCAAATAGTGTGGAATCCTATTTGATTGGCGATCCAATCAGTGAGAACACACGAAGAATCAATAAAGAATTGAAACTAACATTAGAAATCGATTTTGAATCGATCTAATGTGTTCTATGAACTTGGTGAACGAATTGGGAGGCTTCTGGACGGCTAGGGTACATTTGTGTTAAGATCAGTGATCTAAGTTTGATTAATTAGAGTGGATTGCAGCGGAAATCGAATGATGAATTAGACAATTCGCAAGAACACAATTGATATTCGATGCAAAAGTAAACGATTATAGAGAGAGAATTCTACAAAAGGAATATTTTATTCAATGCTTTTGTGGTGGCAAAAATGTCACACATTACAACAAGGTCAACGTCCCTAATATAGGAGATGTGATGTCTGCTGATGTCACTTGATAGTGACATCTAACAGAATTATACAAACTACTGAAACTATGTAAACTACTGAGAATGTTCTCAACTACTGATTACATCTCAGAAAATGCTAAGTACACGAAACATAATACTACTGAACTAAACTACTGAAACTATAACTACTGAAAAGTAAATTACAAGTACTCAAAGGAACCATCACAACTACTGAAGTTAACTACTTCAGCTGTTGTGACAACTATTGATCACTTTGGTCTTCAGTCTTTGTCTTCAGTCTTTGTTCTTCAGGCTTTTACTTTCAGACTTTGTCTTCAGCTGATTGCTTGAGACTTTGTCTTCAGTACTTTACTTTCAGACTTTGTCTTTAGTAATATCTTCAGACTTTGTCTTCAGTACTTTACCTTCAGACTTTGTCTTCAGTAAATGTCTTCAGATCTTGTCTTCGGACTTTGTCTTCAGAACTTGTAATCAGCTGATGTCTTTAGTTGTTGTGATCTTCTTCAGCAGTTGTAATGTCTGTGGGACTTAGAGGTTTTTCTGATCAGGCTCATTGGTTCTTTTGGTCCAACAAACTCCCCCTGAACCAATGCAGCCAAAACCTCTAAACTTATTGATGATCCCACTTATTCTTGGCAGAAACACCCTCTTGATCAGCTTTAGAGGTAATCAGCTAAGCACAGGCCGGGAATAGGTTTCTAATCTTTTGATTGGCTAAGTATGGAAGGGAACTCTGTTTTGGGGAAACTGGACACAGAGTCTTATCTCAACCATGAAACCTAATTCCCATGAATGAGTCTGTAAGACTCACAAGCATAGGCCTCAAGGAGAACAACTTGTTCCTCCTTGGTGAGTTCTTCTGTTACTCCCTCGAAGAAGAACTCTGGGCCATAATACTCAGACAGGTATTTCACTGTCTTTCCATTTTTCAACTCCACAGTTGTTATCTCTCTGTAAGCAAATTCATCAGGGTGAGAGCCTTCAAGCAACAACTGGAGTTCACTTTTCTGAAGATCTTCAAGTCTTTTGTATAACAACCCCTTCTTGATCATTTTGTTCTCAAGAATAGATTGAGGGGTTGTCTTGGAGTTATAAGCTCTCTTGAATTCTTCAATGATTTCCCAGGGTGAGACTACCATGGCCAATGTAATTGCAGCATTCAAGATCTTCTTCATTTGGCCATGATATCTACTTGGTATATTTTTCTTATGAATTCTAGAACTTACCCTGGGGTCTGGCCAAATCCGCACTCTTTCCTTTTGATGTTGAAAAGTATGTCTAAGAGTGTACAGCCTCAATGCCTCTTTCTTCATTTCTTCAATGGATCAAGACTGAGGGAAATCCTTGTCAACCATCTTGAGAAACTGCTTATCATGCTGCTTCTGCTGTTCTGCATCTTCAATCCTTACCTTCACCATCTGCATTTGCAAGTCAAGTGTAATCACTTGTTGACTTCTGTGCTCAGGTGTTTTAAGGTTGAGAACAGCAGAGATTGGCAGACAATCTTCATCATCATCCTCTTCTTCGTCTTCTTCTACCCTCAACACCCTCCTCCTCCTTCTAGGTGCATCACTGGGTAAGGTTTGAGGTGGTTTTTGGGGTAAAGGGATTAGTTTTGAGGGTTGAGTTATGGGTGGCTTTGGTTTAGGGATAGATTTGGGAGATTTTAGAGATAAGGGTTGTGTTTGAGTGGGAATGTGAGAAGATTGACTTAGCATTTTGGTGGTGAGTTTGGCTTGGAGAGCTTTGCCATTTCAGTTCTCTTCCTACACCCGTTTCATCCAGTGTTTCTATTATCAACCCTTTATTATAGCCTCCAGCAGAGCAAATTTTCTTTGTTATCTCCAAAATACTGTCTCTAGACCAGGCCTTTATCTCTATCAATGATCTCCCAAGGTATTTGGCAATGAATCTGATCATTATCTCCAATCTTTCCCTTTCCAACACACTATAACCAGCCCATCTTGCCTGAATCTCTTCTATTTCCACCCTTCTGATCTCAGAGTCTAATGTGGCTGTGTCATGACCTTGTCGAAAGAGCTGATCTATAATTTTATCCATGGATCTGCTGTGAGCTTCATCAGCATCTGTGACAAGATCTTCTAAGGATTTATCTTCATCATCTTTTGACTCAGCACTTTTCTTTCTTTTATATGTGATCAGCTGTTCTGAGATTAGTTCTTTCTCCACCTCCTTCTCTTTTGCAGGTTCTTTCTCATCATCAACTTTTTTCCTTTTCTTTTCTTTCACTGCCTTAGTAGTCTCCCCCTTTTTGGTTGCATTGGGGTCAGGGACTTGAAAGGCAGAAGAGATGTGTGAACAACCTCATTAATGAGGGTTTGTAGATTTGAGGAGAGCCTCTCATCTATGGCTTTATGAACAATCTCAGTAATGATTGGAGTGATGAGATGTAAGGAGTTTTGAAAGATAGCAACCATCTGCTCAGAGGGGTTCTGTCCCTGAGAGGTGGCGCCAAAGGCAAAGGATGGTGGCATAGTTATGTGTGTAGGCGAAGTGTTTGGGGAACCTTCAATTGAAGGTGCCATCTGTGTGGTAATGGGGGTAGATGGACTTTGATACTAAGACATTTTGGCAAGTAGCTCGTTGAGTCTGCTTACCTCATTCTCTAGGATGGTATTTTGGGCTAAAACATCATAAAAGAAGCCCAGGTCATCATCAGTGTTTGCTGAATCACCTGACCTCCTGATTGAATCAGGATGAACATGCACTGAGTGTAGATTAGTAGATGCATGTGCCCCTTGTTCTTGGTACTCGGGACTTCCTGTCTCAGGACTGTGTCCTTCATTGGCAGTTGCCTTTGGTAAGGTCTTATGGATGTTACCAACTTCATCCTGATCATATGCTGAAGCAGGAGAAGTGGCAGCCTCACCAGATGTTCTAACCCCCGTTTCTACACTTGGAGATGGAACATTGTCACCCCGGTGCTGTGGGTTATGAGAAGCATTTTGGTCATGCCCCTCGATGGTTGAGGTAGTCCCAGTGTGAATTGGTTTCTGGTGAGGGGGTGAGGAATGCAACTGACTCAGCTCTTTAGCAACGATCAGTGTTGGGCTTTGAGGGGCGGTTGCATGTGGAGATTGGTCCGAAGCAGATTTCACCCGGGGTGAGAGGTGCGCTTCAATGGTAACCCTCTCAGGTGAGATAGGTTCCAGTATTGTGGGATCCCCAATTGTGGTTGCAACAGGATCCTGTTGAGAGGATACCTATGCGGCTTCAGCAGGTTGAGTCGTGGACATAATTGGGGGGTTATAACCATTATGTATTTCCTGTGTTTGTGGTACAGGGGCATCCTCAGGGGACTTATCTCCCTGAGTAGCCTTTTTAGGCTATTTGGATATGGGTTTGGTGGGGACTTTGGATCTGGAAGTGGAGGCTGTGGGTTCCCTCTGCTTCGGTTTTAGCATCGGGCAGCCCCTTTTAGAGTAGGGTCTGAGTTATGCCTGGAGTATACCTCAACTAAAACAGCTGGAGTAGGGACCCCAAGACCAACAAGGCCATCAGATTGTAATTGATTCAAAATTATGGCCATCAGAAACCTGGGATAAAGTAGCCATCTATTTGCCATAGGCTTCTGAGCCAGATCCTTTAGTTCCATGAATACTATCTTAGAAAAATTTAGATTTTAGCGTTCAAAGATAGAAAACAATACCTGTTGCCATCGGGAAGACATCTGATCCCAAGAAGATGTCTTTGATGCAAGGCAGACATTCACCATATGAAAGATAAGGCGTTCAACATCATGGAAGTGCTTTTTAAGTATGGTAGTAGCACTTAAATCGCCTTCATACCCATTATTGATGAAAGACATATCAGTGATGCCTTTCGGGTATTCTTTAGGATAGGTGCCATCATGCAAATTTAAGGTTTTGCGAATGATGTCAGTGGTGATGAGCACCTGTTTCTGGTTTACCAACTACTGGAGAGTGATTTGGCTATCGTTCTAACTAGTTGTGACAGAGACGTTGGTCCAGAACTGGGTTAAGGAATCAGGGTATATGGTAGGATTCAGATGAAAGGCTGTTCGGTATGGGGAATCCACCATAAGATCGATGTATGTATCAAACTTGTTCCAGAAGGCCGATTTCGAAAGGTAGGCAACACATTGTGTCGGGGTTTGAGTTGCATGGTCGCCATTGTTGAAAGAGAGAAGGTTTGGAAATGGCTAATGAAACGTTTGGCTACAAGTACTCGTATTTGTAGGTAAGAAAAAGGCTGAAAAGAAAAAGATAGAAAGTATTGGTATTATCAGCAGTTGTATAAAAACAACTGAAGACTTGGTTTTAACTATTAGACGTTTGAAAACAACTGAAGACATGGTTTTAGTCATCAGTAGTTGTGAAACTACTGAAAACCTTGGTTTTGTCTTCAGGTGTTGTAAACAACTGAGGACTTGGTGTTAGTCATCACTAGTTGTGAAACTACTGAAGACTTGGTTTTGCCATCAACTATTTAACGTGAAACAACAGTTTGTGGAAACGACTTAAGAGAAAATTCTCATCAGTAGTTTTCGTCAATTCTTAGCTTTTTAGCTGTTTCATACTATCCTCAACACTTACTCATCAGACTTTTAAGGTGTTTTTAGTTGTTTCTTAGGACATCAGTACTTATATGTTTTTACTGACATCAGTAGTTGTAACCACATCAGTTTCTTTGAACAGAATCGATACATATTTGTGACATGTTTACTAATGGTCATCAATACTTATTTACTGAGATCATCAGTAGTTGTCACTTATTCTAGTTGCAGCATACCAAGCCTTAACACAAGGTTTTGAAAGTTGAACTATCCAAAGGCTTAGTAAATATATTTGCAAGCTCATCAGCACTAGGCACAAACTTTGGATCAATCAGACCTTTTTCAAAACAATCCCTAATAAAATGGTGTCTCATCTCTATATGTTTGGTCCTAGAGTGCTTGACTGGATTCTTGACAATACACAGAGCTGAAGCACTATCCATTAATAATGGAGTCTTAGTCTCTGTAATGCCATAATCCAATAATTTGTTCTGAAGCCAGAGTACCTGAGATGTACAACTTGCAGCAGCAATGTACTCGGCTTCAGCAGTGGATGTAACAACAGATGTTTGTTTCTTACTCTGCCAAGAAATCAAACAGTTTCCTAGGAATTGACATCCACCAGAAGTTGACTTTCTAGTTAACTTACACCCTGCATAGTCACTATTAGAAAAAGCAACTAATTTGCAAGAGTGTCCAGTGGAATACCAAAGACCTAGAGATTGTGTACCTTGCAGATATCTAAAGATCCTCTTGACTACAATCAAATGAGACTCTTTAGGAGCAGCCTGAAATCTAGCACAAACACAAGTTGCAAACATGTTATCTGGTCTAGAAGCTGTTAAGTACATCAATGACCCAATCATGCATCTGTAAAGTGTTTCATTAACAGCTTTACCTTTCTGATCTGCATCCAGTTCTGTGGTGTTGCACATGGGAGTAGAATGGGGCTTACAATTTTGTAAATCAAACTTATTCAAAAGATCTTTTGTATATTTTGACTGATGAATGAAGGTTCCATCAGTCTTTTGTTTGATTTGCAAGCCTAGAAAGAACTGTAATTCTCCCATTGCACTCATTTCAAACTTTTGTTTCATTAAACTTGTAAAATCATCACACAACTGGGGATCAGAGGATGCAAAAATTATATCATCAACATAAATTTGAACAAGTAACTTATGCTAATCCACTTTCTTAATAAACAAAGTTTTATCTATGGAGCCTCTAGTGAAATTATTTTTAAGACGAAAATTTGAAAGTGTTTCATACCAGGCTCTAGGAGCTTGCTTCAACCCATAAAGAGCCTTATCAAGTTTATACACCCAATCAGGATGTTTATTGTCCTCAAAACCTGGTGGTTGACACACATAAACCTCTTCTTTTATTTTACCATATAAAAATGCACTTTTGACATCCATTTGAAAAACTTTAAGATTGTGGAATGCAGCATAGGCTAAGAACAATCTAATTGCCTCTAGTCTGGCTACAGGGGCAAAGGTTTCATCATAATCAATACCTTTTCTTGTGAAAACCCTTGTACAACCAGTCTAGCCTTGTTCTTGAAAATAAGCCCATTTTCATCAGTTTTAATCCTAAACACCCATTTAGTGCCTATTGCACACTTACCTGGGGTAGAGGAACCAGTTCCCACACTTGCAGCTTTTTGAACTGAAGTAGCTCAAGCTGCATGGCTTCAACCCATCCATTGTCTTTCAAAGCAACATGATAGTTCTTTGGCTCTAGCTGACTGATGAAGAGAGCATAGAAGCAAAAGTTAGACAACTGACTTCTGGTTGAGACACCAGCATTGATTTCACCAATGATTTGAGACATGGGGTGATTCTTTAGCTCTTGTTACACTATAAGATCAGTGTAAGTGTTTGTAGCAGGTTTAGCAGCAACAGATGTTGATCTAGATTCTTGAAACCAAGTATGAGATGGCAAGTCAAATGATGTAGAGGAGTCAGAAATCTCATCAGCATTTGTTGTGGATGGAGCTGCTGAGACTACAGGAGCATCAAGTTTAGCAGACTCAGGCAGTTGATCACTAAACTTGAAAAGGTGAGTACTGATATCATCATCATCTTCGGTACCACCAGGTGGAAGACTTGCTGCAGAAGATGATTTATCCACATGATCTGCAAAACAGCTGGAGGTTGATAAGGAACATATTGCAGTATGTCCAGATCAAACAACTCCACATGGTTTTGTGGAATTTTATCCTTAGGAGATTCATTGAATTTCACATGAAAGGTTTCTTCAACTATCTTTGTTCTGCAGTTGAAGACTCTGTAAGCCTTGAATGTATATGAATAACCTACAAAATACCCTGCATCCACCTTAGGATCAAATTATGGAGTTGATCCTCTGTGTTGAGAATGAAACAAGGACACCCAAAGGCTTTGAAGAATGAAATTAGAGGAGCCAAATGATGTAGAACTTCATATGGAGTCTTCATCAACCTCTGATTTACTGGAACTCTATTTTGCACATAGCAAGCTGTGTTGACAGCTTCAACCCAAAACATCAATGGCAAACCAGAGTCAGCCAACATAGACCATGTAGCTTCAATTAAGGTCCTGTTCTTTCTCTCCACTACTCCATTTTGTTCTGGAGTTCTTGGGATGCTAAACTGCCTCTTGATTCCCTTTGAGAGATAAAATCATCAAGTGTATGGTTTCTGATTCTGTTCCATTATCACTCCTTATACACTTGACTGATACGGAATACTGCTTCTCAACATACAACACAAAGTATATAATCGTCTGAGCAACCTCATCATTTGAATGCAAGAAGAAAGTCCATACAAATCTGGAGTAATCATCCATAATTACCAGACAGTATTTCTTCTTTCCCATGCTCATCACTCTCACAGGACCAAATAGATTCATGTGCAGTAACTGAAAGCAAGTAGTAGACTTAAGTTCTTCAATAGGAGGAAATGAGACTTTGTGGCTGTTTTCCTTTTAAACAAGCAGTGCAGGTTTCATCACAGTGGAACTCCTTTATTGGTAACCTCTCACTAAACTATTGTGGATCAGCTGATTCATGTTTTTGAGATTTACATGACCCAGCCTCCTATGCCACAGTTTATATTCTTGAGGAGAGGCTTTGGAGAACAAGCAAGGATGACCCTTCAAATCAATCTTCTTTGACAAATCCAAGGAATATACTCTTCCAATCATGTTGGCCTTCAGGAGAGTATAATCGTCCAATACCTTGTCAATCAGCCTCAGAACTTGGGAAGACAGAATCCTGCAGTTCTGGCTTGTGAAAAATGCAACATGCCCTTTATCACACATCTGACTGACACTCAGTAGATTATACTTAAGATTCTCCACATGGTTAACACATCAAATCTTGACAGGATCAGAGATCACAAGTTTGATGTATCAGAATACAAAGCAGCGGAATACGACTAGAATTAGACAAATTGTAGCAAGCAATCGATACTTGTAAGCATTAAGATCGCATACGGTTTAGGGAGAGAATATATTTCTGATTTCTAGGAATGTTTATAGATGTAGAATATTTCTAATCAAATCATCATTCATTCCATTCAATTACTCATTCACCATTGATTACAATAGGTTGTCACTCCTTATATAGAGTGCAACAGTCACTGCTGTTATCACGGAAAGTGACACTGGCAGATCCAATACAAAAATAACTAATTCTTAACAACTACTGAAATGTTCACACAACTACTGAGAACATATCAGTATGTTAAGTACAAAATATAAAACTACTGAAACTTAAAAATATAAAACTACTGATATCACAACTACTGAAGAAGTACTCTTCAGCAGTTGTGACAAACTACTGAGGCTTCAGTACTTGATCTTCAGACTTTGACCTTCAGGTGTTTCATCAGCTGATGACTTCAGTAGATATCATCAACTAGTCTTCAGTCTTTGTCTTCAGACTTTGTACATCAGTTGTTGATCTTCAGTACTTGCGAACTCTTCAGCTGTTGTACTTCAGTACTTTGGTCTTTCAGCTTCAGTACTTGTGTTCTTCAGCTGTTGTACTTCAGCACTTTGGTTCTTCAGCTGTTAAGGTCTTCAGCACTTGATCTTCAGCTGTTGTAGTCTTAGCACTTGTCAACTACTGATGAGGCTTTCAGCAGTTGTTGTGATACCATGTGGGACTTAGAGGTTTTCTGATCTTGGCTCATTGGTTCTTTTGGTCCAACAACTCCCCCTGAACCAATGCAGCCAAAACCTCTAACTTATTAATCTCCCACTTATTGATGGCAAAATGTTGGTCTTTTTCCTTCTTGATCAGTAGAGAAGATGACCCATGTAAGCTCCGGCCTGGGAAGAAATCTCAAATATTTGTTTGGCAGAGTATGAATGGGAACTCTGTTTTGGGGAACTGGACACAGAGTTGTTATCCCATTCATGAGATTTACTTCCCCATAATGAGTCTGTATGACTCACGAACATAGGCCTCAAGGAGAACAACTTGTTCCTCCTGAGAGAGTTCTTCTTCTGCTCCTCCTTCGAAGAAGAACTCTGGACCATAGTACTCTGATAAGTACTTCATGGTCCTGCCATTTTTCAGCTCCACCGTAGTTACCTCCCTATATACAAATTCATCAGGATGGTTGCCTTCAAGGAGTAACTGGAGCTCATTCTTTTGGATGTCTTCAAGCTTTTTATATAACAACCCCTTCTTAATCATCTTGTTTTCTAGTAAGGCTTGAGGTGTCTTCTTTGCTTGGTGAGCTTTCTTGAATTCATCAATGATTTCCCAAGGTGAGACTACAACGGCCACATGATGGTAGACTCTATTGTTTTTCGTACTTGGCCGTTGTATCTGTGTGGGATAGTTCTTTATGGATTCTAGAACTCACCCTGGGGTCTGGCCATACTCTCACTCTCTCCTTCTGATACTGAAAGGTGTGCCTGAGAGTGTACAGCCTTTGAGCATGCCCTTTCATGGCTTGAATAGATGATGACTGAGGAAATTCCTTGTCAACCATCTTCAACAGTTGCTCATCGTGCTGTTTCTCTGCTGTTCTTCTTCTTCTATCTTGACTCTGACCATTTCCCTTTGAGAGTCAGGTGTGATCATGGGTTGACTTCGGGGTTTTGGTAGCTTTAGAACAGCAGAGAGTGGCAGACTATCATCTTCATCCTCTTCTTCTTCTTCTTCTTCCATCCTCAGCACCCTTCTCCTCCTTCTGGGTACATCACTGGATGATGGTTGGGTTGGTGAAGGAATTGGTTTTGAAGAATGAGGATGTTTGGATTTTGGCTTAGAGGTTGGTTGGGAGATTTGAGGGATAGGATCTGTTTGAGTGGGTGGAAGGGAAGGTTGATCTAGCATCCTTGTAGTTAGCTTCGCCTTTGTGAGTTTAGCCATCTCTAACCTTTTACCAGCCCCAGCCTCATCAAGGGCTTCCACAATAATCCCTTTGTTGAATTGCTCAGACAGACAGATTCTGGTGGCTATAGCCAGAATGATGTCCCTGGTCCATGCGCGGATCTCCGTTAATGATCTTCCCAAGTATTTTGCAATAAGCGGATCATTATTTCCAACCTCTCTTTCTCAAGAGCATCATACCCTGCCCATCGGGTTTGTATCTCTTGTACTTCTAACCTTCTGATCTCACTATCCAGTGTGGCTGTGTCAAACCCCTGCCTGAAGAGTTGTTCAATTATTTTATCCATGGAGCGGCTGTGTGTGGTGTCAGCTTCTTTGACCAGCTCCTCCAAGGATTTGTCTTCAGCAGTGTGATCATCAGCACTTCTCTTTCGCTTGTAAGTGAGCAGAGGTTGCTTTTCTTTTTCCTCCTCTTGGACTTGCTTCCTTCTTTTCCTCCTCGGATCTTTTCCTCTTCCTTTCTTTCACTGCAGTACTCTCCCCCTTTTTGGTTGCATTGGAGGAAGGGTTTGTACCGCAAAAAGAGTCTTTTGGACAGCAGCATCAACCAAGGGCTGTAATGTGAGGAAAGCCTCTCATCAATGGCTTTGATCACTATATCAGTGATCATGGGTGTGATGAGAGGAAGGGAATTTTGGAGTGCAGCACCTATTTGCTCAGGAGGTTTCTGGTCCTGAGAAGTAGGGCCTGAAGCAGAGGCAGGTGGTTGATTTTGGGGTGGCTCTGTGTTTGGGAAACCTTCAAGGGAAGGTGCCATCTGTGGGTGGATAGAGGCTGATGGTCTTTCTCCTTGGGAGAGTTGGTCAAGTAGGTTTTGCAGCCTACTGACTTTCTCTTCTATTGTGTTCTGGGCAAGAACATCATAGAAGAAGCCCAGGTCATCATCAGCCGAAGCTGAATCAGCTGACCTCCTGCTTAGAGCAGGATTTACATGCACTGGGTGTAGACCAGTTGGTGCATGTGCCCCTTGTGCTTGGTACTGGGGACTTCCAGCCTCAGGACAATGTCCATCATCAGCTGTTGCCTCTAGGGAGGTCTTAGCAATGTTACCAGCCTCACTCTGGTCATGTGCTGAGTCAGAGGAGGTGGCAGCCTCACTAGATATTCTAAGCTCCTTGTCTACACCAGGAGATAGAATTGGGAAACCCCTGTGCTGTGGGTTCTCAGGTGCACTGTGTTCCTCCCCCTCAATAGTAGAGGTATTCCCAGTAGTAAGTGGTGTCTGGGGAGGGGGTGAGGAGTGCAATTGAGTCAGCACTTGTGCAACTATTAAAGTTGGGTTGTGAGGGGCGGTTTGGTGGGGTGAGGGGATAGAAGCAGTGTGCACCTGGGGTGGATGGTGCTCTTCAATGGCAATCTCCTCAAGTGAGTAAGATCCCAGATAGTATGTGCCCCTTGGGTTGCTGCAGGCTCCTGTTGAGAGGAAGCCTGAGCGGCTGTGGCTGGAGGAGTCATTGTATCCACTAGGGGGTTTGGACTAGTGGATTATCCTGCGTTTGTGTTGCAGGGGCATCCTCAGGGGACTCAATTCCCTGAGTAGCCATTTTGGGTTTCTGTTGGTGGGTTTGGTGGGGACATTGGATTTGGAGGTGGTGGCTGTGGGTTCCAGCTGCGTGGGTTTTCGCAGCTTGGCAGCCAGTTTGAGTGTCCGGTCAGAGTTGTGCCGGGAGTATACTTCTGGCAGAACAGCCGTAGCA
This sequence comes from Flaveria trinervia, assembly GCA_025506515.1. Taxonomy (NCBI): domain Eukaryota; kingdom Viridiplantae; phylum Streptophyta; class Magnoliopsida; order Asterales; family Asteraceae; genus Flaveria; species Flaveria trinervia. Next base: position 49,822,128 of record CM046448.1, on the reverse strand, counting down.
GGGACTCCCAAGCCAACAAGTCCCTCAGCATTAAGCTGGTCTGTAATAATGGCCATTATGAACCGTGGATAAAGTATCCAACGGTTGGCAGTTAGTTTTTGAGCCATATCTTTGAGCTCTGAAAATATTAATTCTGAAAAGTTTAGTGGTTGTTGCTCAAGGATAGAATACATTACCTGCTGCCATTTGGTGGACATTTGATCCCAAGACGACGTCTTAGGGGCCAAACATACATTGACCATGTGAAAAATCAGGCGCTCAGCGTCATTAAAGTGTTTCTTCATGATGGTGGTGGCACTGAGATCGCCTTGATATCCATGCTGAGCAAATGATAGATCTATGGTGCCCTTCGGATATCCAGCAGGAGAAGTAGCATCACTCAGTTGAAGAATTTTACGGATTGTTGCAGGAGTATGACTACTTCTTTGTTGTTGACGACTGACCGGAGGATGGTGTGTTGCTCTCCTCAGTTGTAACAGTAACGTTCATCCAAAATTGGTTCAAGGATTCGGCATGTAAGACGGGGTTCAGAAGGAATGCCTTGTTGTATTGGGACTGAACCATAAGATCGATAGCAGTATCGAACTTAGTCCAGATCGGCGATTTTGTGAGGTAGGCAACACAGTTGTGTTGCGGTTTATTTGCATAGACGCCATGGAGAAAGGGAAGTTTTGGAGAGGAACGTTAGGTTTGAAGAAGATGAAGCATGGAGAGCTCAGGTTAGGGGTATTTATAGGGTACGGGTAAGGAAACGACTGAAAGATGTGGTGTTAGTCATCAGTAGTTTTAAACGACCATTGACATGGTATTATCCTTTCAGACGTTGAAACAGCTGAAGTCGTGGTGTTAGGCATCAGTAGTTTAGAAAACTACTGAAGACTGTGGTTTTGACTTCAGAGATTGAAACAACTGAGGACTTGGTGTTTGTCATCAGTAGTTATGAAACTACTGAAGACAGTGGTTTTGTCATCAGCTGTTGTAAACAACTGAAGACTTGGTATTAGTCATCAGTAGTTATAAAACTACTGAGGACGTGGTTTTGCTTCAGTTGTTTAAAATGAAACAGCAGTTGTACAAACGACTGAAGAGAAAGTTCTCTTCAGCTGTTTTCGTCAATTCTTAGCTTTTCAGCTGTTTCAAACTGTCCTCAACACATTCATCAGTCTTTATGGCTGATTTCAGTTGTTTCATAGGACATCAGTACTTATCTGTTTTTACTGATTGCAGTAGTAACTGCATCAGTAGTTGTAACTACATCAGTAGTTTAGAACAGATGTAGTACTTCAGTACTTGTGAGACATTTAGCCTTCAGTAGTTATAAAACTACTGAGGTTAAAAGAGCTCATCAGTACTTATATGTGACATAGGTACTCATGATCATCAGTATGAATTACTAAGATCATCAGTAGTTGTCACCTATTCTAGCTGCAGCATACCAAGCCTTAACACCAGGTTTTGGAAAGTTGAACTATCCAAAGGCTTAGTAAAAATGTCTGCAAGCTCATCAGCACTAGGCACAAACTTAGGATCAATCAGACCTTTTTCAAAACAATCCCTTATAAAATGATGTCTGATCTCTATATGTTTGGTCCTAGAGTGCTGGACTGGATTTTTGACAATGCAAAGAGCTGAAGCCCTATCCATTACAATGGAGTCTTAGTCTCTGTAATGCCATAATCCAAAAGTTGGTTTTGAAGCCAGAGTACCTGAGATGTACAGCTTGCAGCAGCAATGTACTCTGCTTCAGCTGGATGTAGCAACTGAGGTCTGTTTCTTGCTCTGCCAAGAAATCAAGCAGTTGCCTAGGAATTGACATCCACCAGAAGTTGATTTCCTGGTCAACTTACACCCTGCATAGTCACTGTCTGAAAAAGCAACTAATTTACCAGAATGTCCGGTAGAATACCATAAACCTAGAGATGGAGTGCCTTGCAGATATCTAAAGATCCTCTTGACTGCAATCAGATGAGACTCTTTAGGTGCAGCCTGAAATCTAGCACAAACACATGTAGCAAACATAATATCTGGTCTAGAAGCTGTTAAATACATCAAGGACCCAATCATACATCTGTAAAGTGTTTCATCAACCACTTTACCTTTCTGATCTGTGTCCAGTTGTGTGGTTCTGCTCATGGGAGTAGAACAGGGCTTACAGTTTTGTAAATCAAACTTTTGCAAAAGATCTTTTGTATATTTGGACTGATGAATAAAATTCCATTAGCCTTTGTTTGATTTGCAACCCCAGAAAGAACTGTATTCTCCCATGGCACTCATTTCAAACTTCTGTTGCATCAACTTTGTAAAGCATCACACAACTTTGGATCAGAAGATGCAAAAATGATATCATCTACATAAATTTGAACAAGTAGATTATGCTGCCCAGTTTTCATAATGAATAAGTCTTGTCTATGGAGCCTCTAGTGAAATTGTTTTCCAGAAGAAAGTTTGATAATGTCTCATACCAGGCTCTGGGAGCTTGTTTTAACCCATAAAGAGCTTTATCAAGCTTATACACCCATTAGGATGTTTATTGTCCTCAAAGCCTGGAGGTTGACATACATACAACCTCTTCTTTAACTTTTCCATACAAAAATGCACTTTTGACATCCATTTGAAAGACTTTAAGGTTTTGAAAGCAGCATAAGCTAAAAACAATCGAATTGCTTCCAGTCTGGCTACAGGGGCAAAGGTTTCATCATAATCAATACCTTCTTCTTGTGCAAACCCCTGAACAACCAGTCTGGCCTTGTTCTTAACAATAAGCCCATTTTCATCAGTTTTGTTCCTAAACACCATTTAGTGCCTATTGCACACTTACCTGGAGGTAGAGGAACCAGTTCCCACACTTGCTGTTTCTTGAACTGAAGAAGCTCAAGCTGCATGGCATCAACCCATCCATTGTCCTTTAAAGCAATGTGATAATTCTTGCTCTTGCTGACTGATGAAGAGAGCATAGAAGCAGAAATTTGACAATTGACTTCTTGTTGATACTCCAGCAGTGATATCACCAATGATTTGAGACATAGGGTGATTCTTCAGATCTTGATACACAATGAGATCTGTGCAAGTGTTTTAGCCGGTTCAGCAACAGATGGTGATGGTGAATCATTTCCTTGAAACCAATCAGTGGATGGTAATTCAAGGAAGTTGAATTCGAAGAAATCTCATCAGCATTTGTTGTGGATGGTGCTACTGGCGCTACAGGAACATCAGGTCTAGTTGAGTCAGGCAGCTGATCACTAAACCTGAAGAGGTGAGTACTACAATCATCATCATCATCAGCAGTACCACCAGGTGGTGAACTGTTGACAGGAGCAACAGCAGGAGTTTGATAAGGAACATATTGCAGTATGTCCAAATCAATAACTCCACAGGACTTTGTGGAATCTTGTCCTTTCGAGATTCATTAAACTTAACATGTAGAGTTTCTTCAACCATCTTTGTTCTGCAGTTGAAGACTCTGTATGCCTTGCAAGTAGATGAATAACCAACAAAGTATCCTGCATCCACCTTAGGATCAAATTTGTGGAGTTGATCCTTTGTGTTGAGAATAAAACAGGGACACCCAAATGCTTTGAAAAATGAAATCAGAGGAGCCAAATGATGGAGAACTTCATATGGAGTCTTCATAACCTCTGATTTACTAAAACTCTATTTTGCACATAACAAGCTGTGTTGACAGCTTCGGCCCAAAAGGTCAATGGCAAACCTGAGTCAGCCAGCATGGACCTTGCAGCTTCAATGAGGGTCCTGTTCTTTCTCTCCACTACTCCATTTTGTTCTGGAGTCCTTGGAATGCTGAACTGCCTTTTGATTCCCTTTGAAAGAAAAGTCATCAAGCGTATGATTTCTGAACTCAGTTCCATTATCACTCCTAATACACTTGATTGGAAGGGAATACTGCTTCTCAATGTACAGCACAAAGGGATAATCTTCTGAGTAGCCTCATCCTTTGAATGTAGAAAGAAAGTCCATACAAATCTGGAGTAATCATCCACAATTACCAGACAGTATTTCTTCTTTGCCATGCTCATTACTCTCACAGGACCAATAGATCCATATGCAGTAATTGCAAGCAGGCAGTGGACTTGGACACTTCAATAGGAGGGAATGAGACCTTGTGCTGTTTTCCTTTTAACAAGCAGTGCAGGTTTCATCACAGTGGAACTCCTTTATTGGTAAGCCTCTGACTAAACTATTGTGGCTAAGCTGATTCATGTTTTTGAGATTGACATGACCAAGCCTCCTGTGCCACAGTTTAGATTCTTGAAAAGAGGCTTTGGAAAATAGGCAAGGATTGCCTTTGAGATCTATCTTCTTAGAGATCTAAGGCATACACTCTTCCTGTCCTGTTGGCTTTCAGGAGAGTGTGATCATCCAACACCTTGTCAATCAAGTGCAAAACTTTGGATGACAGAATCCTACAGTTTTGACTTGTGAAAAGGGCAACATGGCCTTTATCACACATTTGACTGACCCTCAAGAGGTTGTACTTGAGATTTTCCACATGATTAACATCATCAATTTGATTTCTCCATTGGAGACAAAGCCCTTACCGATGATGTAACCCCTAGCATCATTGCCAAAAGAGACAAATCCTTCTTTCCTTGAGAGTAGTCATGAAGAAGAGAGATGTTCCCAGTCATGTGCATAGATCCCCCACTGTCTACATACCAGATGCTACTTTGGCATGTTGAAGACCCTGCAATATAAACAATCAGTTAGTTTTAGAGACCCAAACCTTTTTGGTTTGGGCCTGGTCTCATCAATAGATGGTAGACTACATGTTTATTTGTAACAACAGCCTGAGAAGAAGAAGATGGTGTAGAAGATGAGTCCTTTGGCTTAGACCTCCTTTTCTGTGGTTTCAACATAGGAGAATCTAGTTGGTTAACTCTACCCAACATGTTGTACCATCATCACCAGCTGTGTCTGATTTTGTGATAAAGCTTTCAGCTCATCAGACACATACTAGTGGAGTTAGATAAGGTCCTATGTTGCACCACTTCTTCTTTTGAGCACCCTCAGCTGTCACCTGTTTAACTCCTTCCTTTTTGGATTTCTTTAAGGACTTAAGGGTTACAGGATTTGATGTTGCTGATAAAAATGTGGTCTCAAACTCAGTTTTCATTTTTACCATTTTCTCATTAATTTCTTCTTTTTGTTTGAGTTTGGAACCTCTTTTGTACCAACAATCATCTGTAAGATGATTGAACAAACCACATACTTCACATGTTTTCTTCTTCATCTTAGGTTGATCATCAACTAAAGATGGTGAAGCAACAGAAGACTTGTTCTTCAATGCTTTGGAAGCATTGGTTGCTTTATTGACACCTCTTTAGTAGTCTTCAAACTCTTTCTACTGCCAGTTTTCTTCTCTTCAGTACTGACAGCAGTTGAAGTTTGAACTTCAGATGTTAAATCCTGCTCTCCAGTCCTTTCAGGACCTTCAGGATTAACTCCTGAGTTGATCAACTTATTGATCATGTGAATGTCAGCATTTGGACCATCAACATCAGCTGATAGGTTCAAAGAGGGCTTGATGCTGACTGCTACTTCTGATTGTGCTGTATCAGAAGGTAGATCACATGATGTGATGGATTGGTTATCACTCTCACCATCAGATTCTACCTCTGCTCTTGGGGTAAAATCTGTAGGTGGAGCAGTGTGATTGTAGCCAATTCCAAACTCATATTTGAAGCAGATTGCTTACTAAGAAGCATTTCAAACCCTTTGCATGATTGTACCCATCTATCACACTCGACCTGGGTACTGCAAGGGTTTCTTGAGATCTTTGTACTTCTCTAGAAGTACATCTTCTCTAGCCTTATCATCAATTATTTGGCAATTCAGTTTATAAACCTCATCATTTTTATCTTTGAGCACAAACTCAAACTCAGCTTTGTTTTTGGAAATTATTTGTTCTAGCTCAATGTTTTATTAATTAAAGCTACATTTGCTTCTCTAATGGAAGCAAATGCTGCTATGCATTGTTCAGAACATAATTTGGCTTTTGCCTCAGAGGATACCTGTGATACCTGAGGTGTAGAGGCATTGGAAGATGAAGTATCAGTAGACTCCAAAGCCATAAGAGCTAGATTTCCAAAGGGACTGTCACCACCATGTTGACCAGCACCTGAGAACAGTTGATCATGACCAGACAAGTCATCTGGTAAACTGCTCCAGTCAACAACTCCTGGGGTGAAGAAGCTGTGTGTGTTGAGATTGGGTTTTGATGAGATAGGGAAGGCTGAGGTTCTGGTAATGCATGAGGTTGTGGTGTCATAGGAACTTGAACTTGATTTGACTGTGGCATGTAATAACAAGGGTACTGATATGGCATTTGACCCTGAGGAACAAAATATGCCGGAGATTGTTGTTGAGGATGATGACTAGATGTGACAGGATGTTGCCCTCTGTTTGTTGACTATTGCCAGGAAAAGTCACAAAGGGTGCAGTAGAGTTAGATCCAGTTGATCTACACTCTCTTGCAAAGTGTCCAAGCCGTTGGCATTTGTGACACCTCAACTTGCTCTTGTCAAAACCAACTTTGTTTTGCCAGAGAGTCCTGGGAATTTTCTTCCAGTTCTTTTGTAGAACTTCTGAGATCTGATATTTATCAAGGCCATTTGGCTCAAAATATCCATCTCTTCTAAGTCATCATCAGCAATCCCTTGAGATCATCCATGATGAACATAGATTGTCATTATTACACCAGTAACCTAACCATCAACACTTACAAATGCAGAATCAGAAGTGCTTGAAGAGAAATAATATGCTCATCATACTGGCATTCAGATGAAGCATATTCTGACTCATGACCACCAAGGCAGTGTTGCCTTGTATAATGTCTTCAGTGAGCTTTCCAGATGAAGACAACTTTCTCTTCTGTTCTATCTCTCTCTCAAAAGTGAGCAATTTCCCATGGAGTTGGGTGAGAGATAGTTTGTTCAAACTTGCACTGGAGCGTAGGACAATAGTATATGTGTCCCATTTCTCAGGCAGTGATCTGAGAAATCTGTTATTCATCTGATATGGTGTATTCAAGTTTGACCATTTTTAGTTCAGAGATCAAACAAGAAACCGCGCTCATATTGTTGAGTCAGTGTCTCACCCTTTCTATGAGAGAATGTCTCATATTGTTGGGCAAGAATTTCTCTATTATTTGCCAAGACCTCATCTGTTCCTCCAAATTGTTCTTTCAAAGCAATCCAGAGGTCATGGGCAGTTTCATGATGCATTTGCCCAGAATAGATTTCATTGGGCAATGCCATGGCCAGAATTCCATGGGCTTTTGCATCAATCTCAAGCAACTTCTTATCCTCATCTGAGTATTGCTCCCTCCTCTTCGAACCATTTGATTGGTTTCCGGGTTATTCACCATAGGCTTGTGTGGACCATGTACCACTGATGTCCAACACCCTGCGCTGTTAACAGACAGTGATGGAGCATACGTCTTTGCCATATGTTATACTCATTCCTACCCATAGGTGGCTTGGTTGAGGACCGTATTGTGAGGATCATTGGAGGAGTGGTCATTTTCAATTCAAAAACGTTTAGTTCAAGTTTTAAAAGTTTTAGACAAACCACAACAAACTCAATGAGAACCAAGAAAAAGATCTCAGGATGATGAGCAGAAATGCAGAAAATTCAATCTCTATAACCGTTTCTTGCAAAAACAAAAGCTAATTCAATCAAACTTAGATCTTGAATAGCAGTTTCAATGATCAATTATTAGATCGATCAATGATTAACCGGCTCTGATACCATTTGACAGGATCAGATATCACAAGTTTGATGTATCAGAATACAAAGCAGCGGATACAGACTAAATTAGACAAATTGTAGCAAGCATCGATACTTGTAAGCATTAAGATCGCATACGGTTATAGCGTGAGAATATGTATTTCTGATTTCTAGGAATGTTTTATAGATGTTAGAATATTTCTAATCAATCAATCATTCATTCCATTCAATTACTCATTCACCATTGATTACAATAGTTGTCACTCCTTATATAGAGTGCAACAGTCACTGCTGTTATCATGGAAAGTGACAACTGGCAGATCCAATACAAAAATAACTAATCTTAACAACTACTGAAGGTTCACAACTACTGAGAACATATCAGTATGTTAAGTACAAAATATAAAACTACTGAAACTTAAAATATAAAACTACTGATATCACAACTACTAAAGAAGACTCTTCAGCAGTTGTGACAAACACTACTGAGGCTTCAGTACTTGATCTTCAGACTTTGACCTTCAGTGTTTCATCAGCTGATGACTTCAGTAGATATCATCAGCTGATGTCTTCATCTTTGTCTTCAGACTTTGTACATCATTGTTGATCTTCAGTACTGTGCGAACTCTTCAGCTGTTGTACTTCAGTACTTTGGTCTTTCAGCTTCAGTACTTGTGTTCTTTAGCTGTTGTACTTTAGCACTTTGGTTCTTCAGCTGTTAAGGTCTTCAGCACTTGATCTTCAGCTGTTGTAGTCATCAGCACTTGTCAAACTACTGATGAGGCTTTCAGCAGTTGTTGTGATACCATGTGGGACTTAGAGGTTTTCTGATCTTGGCTCATTGGTTCTTTTGGTCCAACAAATCTGATATCTCCATTAGCACATATCCTTTCCCGATGATGTAACCCTTGGCATCATTTCAAATGAAACAAATCCCTTATTTCATTGAGAGTAGTCATTAAGAAGAGAACTGCTCCCAGTCATATGCATAGATCCTCCACTGTCTACATACCAGATGCTCCTTTGCATGCTGAAGAACCTGCAATCACCACAAGAACTAGTTAGGTTTTGAGACCCAAACCTTTTGGTTTTGGGTCTGTTGTCATCAACAGATTAACCATAACTTGTTTCTCATGATTAACAGCTGATGAAGGTGGAGATGGTGCTGAATGGATTCCTTGGATTGGGCTTGGAATGCCTTTTCAGTGGTTTGATCACAGGTGCATCTAGTTGGTTAACTCTCCCCAACTATGTTGAACCATCATAACAAGTTGTGTCTGATTTGTAGCTAAAGCTTTAAGCTCTTGTGACATATCAGTACTTGTTTTTAATGAGTTCCTGTGACCCACCATTTCCTCCTTGAAATTTACAGACTTAGTCTGATGTTTATCATGAGGAGCACTATCAGCTGTTTTGTCATAAACCTTATCCTTCTTTTTGGATTTTGATGAAGGCTTGGGTTTATCACAATGGGATGATTGTGATACAAACTGTTTCTCAAACTCATTTCTCATTTCATCCATCTGGGTTTTAATGAGCTTATATCTGTTGAGTTTGGAACCCTTTCTGTACCAACATTCATCAGAAAGATGATTGAATTTACCACATATTTCACATGCTTATTCTTTATCTTGGAGGATTGATCAACTGCTGGTGTGGAAACTACTGAAGTGTGATCTTCAGTACTTCCTCCTTTCAGTACTTGTGTTAAGTACTGACGAATCTGTAACAACTGAAGACTTGTTCTTCAGTTTTTTTCTATCAACATTGTTAGTCCTTTTATTTGAGCTGATTTGAAATGCTTTTCAGATGTTGTGACTTGTCCTTCAATACTTGAGGTACTTTGAGGGACAACATCTGAAGTACTCAGCTTCATGTGTTTATCAGTAGTTAACCCATCAGGCAATTAATTTGTTGAGGTATCACACTGATTTTATCTTGTGATTTTGGGTGATCACTTAAAGATGATGCACATGAAGATGTGGTTTGGAAATTACTTTCACCTTCAGGTTTTACTATTGGTTTTGGAGTAAAATCTGTAGGTGGTGCAATGTGATTGTAACCTATTCCAAACTTCACATTCGAAGCAGATTGCTTACTGAGTAACATTTCAAATCCCTTGCAGGATGATACCCAACGGTCACACTCAACTTGGGTAGCTGCAATTTTTCTTTGAGATCTCTATGGTTCTCAAGAATGACCTTTAGCTTATCCTTTTCATCATTTAATTGGCATTTAAGCTTATAAATCTCATCATCTTTATCTTTAATAACAGACTCATACTCAAATTTTCTTTTGGAAATAGTTTGCTCAAGCTCAAGATTTTGATTTATTAAAGCTACATTTGCCTCTCTGATAGAGATAAATGCAGCTATGCAAGATTCAGAACATAGCTTGGCCTTAGCCTTAGAGGATACCTGGGTTACCTGTGATGAAGATGCATTGGAGCATGAATTCTCAGTAGACTCGAGGGCCATGAGAGCAAGATTCCCAAAAGGATGTTCACCACCATGTTGACCATCACTAGCAAATAAATGCACATTGCCAGAGAGATCATCTGGTAAACTACTCCAGTCAACAACACCAGGGGTGAAGAAGCTGTGATGAGGTTGTGATTGAGATGATTGAGATAGTAGAGGCTCAGGTAATTCTTGAGGTTATTGTGCAGTTGGAACTTGAACTGGATTTGGTTGTGGCATGTAATAGCAGGGATATGGATATGGCATTGGACCCTGAGGAACAAAATATGCAGGATGTTGTGAGTGATGACCAGAACTAGCAGGATGTTGCCCTCTGTTTTGTGGACTATTACTTGGAAAAGTCACAAAGGGTGCAGAGGAGTTAGATACAGTTGATCTACACTCTCTTGCAAAGTGCCCAAGCCTGTGGCATTTGTGACACCTCAACTTACTCTTGTCAAAACCAGCTTTGGTTTTGCCAGAGAGTCCTGGAAATTTCCTACTAGTTCTCTTGTAGAATTTTTGTGATCTGATATTAATCGAGGCCATTTGGCTTAGAATATCCATCTCTTCTAAGTCATCATCAGCTATACCTTTCAAATCATCCATGACAAAGCACAAATTGTCACTATTACAGCCTGACTGACTATCAACACTGACAAATTCATGATTGGAACTGTTGAAAGAAATCAATATCCAACATAATTGCCTTCTGATGCAGCAATTCTGACTCATGACCAACCAAGGCAGTGTTCCCTCGTACAAAGTCATCACTGAGCTTTCCTGATGATGCCAGTTTCCTTTTCTGCGCTATCTCTCTTTCAAATGTAAGCAGTTTCCCATGGAGTTGGTGAGAGATAGGATCCAGATTTGCACTGGAGCGTAGGACAATGGTGTATGTGTCCCATCTCTCAGGCAGTGATCTGAGGAATCTGTTGTTCATCTGGCTATTAGTATATTCATGTTTGACCATTTTCAGCTCAGAGATCAAACAGGAAAAACGCTCAAACTGTTGAGTCAGGTCTCACCCTTCCTATGAGAGAATGTCTCATATTGTTGGGCAAGGATTTCTCTGTGTTTGCTAAGACCTCATATGTTCCACCAAATTGTTCCTTCAATGCTTCCAGGATCATGAGCAGTTTCATGATGCATAAGCCCAAAATAAATTCATTAGGCAAAGCCATGGCCAGAATACCATGCGCTTTAGCATCAATCTCAAATAGTTTTCGATCCTGATCTGAGTATTGTTCCTTATTCTTCGGAACCATTTGATTGGTTTCCAGATTGTTCACCATAGGCTTGTGTGGACCATGTACCACAGATGTCCAACAACCTGAACTGTTAACAGACAGGTGATAAAGCATTCTCATGGCCATATGTTATACTCAGTCCTAACCAGCATCGGAGGCTTAGTTGAGGAACCGGTATTGTGAGGGTCATTAGAAGGAGTAGTCATTCTAAGATTCAACCAAATTCAATTAAGTTTTAACTGATTCAGTGCAAAACACAACAAACTCGATATGAACCAAGAGAAAACTCAATGTAAATAATCAAAAGCAACATAAATTCAATGATCTATAACCAATTCTTGCAAATGTGCTAATTCAATCAAACTTAGATATCGAAATAGCAGTTTCAATGATCAATTGTTAGATCGATCAATGATTACCCTCTTTGATACCATTTGTTATGATCAGTGATCTAAGTTTGATTAATTAGAGTGGATTGCAGCGGAAATCGAATGACGAATTAGAGAATTCGCAAGAACACAATTGATATTCGATGCAAAAGTAAACGGTTATAGAGAGAGAATTCTGCAAAAGGAATATTTCATTCAAGCTTTTGTGGTGGCAAAAATGTCACACATTACAACAAGGTCAACATCCCTAATATAGGAGATGTGACGTCTGCTGATGTCACTTGATAGTGACATCTAACAGAATTATACAAACTACTAAACTATGTAAACTACTGAGAATGTTCTCAACTACTGATTACATCTCAGAAAATGCTAAGTACACGAAACTTAAAACTACTAAACTAAACTACTGAAACTATAACTACTGAAAAGTAAATTACAAGTACTGAAAGGAACCATCACAACTCCTGAAGTTAACTACTTCAGCTGTTGTGACAAGTACTGAAGTTAACTACTTCAGCTGTTGTGATAATACTTCAGCTGTTGTGACAACTACTAATCACTTTGGTCTTCAGTCTTTGTCTTGAGTCTTTGTTCTTGAGACTTTTACATTCAGACTTTGTCTTCAGCTGATTGCTTAGACTTTGTCTTCAGTACTTACTTTCAGACTTTGTCTTTAGTAGTTATCTTCAGACTTTGTCTTGAGTACTTTACCTTCAGACTTTGTCTTCAGTAGATGTCTTTAGATCTTGTCTTCAGACTTGTCTTCAGACCTTGTAATCAGCTGATGTCTTCAGCTATTGTGATCTTCTTCGGCAGTTGTAATGTCTGTGGGACTTAGAGGTTTTTCTCATCAGGCTCATTGGTTCTTTTGGTCCAACATTCTGGAGTCATAATAGAATGAATGCTTTTTATTTTTCATGAATTGGATTGTATTTATAGGTTAGTATTGTTCATTCGGGCAACTGGACCATAAGTATGGTTGAGTCGTACGATTGAACCATGCGGTTGATCTATCCGCACGACTGAGTGTTCAGTCGTGCGACTGAGCCAATCTTATGTGTCAATCATACGACTGATCCAGTCTCCTGGTTCAGTCGTGCGACTGAGTCAATCGTATGATGTTATTCATGCCTGTGGTCCATTCGCATGAGAACTTCGGTATGTTAAGTTTGAATGTATAATTAATAAACTTTATGTTTAACCATTCAAACAATCACTAACCTAATTAACCAATTCGATATTGACTCATTAATGAAATATTAGTCATTACAAATCACAAACAATCAATATCATTTCATTAATCATATCAAATTACATCAGAATCAGATAAACAAGATCTATACATTCATATTATGATCTAGGAACATACATGCATTAACAAACTCCCGCTTGGACCTAGATCTCTCTCATGTCTTGTTTTCTACATCACCTCTTCATATTTCTTGTACTTGTCCTCTTTTATGACTCCCGCGTGAATCTCAAACGCGAAGCAGAGTCTTATGACATTTTGGAACTAGAAGGCTTGTACAATATCTTGCATATCATAGAACAGTGGCCACTTGTATAGCGTGTAGACATCATTTGCTGACAAATTTGTAAGCCACATTAGGTCGAATAGCCTGATTGTATCCATTTGTCCCTCTTTGTTTAGGACTATGACCGCTTTTGCTGTTCTCCAATCGTAGTACCACCACTTAAAGTGTGGAGTGAAGTCCTGTGGCATTTCCCGGAGTGGGATTCTAAGATTGTGCGCGGAGGACTCCACTTCAACACTATCTTCGGCTTTCAGTAATGGCATCAACCTCAGACCTTCTGATATACTTGTAGGCTGTTGGGGTCTGAAATTAATCCACCTGGTGTGGTACTCCTTCTTTAGGGCAGCCTCGAACCAGCCTGACATCTTCCTCGGGTCAGCATACAAAAGCTTTAGTTTGACCAGCTGGTTGAGCTCAAAACCTGGTAGAGTCTCCCATCATGTGGGAATCTGAAGTACTCTTTGCCCTTTTCCCTCTTAACTGCATATATGTTAAGATCCTCAAAATACGCCCACGCTATGATCCTGCCAGTCACCTTATGATGTTTCTTGACTCTATAGAGTTTGGTGTAGGCATCCTGTTTCGGTGCAACACGTTGGGCTCTAACTTCTTCAAAACACGCAGCCCATTCAGCCTTTCGGATATTGACATCATCATTTGAGGCTTGGGCCGTTTACTCTTCTTTCTCCAACTCTTGCTCCATCTTGTCTAACACCTCAAACGTATCACTGACGAGGGATTCACCCAGATTGGGAACCATATTTCCCTCATTGTTAGCGTACTGAGGGTAGTGCTCGGCAGTGACATCTTCTATCTTGATTTCATCAACATCGTTGAGCTCTTCATCACTGGTCGAGTCACATGTCGGAGCATCCTTCACTATCTCATCTGGATTGAGCTTGAAAATCTTTACGAGTTGCTCGTTTGATAGGTCGTGAATTATTTCCCCTTCTTCAGGGGTATAACTCACCGACCTCCTTACGATCCATTGCAGATCAAGAATCATTGTTAGCTGAGTCTTGACCTGCTGAAGGGGAGCAACATCAAACTTGTCCCTTTGGAAATTTGGATCTGTTTGATTTACACATTCAACATATCAACCACTAGTAATTTATCAAAACAGAAATGCATTAACTTAATTTAAACATAAATACATATGTTTCAATACATGATTCAAATACAAAAGTAATTAAATACATAAAATCATCTCTATACTTTTGTCCTGTATCATCATCTCGTCACTTGGTGGAGCAGAGGAAGAAGCTGGTTGGTCTTGTATGTTCTGGGACCTCCTTTCTTGACTTGAAGCAGAGGCCGATGCAGCTGCATCTCCTGCTGCTGTATCATCATCATCATCCTTCTCCTCTGTCCTTTCTTCTTCTCTCCCTCATCCTCCTCTGTCTCATCCTCATCATCAACTTCATCATCGTCATCATCTCTGTCTCCTTCTTTGATCTTCAAGGGCTCTCCTTAGATCCCTTTAGCTTTAACATGATCATCTTCTTCGCCTTCTCCAACTCCTTTATTTTCTTGTTTGATGTGACACTATGTGCTTGGAGTTAGGCTATTTCATGGCTCTGAGCAGCCATCTGTTGGGCCTACTCCTCTATCACTCGAGCTGCTCTCTATCTGATGAGACTGAGCAGTAGTAAGATCAGCAAGCTAGCGGATCTGAGCCGCCTTCTCTCCATCATACTGCTAATAGGCGCTCATCCTCCTTGAGTAGAATCCCCAGGGTTCTACCCAATTAGAGGTAGAGGTGATACATATGTATGATGGATGGGCTGAGGATCCAGCTTGGTGGGTAGTGGTGGTGGTGGTGGCTGTAGTGAAGATGGGTCTGTGAAATGGTGGAGGTGATATGGGAGTGAAAGATATGGTGGTAGATGGAATCTGTACAGTGGTGGGAGGTGTGGTGGTGGTAGTAGTAGCTGTGGTGGCTGTGGTGGCTGTGGCTGTGGAAGTGGTTGTGGTGGTGGCAGATGTGGTGGCTGTGTGGTGGATGTTATGATTGTGGAAGTGGTAGTCGTGGTGGCAGATGTGGTTGTGGTGGTAACGAAGGTAAGACGTCTTTTCTTCTTCTGACCATGGGGTTGAGCCATCCTTTTCCTCCTCGTTCCGTTGAGGTGGATGCTCCCCTACAACCCTGCTAGTTGACTCGGTGCATAACTCAGATCAGTGGCTGTCTCTCTGAGTCTCTTGGACGTTCACTAACCGCCCTTAGCCCATGTTCTGTGGGAACAACCTTGCTTCCATAGTACGTGTCAAGGGCTCATCCTCAGACTCCTCTTCCTCCTCTCCAGGAACAAAATCCTGATGGAAACCAGCAGACTCAGTTCCATCATGGGTGGATGGTGGAGATGGTATATCAGTGGTAGTGGCCCTCGATTGAATGGGGCCTGTATCTCCACCATCGCCACTGTCATCATCATCGTCGTCATCAACTGGTAGACCAATAGGCTCAGAAAAAGAGTCACTGTCATCATGACGCCATTTGCGTCTTCCCGTGCCACATATCTCTCGTTGGCCAAATGGCCAATCAACCTCTTTACCTGGGGCTTCACTTGCTTGCCCCTATACACCTCATCCGACCCAAGGTTGTGTCATCCATAATCTCCAAAGCAACTGCATCATGACTTTCCTTGGGAAAAAGTGGCAGCTTCTCGTTGAAGATTAGTTGTAGAAACCTGGGGTACATACAAAATCCTTCCTTCCCTTTTGCCTCCAGGTTTTCCACCAAATAAGAGAAGATCATACTTGAAAAACTGAAAGGGTGGTTCAGCACCAGTGCCACGAAGGCATTCTGAATCTGGTCTGATAGATCATCGAACCCACCCCTCCTCTAAGCAATGCACTTTAGGATCACATGCACCAAGTATTTGTACTGGGGGCACAGGTTGCTCTTGTTGAGCACACCCGACTTTATGTCCCCCGCGTACTTGATTCTGAGGAAGCAGCCTCTCACAGTTAGTGGTGTAATTTGGTGGGGTGATTCGTAACGTCCCCAAACTAAGAACTCTTTGGAAATCAGCAGCAGTAACCTCGATATCATGACCCAGAATGGAGCTCCGTATACTGTACGGCTCACGAGAGCGATCAACTGAAGCATTCTCCCAGAATGCCTGGTGTAATGACCTGTCGGGCGTGCAAGGTGTAGATATAGCTTTATGTATCCGGGAGCGTCTAAGGAAGGCTATAATCTCTATGAACTCGGCCCCGTTCCGAGTAGTATGATCCAAGTGAGCACATATGTTGTGCTTTGGATTAATGGACCATCTATCAGCCATTTTCCTGAAACACAAGACACAGAATCATTAGTACATAATACATCAAAATTCAGTTCTAAGTGTAATGTTTAAATTCAGTCTGATTCATTCGTGCAAATGAATCATGCGACTGGAGTCAGTCGGTTGTTCTTTCATGTGACTGAGCTCGTTCGGTGAATGAGACTCGTGACTGAGTTCAATCTGCTGACTGAGTCTGTGATTGGTTCAGTCGGCCGACTAAACTCATACGCATGGTTCATTCGGCCGATTGACCCAATCGCAAGATTCAATTGTGCGATTGGAGTTCATCCGGATGACCAGTCGCTTGTCCCACTGTTCAGTCGCCTGTGGTTTGAATCTTGACCAATTCAAGTAATTTAACATGGTTTAATGGTCCATTAGACTCGCCATCTTGTCACTAATAACCTATTAAACTTAACTTTAACATTTTGCTTAGTTTATGTATGTTATTAGGGCATTTTTCAGTCTGCTTCTTGTTTCATTCGAATATCACATATTTGGATTCAAGATCTTCTGATTTTAGTAAGATTTAACTGCAATGTACCTGTATAATCGTCAATCGAACATCAGAAGATCAACAGCAATGTGAAAACAAGATCTTTAGAAATTTTGGCAGAGTAACGGGAAGAAATGCGATTTGGGTGCGATTGGGAGTGATGAGTAAAACGCGATCGACTGAGGCCCTTTAAATACTGAACCTAATTTCAATCGGCCGACTAGCCTCATTCGCTCAGTTCATTCGGGCGACCGAGGCTCAGTCATGCGATTGGCCCAGTCTCAGTTGGCCGGCTGAGTCTTAGTCGGTTGACTGACTCATTCGTGCCCTTTCATTCGCACCCTCAGTTAACCGACTGAGTCTCAGTCGGTCTACTGACTCATTTGCACCCTTTCATTCGGTCGAATGGATCACTCTTATACGCCATTCGGGTGAATAACTAACTTTCATGTCCAGTCATGCGAATGGGATCCATTCGCATGGTTGGTCCATATTCATGGTCCAATCGTGCGAATGGGTCACACTTAGTAAATTTTCTGCCATTTTGAACATTTCACTTTTAAGACCCTTTTAACTTTTGAAATTAACATTATGAGTTTTTGATCATCTCAGACATGATCATTTTAACCAATTTAGTCACCTCAGACGTGACTCTTTTAAACACTTTGTCACCTCAGACGTGACTGCTTTAAACTTGAAAATTCATGTGGTCATCTCAGACATGACCCTTTTAGTGAGTTGATCCCTTACCGATTCTCATGATGTAGTCCGGCAAACAAACAAAACTAAAAGACTAAGTGAATTAATTAAAAAAAATAAACTAACGTACAAAAAATAAAAACTTGTTTTTGGCTTTTTGTGAGAGATAAATCCTAAGATGGAAGTCTACGGGATTTAGTTCCGGAATAGACAGCTTCAACATAGATTGACCACACCTGGACCAATTCAATTTTGGAATCATAGAGGCAAGTCAAATCATTTGGGACTTGTTATCAAAATCTTTTGATGCTCTATTCTTGGTTTTCATCCAGAGTCGTTAGCAACTTTTAGGAAATCATACTGGAACTATAAGATTACCATATTGATTTGAACTTTCAAGAATTGCAGCCATAATGATTGTCAATATGTTTGTCCTCTTAAATCCATACATAGACTTTTGACATAGACTGGTGATAGATTTAGGTTTAATTATTTCAACTAACATTTGTGGATCCCACACTTATATAGTAATCAACATTCCTCAGGGGCTTTTGAGCGGTCTACGGGTATTTTTACAAGAACAGACTATTCTTAGAGCTTTCAAAGAGAAGCCAATCCTCAGGTCAATGCCATCGCACAACAGAGAGGCGGCAAAGAACAATGAATTCTAGAATATCTAGGTTATGCTTATCCTCAGGTCAGTGCCATCGCATAGCAGAGAGGCACACAACCTATCTCCTTGTTAGAGCAGCTTAATTTTATTTTGCACAAAATGCAACAACAATATAAGTCATTAGCTTGATATCATTTTTCTTTCATTTTTTCCGTGCTTTGCTGTATTTATGGTCATCCGCACACATTTGTGGCGTTTACATGCTCATTACCCCTTATTGGAATATTGTTGATTGTGTTAACTAGTGATAAGATGGAAGCCCACAGTCAGTTGAACAACTTAGTTTGATCTTGAGATCTCTAGTTAGGTCTAATCATCTATTGTGTTGAATCTACCGACATATCAATTGTGATCTAGCAACCTCTAGGTCTCCTCTCGTTGTGTTACCTTAGGAGTTACCAATTTTTCTATCATCTTCCCTTTTTATATTGCTTAGACTACACAGACTTATACTTTGAATTTTTGCATCTTTTCTGAATTAAATTTTAAAGTCCCTCTTGATTTGTTCCTGTTTACTATCATATTCCAAAGGGTTGAATCGGTATCACAGATACGATCTACCTTATATCAGCTTTCCACTCTTTCTCCCTCGTTTCTTTTATTTTTTATTTATTTTTTTATTTTTTTATTTTAATTTTTTAATAATGTTACTTGCTGACTTATTCTCCCCCTAAAAGACTAAATCATATCTGGTTTAATTATTTTAGGATTTTAATAAACAACAGAATAACATGAGTTTAATTTTAAATAGACTAAATTAACCAAATAAAAGAAAATAAAATGAAAAATTAACTAAGCTACATCGGACTACACATGATCATCATCAGGAATAACCTCACTTTTATTTTTAACGTCGTTGACCTCTAGCAAATATTGAAAACGTGGATTATCAAAGGCTTTAGTATAGAGGTCAGCGCGTTGAAAATCAATATTAATTTTTACCACATCAATTAAGTTCTTTTCAAAACAATCTCTTATGAAATGGTATTTAATACCGATATGTTTGGTCTTAGGATGTTGGACCGGATTTTTAGTTACTACAATTGCAGCAGAGTTATCCACAAAAATAGGAGTAGAAGAGAACTTTAAACCATAATCCCGCATTTGATGTTGAATCCAGATGATTTGTGAACAGCAACTTGCAGCAACAGCGTATTCGGCTTCACAGGTTGACAATGCAACAGATGTCCGCTTCTTACACTACCTGATAATTAATCTTTTCCCAAAGAATTGACACCCTGCTGATGTAGACTTGTAGTTCATCTTGCAGCCCCCGTAATCCGAGTCACTATACGCCGTGAGTTCAAAGTCATCATCATGAGGATACCACAACCCAAGTGTGGGTGTACCGTTCAGATAACGAAATATCCCCTTGACCCCGATCAGATGGTTGACCTTAGGCTTAGCCTGATATCTAGAACATAAACATGTAGCATACATGATATCAGATCTTAAGGCAGTGAGGTACATGAGGGATCCAATCATTCCTCGGTGCATTGTGGCATCTACAAGATCTCCATTTTCATCAGGTGCTATATCGTGATTCGTAGCAAGTGGAGTTCCAGCAGCAGAAGCATTCTCCATGTCAAAACGACTGAGAATGTCTCCTACATACTTGGTCTAATGTAGAAATATCCCATTTGGAGTCTGATCCACCTGTAACCCGAGAAAGAACTTCATCTCCCCCATAGCACTCATCTCAAATTATTTCTTCATAACTACTTCAAACTCTTTGCATAACTCTTCGTTCTTTGAACCAAAGATTATGTCATCGACATAGATCTGTACGAGCAGTAGGTCACCATCTTTTTCTTTGATGAACAGTGTGCAGT
Source organism: Flaveria trinervia (assembly GCA_025506515.1). Lineage (NCBI taxonomy): Eukaryota > Viridiplantae > Streptophyta > Magnoliopsida > Asterales > Asteraceae > Flaveria > Flaveria trinervia. The sequence goes on along the minus strand of CM046448.1, from coordinate 49,801,759 downwards.
CAATAACTCCCCTGCGAAAGCCGTGTTTCACAAGATGAGCTAAGAGTTTCTCATACCAGGCTCTTGGAGCTTGATGAAGCCCGTATAAAGCCTTGTCGAGTTTGTAAACTCTATCCCGATAATAAGGATCTTCAAATCCCTCGGGTTGACTGACATAGACTGTTTCTCTGATTTCCCCATGAAGGAATGCACTCTTTACATCTAATTGGTAGACTTTAATCTTCATGTACGATGCATAGGCAAGGAAGATGCGAATGGCTTCCATCCTTGCCATGGGTGCAAATACTTCATTGTAGTCAATTCCCTCGACATGGAAAAATCCTTGAACCACCAATCAAGCCTTGTTCCTGATATGACTCTTTGGTCATCCTTCTTGCATTTCAAGTCCCATTAGCACCTTTAGGTATGTCAACCAGAGTCCATACACCTAACTTCTTGAATTGAAGAAGTTCTTCTTGCATGGCACTCACCCACGCCTCATCATTTAGTGCATCACTCACGTATTTTGGCTCAAACTACGAGACAAAACACCGATAAGCACCATCATGAATATATCCCTTTTCCATAACGGAGGCGTAATCAGCTGAGTATTGCTGATTTCGGGTTTGTACTCCTGATCTGACATCCCTGATGACCTTGTCTAGGGGATGATAGACGTTTAGTCGTGATCCTGGAGTAGTAGGAACAGCTACCTCAGAGCTAAGATTATGAGCATTTGGTTCTGCATCTCAGGTAGTTGGAGTTTGAGGCTCCGAAGTCGAAGGTGCATCTCTGGTAGATGCTTGTGGACTTTAAGGAACTAGAACCTGTTCCTCCTAACTGTTCTGGTCATCTTCTATAGCTTCATCTTCAGAGGAAGAGTCACTGTCGTCGACTACTCCCCCTGACTGAGTAGATGATCCTCCCTGTGAGCTAGATGTTGGTGTATTCAAGATATCATACATCATCCGTGTAGCTAACTCGTCATCCGAGGGAGAGAGAGTGATGTTGAAGGACTTGAAGAATCCATCATAGTCGAAGAAATAGGCGGGTCCTTTGCCAGTAGGTGGTGTGGTATATCGCTGAACATCAACATTACACCACACTTTTACTAGACCCGTTGATTTGTTGTAAACCTCTTGATCGGTATGTTGTATCCCAGAAAGATTCCTTCATCCGCCTTCTCGCTGAATTTACCTTCTTGTGTTTTCTTTAGAAGTGTGCACGGCACGCCAAATGGTTCGAGATACTCCAAATTCGGTTTGCGTCTTTGTAGTAGCTCGTAACATGTCTTTCTGTGATGCTTGACAATCAGAACTCGATTCAGTGTATAACATGCATTGCAACTGCCTCATTCCAAAATTGGATAGGCAGTTTCGAGTCTGCCAACAGAGTCCGTGCTTTCTCTATCAAGCTTCTGTTCTTCTCTCAGCAACGCCATTCATCTGAGGCGTGTAGGCAGAAGTGAATTGATGTATAATTCCTTTTTCCTTGCAGTAAGCCTCCATCCACTGGTTCTTGAATTCCGTCCCGTTGTCTAGCGTACTTGTCTAACCTTCAGCTTGTAGAGAGATTCCAGTGTGGTTAGTAACTCCTTGAAAGTCTCAAATGTTTCTTATTTGGACTTCAGAAACATTACCCAAGAGAACCTTGAGTAGTCATCAGTAACCACAAAACAGTACAAGTCCCTGCTATGCTCTTTGTACTGACTGGACCAAACAGATCCATGTGAAGAAGTTCAAAAGGAAGTTCTATTGAAAGAATTTTCTTTTCCTTATGAGACTTCTTCGTCTGTTTGCCTTTCTTGCAAGCTACACAAATATCAGGAAGCTGGAAGTTCATGACATTAACTCCTCTCACCAGATCCTTTTGAATCAAGTGATTCATCTTCCTTTGACTAATGTGTCCCGTTCTCCTATGCCAGGAGATGGAATCCTTCTCAGTAGCTTTAGATAGAAAACACTGAACGTCTTGATTAGTTGTAACAGCTGTTGACAGATCCAAAACATAAAGGTCTTTATATCTTGAAGCAGTCATCAAAACTTGGTCTTCTGGGATCACGTAATCTTTCTTGAGCACGTAACACTTCTTGTTGTCGAAGATGACTTTAAATCCTTTATCGCAGATTTGGGAAACAGAATGTAAGTTATTTTGAAGTTGTTGAACGCAGTTCACCTTATTAAACTTAACTTTCTGATTTCCCACTTCTCCCTGAGCTGTGATATATCCTCCCTTGTTTCCAGCAAACGAAACATGCCCTCCTTTTATTTTCTTGACGTTAGATAAAAGAGCCCTGTTTCCTGTCATGGGCCTGGATGCTCCGCTGTCTACAATCCATGTGTTAATTTCAGCACTGTAGCGAACACCCTGCACATACAATGTAAAGGATTAGTTTAGGTTAGGAACCCAAGTCTTTACTGGCTTGGGTTTCCCAGAGGCATCACACATCATAAATTCAACCCATTGACCCTTAGAGGGTGAGGTAGCCCAGGTTCCTTCTTGTCATTATTATCAGACACAGAGGTTGACTTCTCTTTCCATAAGCCAGATTTATGCAATGCCTGTTTGTGATACACAGTCGACTGGCTAACGGGTTGAACTTTATGTTCACTAGTTCTTCTAGTGGAGTTAATGAACTCCTCTTAGAAGACCTAGGTTTTGAGTCCTGAAGTTCAATCTTCTCCTAGGTGTCTGATAATAAGGACAATAGGAAGCAATGTGTCCACATTCTCCACAGTTGTAGCATGACCTGCTATCAACTTTATGATTAAACTTTCTTTGTGGAGACATGTGTGACACTCTAGTAACATCACTCACTTTAGGTTTTGACTCTGGTTCTTTTGATGTTTTCTCTTGTTTAATAGAGTTAACTGTTTTAACATGTTTACATCTTTTTCTTTTGGTTAACTGGTTTTTGACTATTTGAAGTCTTTTTAGGTTTTGATTTGACTCTGTTTCACCCTGACTTTAAGTTAACCTTTTCAAACTCTTTTTCTAGATTAACACAAGGCAATTACCCTTTGCCTTTGAAGTGGCCTCCTTTTGTTTGTTTCCAGATTCAATGGTTGAACATGAGGAATCTGGATCACTAACAAGAGGAGTAGACACCACATGATCCTTGATGGGATTATCATTTACAGGTGTACTCTTAGTGTTCATCAAGGTCTCAGGTGGTGGTGGAACCACTTTGTAACCCAAACCCTCCCTGTTGTTTCTTTCTCTTACTAAGTGTTGGACTATGTGTGATGAACTTGTCCAACTGTGCAGTTTCTGTTTTATTGAGTTTACTTCTACTTCTAGAACTGCCTTTTGCTTCATAGTGTCTTCTAGGGAGTTGAGATAGTACCTAATGTCATTAGCTTGGTTAAATGCAACTACTTTGGTTTCCCTAAGCTGTTTAGTCAAAAGGTCTATCTTTTCTTTGTAACTATGCTCATTTTGTTTTAATACTCTATTCGCCTCAGTGCACAGTTGTAAATCTTTTACCAAGTTATCATTATGATCTAATAACCTAGAAAATTTCTCATCTATGCTATTTCTAAATGTATTACTATCAGAACAAGCATGATTAATAAACATTTGGTCAGTGGTAAGTACCTGAGTTGGTTTAGAAGAGTTAGCCATCAACGCAGCATGAGATGTCTCTGGTTCTAGTGATTCTGTCTTTTCTGTCTTTGCTTTGGTAGTCTCCTCTTTAGGCTTGTAGCTGACCTCAGTTGCAGTTGTCTCTTCAATATTAGACATCGCTATATCAACTGCTAGATCTCCTTCAATCGCGGAATCATCATCAATGTCTTCTACACTTGCAATGTTTGATTCCCCTGGAGAAACAAACCTAAAGCTCCAGTCCTTTCCTTCATCATCATGAGCAGTCAAGGCTTTTGGATCCTTGCTTGATGAAGTAGAACTAGTAGCTTGCTTGTCTTGACGAGTGAAGGACGAGAATGGGTTCCCGTTACCCGTCTTCTTTGGCTTAACACATTCTCTCTTGAAGTGCCCCTTCACTCCACAGTTAAAGCAGGTCACTTTGCTCTGGTCAAAGCCAAATGTGGTATCCTTAGTAGCTACCAAGTTCTGTCCGGTCTTTTTCACAAACTTCTTCGCTCTCCAGACAGTACTAGCTAAGGCCCACATTATGTCCATTCTCTCAAGCTCCATTTCGTCCACCTGCTCGTAGTCCTCGTCTGACAGATGGCAGTTTCCAATCTTCCCAGCAACAAGTCCATCATAAGAATGAACCACTGCAGCCAAAAGATCCATGTGTTCTTGAGCTACTTCTACAGTCACATTACCGAGGTTCTCGGTCTTAAGTCTAGTAGCATTGTTTCAGATACAATATGTTGGGTACAAGAAGACCCCGACGTGTCTGATCCAGAAGGAGAAGCATGTGAAGGACCCGGTGAGCTAGACACAAATGCAGTCTGGAGAGGTGCTCCAGATGTCTTAGCTTGAGGCGTGGCATTGTACAAAGCTAGATTCTGAGTATACGAAGACTTCTGAGCTCTGTACTTCATCCTAAGTGCTTCTTCTCGCAGCTTTAGAATGAATTCATTTATATCCAGCTTTGTCAGCATTCCATTCTGTCTCAGGTTAGACACGAATGAAGCCCACTTTTCCAGCAATCCGTCTGCAAAGTTAGTAACTTTGTCTTCCATGGTAGTAGCCACCCCATTGTGTATGTAGTTCACTCATCAGATGGTAGAAGCTATCTATAACATCGTCCAAACTCTCGTTTCCCATCGAAGAGAAGTTATCGAATTCCTTCTTTAACTCCTTAGCCTTGATTGCCTTCAACGAAGCATTCCCGTCGTACCTCTTTTCCAGCTCATCCCGCAGTTTCTTGGACTGCTTATTCTCTGAGTACTACTGGAAAATGTCTTTAGGGATAGACTGTGTAATCAATGCATAAACCCTCTTCTCTGCATTATATTTAACTTTCTGCGCGTCTGTCATCCCTCCTAAGGTTAGCTTTACTCCATCGGCTCCCACCGGCGTACTTTACCCAATTTCGATAGCTTCCCACAGATTTGGATCCACACCATTGAGGTAGATCTCAAAATTTTGTTTCCAGTGGGGAAACTCATCTAACGTTAATAGCTTTGGTGGTTTATTATGATTACCCAGCTCACTCTTAAGTAACAGCAGGTTCTGAATCCTAGAGTCCTTCCCAGCAGTAAAGGCTGACATTTGATCTTCCATGGCTAATAACTTTAAGTCTACTGAAACAACTGTCAACTGATGTGACTGAAGGATGCGATTGGGCTATCCGTGCGAATGAACTCTACGAATGGTTCAATCGTGCGAATGAACTAAGCGATTGGTTTAGTCATGCGAATGAAGCTGATGCGTATGAACACTGCGAACGAATGGTTCAATCGTACGAATGGAGATGCGACTAGGTCCAATCATGCATCTGAGGAATGTGAATGAGGTCCAGTCGTGCGAATGGCTCATTCGTGCGACTGAAGCTGCTGTTTTGCGAAAATTTCTAGGGTAAACGTGTTTTAGCCGTAAAAATTCAAACTTTCGCAAGGTCTAATCGCCAAAGTCCTTAGAAACCAAACTTTGATGAGCAGGGAACGTCCAAGATCACTTTTGACACCAAAGATTGTGTTTTTAGTGCAAAAACACAATCTTTTTATCAATCTTGATTGAATCACACGTAATCAAGAGCCAATGCTCTGATACCACTTGTTAGGACCTGGTATTTGAACGAAATACCTAGTGATTAGCGTGTAAACCAGATCAAATAGCGCGGAATCCTATTTGATTGGCAATCCAATCAGTGAGAACACATGAAGAATCAATAAAGAATTGAAACTAACGTTAGAAATCAATTGTGAATCGATCTAATGTGTTCTATGAACTTGGAGAACAAATTGGGAGGCTTCTGGACGGCTAGGGTACGTCTGGAGTCGTAATAGAATCAATGCTTTTTATTTTTCAGAAATTGGATTGTATTTATAGGTTAGTATTGTTCATTCGGGCGACTGGACCATAAGTATGGTTCAGTCGTGCGATTGAACCATGCGGTTGATCCATCCGCACGACTGAGTGTTCAGTCGTGCGATTGAGCCAATCTTATGTGTCAATCATACGACTGATCAGTCTCCTGGTTCAGTCGTGCGACTTAGTCAATTGTATGATGTTATTCATGCGTGTGGTCCATTCGCATGGGCCATTCGCATGAGAACTTCGGTATGTTAAGTTTGAATGTATTAATTAATAAACATTATGCGTAACCATTCAAACAATCACTAACCTAATTAACCAATTCGCTATCGACTCATTAATGAAATATTAGTCATTACAAATCACAAACAATCATATCATTTCATTAATCATATCAAATTACACAGAATCAGATAAACAAGATCTATTACATTTCATATCATGATCTAGGGACATACATGCATCAACATCATTAATAAACATTTAACGTAAAGCCATAGAAAATAAAGGTACATAATATGGAACATAAACATAACCATACAAAACATCACCATACAAGGCACCATCATACATAACAAATATCATACATGCCATATCATAACTCGTACATCATCAAAAGTCAACGTACTTCACCCATGAGAACATCCCAAGACAAAACCTACATTTCACTCTTCCTCAAAAATCAGAGAATATATCTAAGTGTTATGCACATGGGTACTATGCAGGCATGTGGCCTTTTAGGCGCATGGGGAACACTTAAGCACATGGGAAACTTCTGGGCGCATGGGCAATATGCAGGCGCATAGCCAACACATAGGCATTTGGGCACATTTCTAGGAGCTTGAGTACCTGGGTGTTTGGGCTTTCTAGGCATCCGGACACTTAGTCAATTTCAGCCTAATTTAGGCGTATGGACACTATTTGGGGGCATGAACTTTGGACGCATGGGAACACTTAGAGGAGTATACCATTAGGCGCATGGGCAGTCTAAGTCAAACTTAAACAACTACATTCAGTCCCCAATCATCATCTAACATGTTCTAAGCTTAAATCTTACATTCTAAGCCATAGATACACATTCATAACATAATCATAGCCAAATCAAAACCCACTTTGCATCACACACACACAAATGTACGAGTGAAAAACCCATTTTTATAAAAACGTTCATACATGCATTTTCAGCGCCAAATTAGTTTAAAACAAGTAAAAGGGGGATTCTAGAACTCACCTTAGCAGCTCTTTGGATATGAATTCATTCAAAACCCATTTGCTACAAGTTCAACACGTAAAACCCACCAAAACACACAGAAACAAACACAGAACACATATAAGCATTCAACCGAGGCAAAGGCCGGTAAAGAACACTCAAAAATACCAAATTCTTACGTTGAATTCAGATTCCTCTTGTTATTCAAATATCCGAAAGCATTCTGCTTCTCTCTCTAAAAACCCGATGACAAGTGAAGTGTGAGACAAATGGGCGACCATACCATCATTATTCACCAACTTTTCAAAGTTTTGTCCTTTTGGACACTTTTTACCCCTCAATTTGGGTTTTATAGCTTTTCTTTATTTTCCTTCACTCTTATTCTTTCTTTCATAACTTTAAAAATAACTGGGTGATACATTCATAAAAGATCCTCGGATGCACAATTCCTTGTTGTTCTGGCATAACATCTGCAAAAGTACATAATGTTCATCCGTAGATAGTTCTTATACTTAGTCAATTTACATAATTGACTAGGATGATGTTATTCCTGCAATCTAACATATAATCAACACAGTTATTGGTTATCATATACATATATTTCATACAAGAAGAGATATATGTACACGAGTTTACTACAAAAAGTTGATTAAAGTTCTAAGCCTATACATTGAATCTAGACCTATTGAAACTAGATCTAACAATACTCCTCTTAGGCTTAGCAACTTGTAATCAATTCATCAAGCTTGACAACTCCTTTACTCTTGACATAATCTCTTATTGAAGTAGGAGACTACTTCTTTTATAATATCATATTTGTAATTGATCTCCATACTATGGATTTTTTTAAAGTGTCAAAACTGAGACCAAACACATCTTCTTCTTTAGTAAGTGTGGCCGTTACATTTTTGTTGTTCATAATCTCCTACTCATCTTGTATTGTAATTCTTAATTCAGTGACAGATCAGACATCTATTCCCAGGAGCTAACCAGCCTAAATTTTCTTCGTTTGTAGGCCTTGGCATGCAATTTATATATAAGTTGAATGATATGCACATATAAGCATATGTCACTCTGAGCATGTTCATCATTGAGCTTTGGGAAATATTTGTCATGCAGATAAGAAGTATAACCTAGATAGAGCACTTTGATCTTTTTTCGGTCAAACATTCTTATGTTTTAAGCTCTGTTCTTTGGTTCATTTCTAAGTAGCACAAGCTCTTTAGTTCTTTCTACATATCCCTATTTAATACTGGGATGTGTATATTAATATCCATCAATATTCTTAATTGTTGCATATCCAACTCTTCTTAGAAATTCATCGTCAACAAGAATAGAAGAGATGGATAGTGACCTCCTTTGTCTTTATTTCCCTCTTTTATGTTCATTATCTTCCCTTCTAGCCTCTTTACCACATCATCCTTAAACTTTGTCTTACCAACACTCATTGAGAAATATCTTCCTTTTGGATTGATTGGATAGCTGGTGATAGGTAAGCTTTGTAGGAAAGATATATTAGCATCTACGTAAGGATTCTGACAAGTCTAATGCAGTCAAAACATTCAAAGCATCCAAAGTCCCTCTGCATGCATGCACTAAGTCACTGAAGTAGAAATGCTTCGGAAGTTTTACATCTCACACCACAAATAATCTATGTGTAAAATCTTCCGAAGCCAAGACCAATATCTTCTGAAACAAATATGAAGTTGACTAGGTTGAGTAAGATTGAGATTCTTACTATGAATCGAATATGGTAATCAAGTTAGTGATTGAATGGCAGAAACAAACAATCAAAGAACATTCAATGCAAGAAAATTACTCATAAATGCTTTTGTATTGTATATATGAAAGTAGATGAATTACAGAGAATAGTTACAACAAAAATCCTCTATGTCTATCAGCCGTCACCTCAAGTACGAGGTTATCTATTCTATTTATAGGCAGACAAGATGCCTTTTACAAAATGACTAAACTACCCTTGAACTATTACATCAGAACTAGTCTAAGTCTTTATTCGCATCTTTGCTTGTTCATCCGCATTGACAAATGCGAATCAGTTAACTTGATTAGCATTTCTTCACTTGATCATCCACATTAGTATGTTGGTCATCCGTATTGGCTAATGCGCATGAACAAATACTTGTGCGCATTTGTTTGGTCATCCACATTTGTGTAATGCGGATGAGCAAATTCTTGTCCGCATTAACTTTTAGTCTTCTGCATTTGTCAATGCAGAAGAGCAAATACTTGTCTGTATTTGCATTATGTCTTCCGCATTGACAAATGCGGAAGACAACACTTGTTCTTTTTCGTAGAAGAATTTTCATCCGCATTTTTTCTTGGACTTAAGGGATTCCAGCAGAGTAATCGTCAAATCACCTATTGAGTTGGCATGTATGATCCTTTTAGGGTGCAACAATACTCCCCCTAAGAATTATACAACCTAGTTTTCTTCAATGTTTGGGAGGTGATTGATGTTGTGATGATTTTGTTAGGTCTTGTGGGGGTGTAAAATGTACTTCTTGACCTGGATCCAAAATTGCCTTGATCATGTTAACAAAATCTTAAGCATCTAACATTTTATCTTTGCTTAGTACATGAATCTTCATTCTCCTCACTGGCTTCAAGTGCAGTTTCTTTAGTGATATTGGTTCCCAAATAGACACCGTAGATAGCCCATCCCTATGAATCAAAAGAGAACCATCTACATCAACTTCAAGTTTGATAATGTTGCCTAACTGTAAAGGTGTCTTCTTCTTCTTCCTTTTCTCCCTCTTTTCACTAATCTCATCATAAGCCATCTTCAATATTTTCATACACTTTAGAAAGAAATATAGATCTTCTTGACCCAATTTGTTTGATATCTCTCTGAAGTGCCTTGTGTATATGTATTGGATATATGATTGATCCAGTAGTCTCACTTAATTGCCAGTGAATAATCTGATTTTAGCACCTTCTTTACCTCCCCACTTCATCTCAATCACCAATTCATAGGTCTGCTTATCATAATAAACATTGAGATTGGTGTTGAGGAATGTGTACCAGCCACCAGTTTTCTTTTCAATGATTCAGTAGAATTCACTCTAAGTTTTGGAAACACTACTTCTTCAGCTAGCTTTGTCTGTTTCAACTCCAAAGGGTTCTTGAAAGTTTTGTCTTTTATCATACATGTTGCTTTTAATGAATTGAAGTTGTTGGTTGTCTTGAACATTTTATGTATACCTTCAAATTCATATCCTCTAAACATGGCATTATGGTTGATCAACTCCAGATTAGCTAGTTCTTTTAGGTCATGAATCTCAAGTGCATTACCAGAGCAGAGTACTCTGTAAAAAAATGCACTAGACCAGAGATCCTTTTAACCATAAACATATTCCATGAACTATCATACTTCAAAGCAATAGTTTTCTGGTATATTTTGCCTTTTGGAGTAGATACACCTCTGATCATCTCAGTAGTGGTCAACCCTTCCTCAAGTTTCAGTTGCGATGGTTCAGCAAACCACTTTAGATATTTTAGAATAACAGGTGCCAGATAGTCTTGATCTTTATGAGTAAGATTCATGTCTTGTGCAGAGACTCTTGATCTTGGCTTTTGATTGAGCACTTCTCTTCTAACTTCTTTAACTCTTCTTTCTTTTCATTTATTAACCTAAGTGTTATAGCTTTTAGTGAGTTAGTCTTCATGTTTGCCAACTTTATTTTGGTGAAGCCTTTACTGGTGAGGTAATCCTTTATTTCCTTATCTGACATACTATAAGGATAAGGAAATAGTGGTTTTCACCTTCTCCTTGTTTACAATCATTAGAAGTAGGTTGTTTCTCATCATCAATGATCTTTTCTTGTTTATCTTTCCTTTCATCAGCCACAGCTCTTCTTTGAATCTCAATTATCAGCTCAAGTTCAGAGATCCTTTTGTTTTTGCTATGAATTTCATTTTCAAGATTAGAGATGATTTCGGCTTGTTCTTCAATGATGTTCTCTTGTTCCTCCATTTCTATGGTTTGAATGGCAAGAGTGTCAACATGGCCACTCACTTCTTCTCTTGAATGATTGAGTGCAACTTTTAAGTTTTCAAGTTCTTTCTCTTTCTCCTTCTTTTCAGCTAAAGATTTGTGTAGGTTGGACTAACCTTTAGTTTAAGTTTGTTTACTTTTAATTGTAATAGGTCTTTGGTTGGTTTTCTTTTGTAAGTACTTAGACTTATGTATTTTGGAAGTCTAGCGAAACTGTGAGCGAAACTATAAGTTCGCTCACAATTTGTTGTTTTGATTTGCCTGACGAAACTATAGTTTCGGCTATACAGTTTCGCTGTGTCTGCGAAACTATAGACTGCTATATATTGTTTAGTTTCTTCTCTTTGTAGACAAGCTTGCAAAAACCCTAAACGATTATCATTGTTGCAAGTTACCATTTGAAGCAGTTAATACACAGAATTATCCTTGTGCTTTATGTTATTGGTTATCATTGATCATTGTCTTATTATGAATGGTTTATCGTTGTGTTCAATCCTCTTTGATATTGTTGTTGAGTGTATTTGTTGGATATTGAACGATTCTTAATATCATTTGCACTATTGTACGATCACATGGACCAACAATATGGTATCAGAGCCTTAGTGCTCATAATTTGTTGAGTTCCTTTGTGGTTTTTGTTCAATATCTTATTTTAATCATTTTGGATCACTCATTGGATGTTTTTGATATGGAAACTCATTGAGTTTACATTGTTTTCTGTTATTGCAGCCTTGTTAATCATCAAATCTCAAATTCATTGTGTTCTTGATGATTTGAGATTGATTTTGTGTTAACAAAGGGTTTTGGGATCGATCAGCGAAACTGTAGTTGTTTTAGCGAAACTGTAGTTGTTTCAGCGAAACTGTAGTTGTTTCAGCAAAACTGTAGTTGTTTTAGCGAAACGTAGTTGTTTTAGCGAAACTAAAGTTGTTTCAGCAAAACTGTCAATCATCTTCAAACGAAACTACAGGTTATATTGATTTGGAAATTGTTCTTTTGTTGTTCTGTGAAACTAGCCTTTCTGAATGAAAGTTCACCGGTTATTGTGAAGGACTTTCAAGCGAAATTGCTGCCGAAAGTGTGTCTGAACGGAAATTCAAGCTTGTTTCGTGCGAACCTACGAGTGAAACTAAGCCTGCTATGACAATCAGCTAGCGAAACTGCTGCCGAAATTGTTAGCGAAACTAACTTCCTCTGCGAAATTATCAGCGAAAGTAGTTTTCTGCGAAATTGTCAGCGAAATTATCCTTCTTCTTTCCGAAACTACATAAATCTTGGCAAAATTACCATGTCTAAGTTAACATCACTCACCCTTGCCTATCTTGAAAGCGTTGCTCCGAATAGACCTCCGAGACTCATTAACGGAGACAATTTTGAAGATTGGAAGAGATGTCTTAAAGCTATATTCTTCTACATTGATCACAACCAATGGGAATCAATTATTTTTGGTCCTCACATACGAACGGTTACTGTTCGTGATATTGTCTCTCAAAATAAGGATCCAACCTCCTTCATTGAAAAGGATCTGAAATTAATCGACCGCGATCGAAAGGCTTTTGGTGCATTAACTCTTTGTCTGGCTCCAGACATTTACAATCGTTTTGCAGAGAATAAAAATGCTAAATGTCTTTATGATGCATTATGTGACTTTTATGATGGGAATGCAGATTTGGTAAAGGATAGAAGCATTCAGCCAAAGAAGGAATTCAATTCTTTCATTGGATACAAGAATGAGAGTTGACGGATCTCACAAATTGTTTCCTAACTATTTCAAGCACCTTAAAGAAATATGATGAAAAGCTTTCCAACATTGAAAAAGTTAATAGGCTTCTAGATTCTCACCCACCTCAGTGGAGTCTTCAAGTAAGGATGCTTAAACAAGAAATTGGATCCACAGACTACAAGCTGATGGATATTATCAATAAGCTGAAATCTTTTGAGTTGGACATGAAGAGACAGAAGTTTAACTAGACTATGATGCCCATTCGTGGTTTTTCACAAAATGTTGCTTTACTATCATCCACTGCAAGCTCTCAAATACAAAATTCAATTCAAGGAGGAATTAATACAAGTACTTTCTCAAGTGGAAACTGTTGTGTTGGAAGAGATCTAGGAAATCCTAAGGACAATGTCGGAAGTTCAATCCCATCTAAAACTATGGCTCTATTTGGAATGTTTGTTCAAAGCTTTGAAGCACTGGTAGCTGGAGAGTAAAAGGGAAGGGAATGACTATGGAGACATGTATTAGGTGGATCTGATGATCTTGAAGAAATTGATATTCAATGGCAGATGGCTATGTTGACCCTAAGAGCTCGAAGATTTATGGAAAGAACTAGACGAAAGAACTTTGGTGGTCAATCATCTAATTCAAAACTGGGTTTTGATAAGTCCAAATTCAGATGCTTCAACTGTAAACATTGGGACACTTTAAACATGATTGTCCATCTCCAATTGTCACCGATTAGAGCAATTCAAGAGTTCCAAGGTTAACAGCTAAGAAAGAGAAAGAAGATTTGAATCACAAGGAGACTGCACTGATTTCTAATTTTGATTGGAGTGTTGAGGTTGAGGAAACAAGAACTGAGATAAATCATGCTTTGGTTGCTGAGCTTGTTAAAGGGAATGAAAAGAAAGACATTAAAGATGGATTTGATCTGTTCAAGGAATTGAAAAGGGAAGTTGTGACATGTGAGATGAGAAGGTAGAGAAAGATACTAGAATAGGGTGAGGTAAATCTACAGGTATAAGAGAGGAAGGAAGTTCATGCACTGGGAAATGGAAGGAATGTGATGATGATATTGCCACTGTTGAGGAAGAGAAGTCAAGTACTCTAGTGTGCAAATGTGAAAATGCCTTAGCTGCTAAAAGGATTGTGATGGGACTTCCCTATGAGATAATTCAGGATATGTGCTCATCTGCTTGCAAAATAGATTATTGGGATTTACAAAGCTAATCGACTATTAATTGATAATGAAAAGAATTTAAAGCAAATCAATGATGAACTTAAAACAACAAATCAAAATACTTTGTTAAATTAATTGAAGCTTTAAAAGGAAATGATCATTTAAAATGAATTTTTTTAGAAAGAAATGTTGAGATTAACACTTTGACAGAAAGAGTTTCCCTTGTTGAATTTGAAACGAGCAAACTTCAGTCAAAGTTGGACAAATGGACCATATCAGGAATGAAACACTATGATCTATGTAAATCTCAACGGGGAGCTAGGATTAAAATAGGATTGGGTTATAAAAATGTAAAGGTTTATCCACTGCCTAGTACATACTGTTATTCTCCTATGCCTGTTCCTTATCCTTCTAATGATTTAATCAAGACAGATACTCACAGTATGTCTGCCGGTTTAGAGGGTGTTAACTCTAAGCACGTTCGTGAAGACTACGACTATGGACCAACTAGTGGGCTTGGATGCACTAGTATTTGTACACCTGAGTGTTAGTCGTTTGTGTTAGATCACAAGTCTAGTTTAAGTTCTGTTTTCGTAGACTTTGTTGTCTCATGTTCTCATGACGGTTCTATTCATCTTTTAATTCAGTACATTGTGGTGATGTTTCCTCTTCTGATGATGATTGTGATGTAACTGATCTATCTGCTAAGTCAACTGAGCAAATTAAAACCAATTGTTTTGACAAATTCTTTTCTCATCCCATTCCATCAAATATGTCTTCATTTGATGAATGAATTTTGTCTTCGTCTGAAACTAGTACCAATGGAACTAGTTCTACTGGTACGTCGGACGAAGATTCATCTATTTTTGTAAATAATAATTCTGGTTCAAATAAACTTCGACCTATTGGCATGTATGATACTTTTAGTGACATGGATTCTAGTATATCTGAATGTCATCAGGAAATTATCATTCATCATATTCTTACCTCATCACATCACAGACCTAGACACAAACCTCACTGTTTTAGGTGTGGTCAAGAGGATCATCTGTCACAAATTTTCCTACATTGCTTAATCGACATCTTAATAGGAATTGTTTTTGAAATAAATTAACAAAACTAGTTAATAATTTCTTCTGCAAAAAATCTACTACATCCAAAGAAAAGGTGGTTCAATCATAGGTTCCTATTGCACTGGGTTAATCTTTTTTTATTTTATTTCAGGAGTCATCCACTAAAATTATGAACAACATGTGGCATGTAGATAGTGGTTTCTCCAAACATATGACATGACTGAAAGACTTACTGACCAATTATCGGATTATTGATGGAGGATATGTTGCTTTTGCTGGCAAGAAAAATGGAGAAGTTTCTAATGGTTCTTTAACCTTGGAAAAAGTCAACTATGTTCCTGAGCTGGCATTTAATCTTCTGAGTGTTTCTCAAATCTACGATAAAGCCATTCCAGTCTTGTTTAAATCTGATGAATGCCTATTATTAAATAAGAGATTAATATTCCAGAAGAATTAATTATAATGCGTGCTCCTAGAAAACATGACACATATCTTCTTGATATGAACTCCAGCGAGTCAAAGTCTACTGCAACTTGCCTTCTTTCTAAATCTTCAACCTTTGAATCTCTCTTATGGCATCATCGATTGGGACACGTTGTTGCACCCTGAAAGGATCATACATGCCAACTCAATGGGTGAATTGATGATTGTTTAGCTGGAATCCCACAAGTTCAAGATGCAATGCGGATGAAGAAACACAAGAAAAATAACAAGTATTATCTTCCGCAGTAGTTAATGCGGAAGACAAAAATCTAATGCGAACAAGTGTTTACTCTTCCGCATTGACTAATGCGGAAGAACAAAAGAGTATGCAGACAAGACTTTGATCATCCGCATTGACAAATGCTGATGACCAACCAAATACGCACATGTATTTGTTCATCCTCATTAACCAATGCGGATGACCAACCTACTAATGCTAATGATCAAGTAGAAATGCGGATCAAGGTTATCTCATCCGCATTTGTCAATGCGGATGAACAAGCAGAGATGCGGATCAAGACTTAGACTAGTTTATGATGTAATAGGTCAGGGGTAGTTTAGTCATTTTGTAAAGGCATCTTGTCTTGTCTATAAATAGAATAGTTTACCTCGTACTGAGGTGACGGTTGATAGATAGAGGATTTTGTTGTAATTATTCCCTGTAATTTGTCAACTATCATATATCAATACAAACAAAATTTATGAGTAATTTTTCTTGCCTTATTGTTCTTCGATTGTTTGTTTCCGCCTCTCGATCGTTGACTTGATTATCATATTCGATTCTCAGTAAGAATATCACTCTTACTAAAACCTAGTCAATTGGTATCAGAGCTCTGGCTCTTGATTCTTTTTCAGATCTGCGCACAGGCTGGATAGAACTCGATTGATCTGATAATCAAGTTGCTAGTAGTAGATATCATCATCTCTACTTAGCTAACAGCAAGAATACTCCTGTCAAACAGCAAGAACACTCATTCTGAACCTCAATAGAACTGGTTGAACAAGTTAGACTCATCAAACATAATCAATCTTAAAATCAACTAAATCTATACTTACATAATCAACATGGATTCTAACAGTTACTCTGAATTAGGTCATACACGTAAACCACCCATGCTTAAACACAAATCTGAGTTTAAACAATGGAGAATACGGTTTAGAAATTATATCACAGGTGTAGATCCTGACTTTTGGATCTCAATATGTAAGGGTCCATATATTCCTATTACTTTATCAACAGCTCAAGCTGCACTGTACAAGACTACTAGAATACCAATTGAAGACCTAACTTTGGATGAAGATGATTATAAGAAAATCAAAATTGATCTTAAAGCATACTCTATTTTGACTCAAGCACTCAAAATGGATGTACTTAAAGATTGGAAAAATATGCAACTACTAAAGCTGTTTGGGATGCTCTCAAAATTATGTGTGAAGGTAGCAGTGAAGTTGCTGAAATTAACAAAGACAAGCTGGTCAATAGTATGAAACCTTCCATCACACCAAAGGAGAATGCATATCAAAAAAACTGCACAGATTTGTACAGTTGGTCAATGATTTGGAAATTATGGGTGTCTCATACAACAGTAAAGAACTCAACAAGAAAATGTTTCATAGTCTGCTTGAAAGCTGGAAGCAAAATGTCACAATGTTGAAAAATACTCTTGATCTTGAGAGTACCACTCTAGACATTATGATAGCCAAGATTGAAGCTCTGGAACTTGATGAACGAAGCAGAAATCTGAGTTGGCCAAGAGTGATTGAAGCCTACAAATTCCCTTCAGAATCACATTCTGTTGAAAATGCTTTCATCACAGAGGAAGATGACTTCATCTCATCAAGAGATCAGTTGAACAATACCGGGTTCATTGCATCTCCATCATTCAATCACCATTCAACTTCTGCACAAGCTCCAAAAGTCTCCACTGCACCTACAATCTCTCCAGAAGACTTAAAATCAGAAGAGCAAAAGGCACCTACAATGCCTTTGTTGCAAGTTTTGAAGCATATCTTGGGGGAAGACTCATTTCTGCCCATTTAATACAAGAAGATTTAGAAGAATTAGATCCTGATGATGTTGAGGAGATGGATCTACAGTGGCAAATGGCAATGATTGCCATGAGAGCTAAGAAATTCTTCAGAAAAGGAAGAAAATTAAGCCTGAATAAGAACACAAAGCTTGGATATGACAAATCCAAGGTGAAATGCTTCAATTGTGGAATGACTGGCCATTTCTCAAGAGAGTGCAATGCTCCTAAAAGAACCAACCATTCAAGGAACTCTCTGGTCAATCATCCTCACAGCCCAATTCAAGCTATCACCTAACCAACCATCAACAGCAGTACCAACATTCTCATCATCAACAAACATACCAGAATCAACCACAGTTGACAAATCAAGCCCATGCAAGCAGTCAACCTTCTGCCAGTGCCCTTGTGATCAAACAAGATGGGATATGTGACTAGAGTGTATATGCTGAGGAAGTCAAGCCTCAATTCCAGAATCATGCTCTCATGGCTGATATCAATGGTGGACCATCTGTAATGCCTACTGAGGTAAAAACTAACCTTTGTAGTGAGAAATGCATAAATGAATTACAAGAGTATATAGAACATAATCATAAACTGGCAGATAAAATAAAAGAAGAAAAAGTGAAGTCAGAAATGATGAAGAGAAAACTAAAAAGTTTGAAATCAAAATCAAATCTCTCATTTCTGACATAGAAAAATTGCATGGTGAGAAATACAATTGCAGCTGAAAATGAGCTACTTACTGAAAAGTTAGCTCAAGATAAAGCTCAACAATCTATGACTGAAGTGAAACTTTAAAAGTTTCAAATGTCTTCAGTCAAGCTGCAAGAAATGCTGGATTCATAAAAGGATCCAAGGACATGTCAGGGATTGGGTACAATTCATGTCCTCCACCATACAATGACAATTACACTGTCATGTCTGACTCTGTATCACTATCTGAATCAGTTGAACCTAAAATTGTGGAACCTAAATCAGAATTGAAATAAGTGACAAATCCTCAAAACAAACCTGATGTGTATTTTGAACTCAATGAGGACAAAATTAAGTTAGGACACCCAATCAAAATCAAAGAGTGTTTTTACAAGACGGTGATTGTCAAGAAACCATCAAGCCCTATAAAAGCAATTGTACCTTTTATAAAATTCATTCCATCTGTTTTACAAGGGAAAAAGAAATATGTCAAAACAGTGAAACCCACTACTGAGAGTAATTCTGATAATGAGATTGTATCTCCTTAAAATTCAATCAAATCAGAAAAGGTTTCACTCATAAAGAAACCAACTGCAAAACTGAGTTCAACACACAAAACTTCATCAGACCCACAGTCATCCAAATTAAGGTAGGGAGTCGGGTTTGATATCTGTAATAAAGAACATGTTCACCAGTTTGAGAAAGAGGTGAGAAGTAGGTTAAAGAAACAGAAACAGCCCAGACAAATGAACAAGAGTAGTATTGTGAAACAATGTACAAAAAGGGTTGATTCTGACTTATCACCTAAAAAAAAGAAAGTGACACATCAAAAGAAAGTATCAGTTGAGTCACTCAAAGAAAAATCTGATTCAAGAAAAAACAAATGTATTGTGATATTTTGACATGTTCAATCACAGACAGATAAATGCTTCTTCAATCAATATTGTTCTATCTATGATGTGAACAATCACTACACCAAAAATTTCTATTTCAACAAGTATTGTTCAATCTGTGACATGAACAATCACAATACATCTGATTGTTACTTCAATTAGAAGGGGTTGAGAATTCCACAAAACAAGCCCATCTCAAAGACATCTACTGTGATGCATTCTGTCAAACATCATATCATAACAATCAATCTAGGATTTCAAGATCAACAAATGACAAAAATAACTCAAAGGATTTAAGGAAAGGTCAAAGAATTTGTTAGGATCAGTGATCTATGTTTCATTGATTGACGAGTATTGCAGCGGAATTCAAACAATGAATTAGTCGATTCACAAGAACAAAACGATATTCAATGAACAAAGACGGTTATAGAGAGAGAGAATATCTGCAAATATATTTCATTCAATATTCGCTTTCGTGGTAACAGAATGTCACAATTATGATTAAGTCGACACCTCTTATATAGAGATGTGACGTCTGCTGATGTCACTTGATAGTGACATCCAACAGATTTATTACAACTGAACACAACTACTGAAGATGTCAAAACAGCTGACATCTTCTTACAAAAAGTTCTAAGTGTTATCAGTTGTTATAACTACTGAAATATAAAACTACTGAAACTACAACGACTGAAGAACAAGCTCTTCAGTCGTTTACAAAACTACTGAAACTAGAAATATAAAACTACTGATATCACAACTACTGAAGAAGTACTCTTCAGCAGTTGTGACAAACTACTGACGTTTCAGTACTTGATCTTCAGACTTTGACCTTCAGATGTTTCATCAGCTGATGACTGCAGACTTCAGTCATATCTCAGCGATGTCTTCAGTCTTTGTCTTCAGACTTTGTACATCAGTTGTTGATCTTCAGCACTTGTAAACTCTTCAGCTGTTGTACTTCAGTACTTTGGTCTTTCAGCTTCAGCACTTGTGTTCTTTAGCTGTTCAGCTTCAGTACTTGTGTTCTTCAGCTGTTCAGCTTCAGTACTTGTGTTCTTCAGCTGTTGTACTTCAGCACTTTAGTTCTTCAGCTGTTGAAGTCTTCAGCACTTGATCTTCAGCTGTTTAAGTCTTCAGCACTTGTCAAACTACCGATGAAGCTTTCAGCAGTTGTTGTGATACCATGTGGGACTTAGAGGTTTTCTGATCTTGGCTCATTGGTTCTTTTGGTCCAACAAACTCCCCCTGAACCAATGCAGCCAAAACCTCTAAATTATTTATTATCCCACTTATTGTTGGCAAAAGATTGGTCTTTTTCCTTCTTGATCAGTAGAGAAGATGACCCATGTAAGCTCCAGCCTGGGAAGAAATCTCAGATATTGTTTGGCAAGGTATGAATGGGAACTCTGTTTTAGGGAACTGGACACAGAGTTGTTATCCCATTCATGAGATTTACTTCCCCATAATGAGTCTGTATGACTCCCGAACATAGGCCTCAAGGAGAACAACTTGTTCCTCCTTGGAGAGTTCTTCTACTCCACCTTCGAAGAAGAATTCTGGACCATAGTACTCAGATAAGTACTTCATAGTCCTGCCATTTTTCAGCTCCACTGAAGTTACCTCCCTATAAACAATTCATCAGGATGGGTGCCTTCAAGGAGTAACTGGAGCTCATTCTTCTTGATGTCTTCAAGCTTTTTATATAACAACCCCTTCTTAATCATCTTGTTTTCTAGTAAGGCTTGAGGGGTCATCTTTGCTTGGTGAGCTTTCTTGAATTCATCAATGATTTCCCAAGGTGAGACTACAATGGCCAACATAATGGTAGAATCTATTGTTTTTCTAACCTGGCCATTGTATCTGTGTGGAATAGTTCTTTTATGGATTCTAGAACTCACCCTGGGGTCTGGCCATACTCTCACTCTCTCCTTCTGATACTGAAAAGTGTACAGCCTCTGAGCATGCCCTTTCATGGCTTGTATAGATGATGACTGAGGAAATTCCTTGTCAACCATCTTCAGTAATTGCTCATCATGCTGTTTCTACTGTTCTTCATCTTCTATCTTGACTCTTACCATTTCCCTTTGAGAGTCAGGTGTGATCATGGGTTGACTTCTGGGTTTTGGTATCTTTAGAACAGCAGAGAGTGGCAGACTATCATCTTCATCCTCTTCTTCTTCTTCCATCCTCAGCACCCTTCTCCTCCTTCTAGGTGCATCACTGGATGATGGTTGGGTTGGTAAAGGAATTGGTTTTGAAGAATGAGGATGTTTGGATTTTGGCTTAGAGATTGGCTGGAGATTTGAGGGGTAGGCTGTGTTTGAGTGGGTGGAAGGGAAGGTTGATCCAGCATCTTTGTAGTAAGTTTCGCCTTTGTAAGTTTTTCATTTCTAACCTTTTACCAGCCCCAGCCTCATCAAGGGCTTCAACAATAATCCCCTTATGGAATTGCTCAGACAGACAGATTCTGGTGGCTATAGCCAGAATACTGTCCCTGGTCCACGCGCGAATCTCCATTAAAGATCTTCCTAAGTATTTTGCAATCAAGCGGATCATGATCTCCAATCTCTCCTTTTCAAGAGCATCATACCCAGCCCATCGGGTTTGAATCTCTTGCACTTCCAACCTTCTGATCTCACTATCCAATGTGGCTGTATCAAACCCTTGCCTGAAGAGTTGTTCAATTATTTTATCCATGGATCGGCTGTGTGTAGTATCAGCTTCTTTTACTAGCTCTCCAAGGATTTGTCTTCAACAGTATGATCATCAGCACTTTTCTTTCGCTTGTAAGTGAGCAGTGGTTGCTTTTCTTTCCTCCTCTTGGGCTTGCTTCTCTTTCTTCTCTTCCTCTGTTCTTTTCCTCTTCTTTTCTTTCACTGCAGTACTCTCCCCCTTTTTGGATGCATTGGTGGAGGGGATTTGTACCGCAAAAAGGGTCTTTTGCACAGCAGCATCAATCAAGGGTGGTATAGTTGAGGAAAGCCTCTCATCAATGGCTTTAGTTACAATATCAGTGATTATGGGTGTGATGAGAGGGAGGGAATTTTGAAGTATAGCACCTATTTGCTCAGGAGGGTTCTCTTCTTGAGAAATAGGGCCTGAAGCAGAGGTAGGTGGCTGAGTTTGGAGTGGCTCAGTGTTTGGGGAACCTTCAACAGAAGGTGCCATCTGTGGGTTGGTGGAGGCAGATGGTCTTTCTCCTTGTGAGAGTTGATCAAGTAGGTTTTGCAGCCTACTGACTTTCTCTTCAAGGATTGTGTTCTGGGCAAGAACATCGTAGAAAAAGCCCAGGTCATCATCAGCCGAAGCTGAATCATCTGACCTCCTGCTTGGAGCAGGATTTACATGCACTGGGTGTAGACCAGTTGTTGCATGTGCCCCTTTTGCTTGGTACTGGGGACTTCCAGCCTCAGGACAATGTCCATCATCAGCTGTTGCCTCTAGTGAGGTCTTAGCAATGGTACCAGCCTCATTCTGATTATGTGTTGATTCAGAAGAGGTGGCAGCCTCACTAGATATTCTTAGCTCCTTATCTACACCTGGAGATAGAAGTGGTAAACCCCTGTGCTGTGGGTTCTCAATTGCACTTTGTTCCTCCCCCTCAATTGTAGAGGTGTGCCCAGTAGTAAGTGGTTTCTGGGGAGGGGGTGAGGAGTGCAGTTGAGTCAGCACTTGTGCAACTATTAAAGTTGGGCTGTGAGGGGCGGTTGTATGGGGTGAAGGGATAGAAGCAGTGTGCACCTGGGGAGGTTGGTGCTCTTCAATGGCAATCCCCTTAAGTGAGGAAGATCCCAGATATGTAGGTACCCCTTGTGTGGTTGCTGCAGGCTCCTGTTGAGAGGAATCCTGAGCAGCTATGGCTGGAAGAGTCCTTATATCCACTAGGGGTTTGGACCAGTGGATATCTCCTGCGTTTGTGTTGCAGGGGCATCCTCAGGGGACTCAATTCCCTGAGTAGCTGTTTTGGGTTTCTTTTTAGTGGGTTTTGTGGGGACTTTTGATTTGGAGGTGGTGGCTGTGGGTTCCAGCTGCGTGGGTTTGCGCAGCTTGGCAGCCAATTTGAGTGTCTGGTCAGAGTTGTGCGGGAGTATACTTCCGGCAGAACAGCCGTAGCAGGGACTCCCAAGCCAACATGTCCCTCAGCATTAAGTGGTTTGTAATGATGGCCATTATGAACCGTGGATATAGTATCCAACGGTTAGCAGTTAGTTTTTGAGCCATATCCTTGAGCTCCGAAAATATTATTTCTGAAAAGTTTAACGGTTGTGCTCAAGAATAGAATACATTACCTGCTGCCACTTGGACGACATTTGATCCCAAGACGAAGTCTTAGGAGCCAAACATACATTCACCATGTGAAAAATTAGGCGTTCGGCGTCATTGAAGTGTTTCTTCATGATAGTGGAGGCACTGAGATTGCCCTGATATCCATGCTGGGCAAAGGATAGATCTGTGGTGCCCTTGGGATATCCAGCAGGAGAAATAGCATCATCCAGATGAAGAATTTGTCGGATTATTGCAGGAGTGATTACTACTTTTTTGTTGTTGACGACCGACTGGAGAGATGGTGTGTTGTTCTCCCCAGTGGTAATAGTAACGTTCATCCAAAACTGTTGGAGGGATTCGGCTTGTAGAATGGGAGTCAAAAGAAATGCCGTTTTGTATTGGGACTGAACCATAAGATCGATAGCAGTATCAAACTTAGCCCAGACAGGCGATTTAGTAAGGTAGGCAACACAGTTGTGTCGCGGTTTAATTTGCATGGACGCCATTGAGAAGAGAGAAGTTTTGGAGAGGAACGTTAGGTTTGAAGAAGATGAAGCATTGAAGGATTAGGTCAGGGATATTTATAGGGTACGGTAAGAAAACGACTGAAGGATGTGGTGTTAGTCATCAGTAGTTTTAAACGACTGTTGACATGGTATTATCCTTTCAGACGTTGAAACAGCTGAAGTCGTGGTGTTAGGCATCAGAAGTTAGAAAACTACTGAAGACCGTGGTTTTGACTTCAGATGATTGAAACAACTGTGGACTTGGTGTTTGTCATCAGTAGTTGTGAAACTACTGAAGACAGTGGTTTTGTCATCAGCTGTTGTAAACAACTGAAGACTTGGTATTAGTCATCAGTAGTTATAAAAACTACTGAAGACATGGTTTTGCTTTAGTTGTTTAGAATGAAACAGCAGTTGTTGAAACAACTGAAGAGAAAGTTCTCTTCAGTAGCTGTCGTCAATTCATAGCCTTTCAGCTGTTTCATGCTGTCCTCAACACTTACTCATCAGACTTTGCATCGGATTTTCAGGTGTTTCATAGGACATCAGTACTTATCTGTTTATACTGATTTCAGTAGTTGTTAACTACATCAGTAGTTTTAACTACATCAGTAGTTTGGAACAGATAAAGTACTTCAGTACTTGTGAGGCATTTAGCCATCAGTAGTTATAAAAACTACTGAAGGGAAAAGGACTCATCAGTACTTATATGTGACATGAGTACCAATGATCATCAGTAATTACTACTGAAATCATCAGTAGTTGTCACTTATTCTAGCTGCAGCATACCAAGCCTTAACACAAGGTTTTGGAAAGTAGAACTATCCAAAGGCTTAGTAAAATATCTGCAAGCTCATAGCACTAGGCACAAACTTAGGATCAATCAGACCTTTTTCAAAACAATCCGAATAAAATGATGTCTGATCTCTATATGTTTGGTCCTAGAGTGCTGGACTGGATTTTTGACAATACACAGAGCTGAAGCACTATCCATTAACAATGGAGTCTTAGTCTCTGTAATGCCATAATCCAGAAGTTGGTTCTGAAGCCAGAGTACCTGAGAGGTGCAACTTGCAGCAGCAATGTACTCGGCCTCAGCAGTTGATGTAGCAACAGATGTTGTTTGTTACTCTGCCAAGAAATCAAACAGTTGCCTAGGAATTGACAACCACCAGAAGTTGACTTTCTAGTTAACTTGCACCCTGCATAGTCACTATCTGAAAAAGCAACTAAATTTCAAGAGTGTCCAGTGGAATACCATAAACCCAGAGATTGTGTACCTTGCAAATATCTAAAGATTCTCTTGACTGCAATCAAATGAGACTCTTTAGGAGCAGCCTGAAATCTAGCACAAACACATGTAGCAAACATAATATCTGGTCTAGAAGCTGTTAGATACATCAAGGACCCAATCATACATCTGTAAAGCGTTTCATCAACAGCTTTACCTTTCTGATCAACATCCAGTTGTGTGGTGTTGCACATGGGAGTAGAACAGGGCTTACAGTTTTGTAAATCAAACTTATTCAAAAGATCTTTTGTATATTTTGACTGATGAATAAACGTTCCATCAGCCTTTTGTTTGATTTGCAAGCCTAGAAAGAACTGTAATTCTCCATTGCACTCATTTCAAACTCTTTTTCATCAATGTTGTAAAATCATCACACAACTGGGGATCAGAGGATGCAAAAATAATATCATCAACATAAATCTGAACAAGTAGCTTATGCTAATCCACCTTCTTAATAAACAAAGTTTTATCAATGGAGCCTCTAGTGAAATTATTCTTAAGAGAAAAGTAGAGAGTGTCTCATACCAGGCTCTAGGAGCTTGTTTCAACCCATAAAGAGCCTTATCAAGTTTGTACACCCATTCAGGATGTTTATCCTCAAAGCCTGGTGGTTGACACACATAAACTTCTTCCTTTATTTTACCATATAAAAATGCACTTTTAACATCCATTTGAAAAACTTTAAGATTGTGGAATGCCCATAGGCTAAGAACAATCTGATTGCCTCTAGTCTGGCTACAGGGGCAAAGGTTTCATCATAATCAATACCTTCTTCTTGTGAAAACCCCTGTACAACCAGTCTAGCCTTGTTCTTAACAATAAGCCCATTTTCATCGGTTTTATTCCTAAACACCCATTTAGTGCCTATTGCACACTTACCTGGGGGAAGAGGAACAAGTTCCCACACTTGCTGTTTCTTGAACTGAAGTAGCTCAAGCTGTATAGCTTCAACCCATCCATTGTCTCTCAAAGCAACATGATAGTTCTTTGGCTCTAGCTGACTGATGAAGAGAGCATAGAAGCAGAAGTTAGACAATTGACTTCTGGTTGAAACACCAGCATTGATATCACCAAAATCTGAGTCATGGGGTGATCCTTCAGTTCTTGATAAACAATGAGATGTGCAAGTGTTTGTAGAACCTTCAGCAGCAGCAGATGTTGATGTATACTCTTGAAACCAAGAATTTAATGGTAACTCAAAGATGTAGAGGAAACAGAGATCTCATCAGCATTTGTTGTGGATGGAACTGCTGAAGCTACAGGAACATCAAGTTTAGCAGACAAGGAAGTTGGTCACTAAACTTGAATAGGTGAGTATTGATTATATCATCATCATCAATACCACAGGTGGAAGACATGCTGCAGAAGATGATTGAGCCACAGGATCTGCAACAGCTAGAGGTTGATAAGGAACATATTGCAATGTGTCCAAATCAAACAACTCCACAGGATTTTGTGGAATCTTGTCCAAAGGAGATTCATAAACTTCACATGCAGAGTCTCTTCAACTATCTTTGTTCTGCAGTTGAAGACTCTGTATGCCTTGCAAGTAGATGAATAACCACAAAATAACCAGCATCCACCTTAGGATCAAATTTATGGAGTTGATCCTTTGTGTGAGAATAAAACAGGGACATCCAAATGCTTTGAAAAATGAAATCAGAGGAGCCAAATGATGGAGAACTTCATATGGAGTCTTCATCAACCTTGATTTACTAAAACTCTATTCTGCACA
The DNA here is from genome assembly GCA_025506515.1 of Flaveria trinervia. Taxonomy (NCBI): domain Eukaryota; kingdom Viridiplantae; phylum Streptophyta; class Magnoliopsida; order Asterales; family Asteraceae; genus Flaveria; species Flaveria trinervia. The sequence goes on along the minus strand of CM046448.1, from coordinate 49,774,727 downwards.
TAGCAAGCTGTGTTGACAGCTTCAGCCCAAAAGGTCAGTGGCAAACCAGAGTCAGCCAGCATGGACCTTGCAGCTTCAATGAGGGTCCTGTTCTTTCTCTCCACTACTCCATTTTGTTCTGGAGTCCTGGGATGCTAAACTGCCTTTTGATTCCCTTGAGAGATAGAAGCCATCAAGTGTATGATTCCTGAATTCAGTTCCATTATCACTCCTGATACACATGACTGGAAGAGAATACTGCTTCTCAAAATACAACACAAAGTTAATAACCTTCTGAGCAACCTTCATCCTTTGAATGTAAAGAAAGTCCTACAAATCTGGAGTAATCATCCACAATTACCAGACAGTATTCTTCTTTGCCATGCTCATCACTCTCACAGGACCAAATAGATCCATATGCAGTAATTGCAAGCAGGCAGTGGACTTAGGCTCTTCAATAGGAGGAAATGAGACTTTGTGCTGTTTTCCTTTTAAACAAGCAGTGCAGGTTTCATCACAGTGGAACTCCTTTATTGGTAAGCCTCTGACTAAACTATTGTGGATAAGCTGATTCATGTTTTTGAAATTAACATGACCAGCCTCTGTGCCACAGTTTAGATTCTTGAGAAGAGGCTTTGGAAAATAGGCAAGGATTGCCTTTGAGATCTATTTTCTTGGAAAGATCTAAGGCATACACTCTTCCTGTCCTATTGGCTCTCAGGAGAGTGTGATCATCCAACACCTTGTCAATCAAGTGCAAAACTTTGGATGACAGAATCCTACAGTTCTGACTGGTGAAAAGAGCAACATGGCCTTTATCACACATTTGACTGACACTCAAGAGATTGTACTTGAGATTTTCCACATGATTAACATCATCAAATTTGATTTCTCCATTGGAGACAAAGCCATTGCCAATGATGTAACCCCTAGCATCATTGCCAAAAGAAACAAATCCCTTCTTTCCTTGAGAGTAGTCATGAAGAAGAGAGCTGTTCCCAGTCATGTGCATAGATCCCCCACTGTCTACATACCAGATGCTACTATGGCATGTTAGAGAACCCTGCAAAAATAAACTATCAGTTAGTTTTAGAGACCCAAACCTTTTTGGTTTTGGGCCTGGTCTCATCAATAGATGGTAAACTAACAGGTTTATTTGAAACAACAGCCTTAGAGGAAGAAGATGGTGAAGAAGAGGAATCCTTTGGCTTGGATCTCCTTTTCTGTGGTTTCAACATAGGAGCATCTAGTTGGTTAACTCTACCCAACAGATGTTGAACCATCATAACCAGCTGTGTCTGATTTTGTGATAAAGCTTTCAGCTCATCAGACACATTGCCGGTGGAGTTTGATAAGTCCTATGTTGCACCTTCTTCTTCTGAGCACTCTCAGCTGTCACCTGTTAACCCCTTCCTTTTTGGATTTCTTTGAGGACTTAAGGGTTACAGGATTTGATGTTGCTGATACAAATGTGGTCTCAAACTCAGTTTTCATTTTTACCATTTTCTCTTTAATTTTTTTTTGTTTGAGTTTGGAACCTCTTTTGTACCAGCAATCATCTGTAAGATGATTGAACAAACCACATACTTCACATGGTTTCTTCTTCATCTTAGGTTGATCATCAACTAAAGAGGGTGAAGCAACAGGAGACTTGCTCTTCAATGCTTTGGAAGCATTGTTTGCTTTCTTGACAGCCTTTTTAGTAGTCTTCAAACTCTTTCTACTGACAGTTTTCTTCTCTTCAGTACTGACAGCAGTTGGAGTTTGAACTTTAGGTGTTAAATTATGCTCTCTAATCCTTTCAGGACTTTCAGAATTAACTCCTGAGTTGATCAACTCATTGATCATATGAGTGTCAGCATTTGAATCATCAACATCAGCTGATAGGTTCAGAGAGGGCTTGATGCTGACTGCTACTTCTGATTGTGCTGTATCAGAAAGTAGATCACATGATGAGATGGATTGGTTATCACTCTCACCATCAGATTCTACCTCTGCTCTTGGGTAAAATCTGTAGGTGGAGCAGTGTGATTGTAACCAATGCCAAACTTCACATTGGAAGCAGATTGCTTACTAAGAAGCATTTCAAAACCTTTGCATGATTGTACCCATCTATCACACTCTACTGGGTAACTGCAAGGGTTTCTTTGAGATCTTTATACTTCTCTAGAAGTATCTCTTCCCTAGCCTTATCATCAGTTATTTGGCATTTCAATTGTAAATCTCATCATTTTTATTATTAAGCACAGACTCAAATTCAGCTTTGTTTTTGGAAATAATTTGTTCTAGCTCAATGTTCTTATTGATTAAAGCTACATTTGCTTCTCTAATAGATGCAAATGCTGCTATGCATGTGTCAGAACATAATTGGGCTTTTGCTCAGAGGATACCTGTGATACCTTTGGTGTAGAGGCATTAGAGGATGAAGTATCAGCAGAATCCAAAGCCATAAGAGCTAGATTTCCAAATGGACTGTCACCACCGTGTTGACCAGCACCTGAGAATTGTTGTTCATGACCAGACATGTCATCTGGTAAACTGCTCCAGTCAACAACTCCTAGGGGAAGAAGCTGTGTTGTTGAGGTTGAGTTTGTTGATGAGATTGGGAAGGTGTGGTTCAGGCAATGCTTGTGGTTGATGAGCAATTGGAGCTTGAACAGAATTTGGTTGAGGCACATAATAGCAGGGATAAGGATATGACATTTGACCTTGTGGAACAAAGTATGCAGGAGATCTAGGATGTGAATAATGACCAGAACCAGCAGGTTGTTGCCCTCTGTTTTGTGGACTAGTACTAGGAAAAGTCATAAAGGGTGCAGAAGAGTTAGATCCAGTTGATCTACACTCTCTTGCAAAGTGTCCTAGCCTTTGGCATTTGTGACACCTCAACTTACTCTTGTCAAAACCAACTTTGGTTTTGCCAGAGAGTCCAGGAAATTTCCTGCCAGTTCTCTTGTAGAACTTCTGAGATCTGATATTAATCAGTGCCATTTGGCTCAGAATATCCATCTCTTCTAGATCATCATCAGCTATTCCTTTCAGATCATCCATGATGAAGCATAAATTGTCACTATTATTGCCAGAATGACTCTCAATACCAACAAATGCATGATCAGAACTATTTGAAGAGAAATCTATATGCTTATCATAATTGCTTTCAGATGCAGCATATTCTGACTCATGACCAACCAAGGCAGTGTTGCTGGTACAAAGTCATCAGTGAGCTTTCCTGATGAGCACAGTTTCCTCTTCTGCTCTATCTCTCTTTCAAATGTAAGCAGTTTCCCATGAAGTTGGTGAGAGATAAGCCTTCTAGATTTGCACTAGAGCGTAGGACAATAGTGTATGTGTCCCATCTCTCAGGCAGTGATTTGAGGAATCTGTTGTTCATCTGGCTATTGGTGTATTCCTGTTTCACCATTTTCAGCTCAGATATCAAGCAGGAAAAGCGCTCAAACTGTTGACTCAGTGTCTCACCCTTTCTATGAGAGAATGTCTCATATTGTTGGGCAAGGATCTCTCTATTGTTTGCTAAGACCTCATCAGTGCCACCGAATTGTTCCTTTAGGGCATTCTAGAGATCATGAGCAGTTTCATGATGCATAAGCCCTGAATAGATTTCATTAGGCAGTGCCATGGCCAGAATTCCATGGGCTTTAGCATCAATCTCAAATAGTTTCCGATCTTCATCAGAGTATTGTTCCTTCTTCTTCGGAACCATTTGATTGGTTTTCGGATTGTTCACCATAGGCTTATGTGGTCCATGTACCACAGATGTCCAACAACCTGAACTGTTAACAGACATGATGAAGCATTCTACGTTGCCATATGTTATACTCGGTCCTAACCAGCATCGGAGGCTTGGTTGAGGAACGGTATTGTGAGGGTCATTAGAAGGAGTCGTCATCTCGGATTCAATCAAATTCGGTTAAGCTAAAAAAGATTTAGAACAAAAAACGCAACAACCAATTGAACCAGAAGATCTCAAAATGAACGAAAGCGGCAGAAATTCATAATCTATTACCAGTTCTTGCAAATACGCTAATTCAATCAAACACAGATATCAATTAGCAGTTTCAATGATCAATTGTTAGATCGATCAATGATTAACCTTGCTCTGATACCACTTGTTAGATCAGTGATCTATGTTTGATTGATTGACGAGTATTGCAGCGGAATTCAAACATGAATTAGTCGATTCACAAGAACAAAACGATATTCAATGAACAAAGACGGTTATAGAGAGAGAGAATATCTGCAAATATATTTCATTCAATATTCGCTTTCGTGGTAACAGAATGTCACGATTATGATTAGGTCGACACCTCTTATATAAGAGATGTGACGTCTGCTGATGTCACTTGATAGTGACATCCAACAGATTTATTACAACTGAAACACAACTACTGAAGATGTCAAAACAGCTGACATCTTCTTACAAAAAGTTCTAAGTGTTATCAGTGTTATAACTACTGAAATATAAAACTACTGAAACTACAACGACTGAAGAACAAGCTCTTCAGTCGTTTTACAAAACTACTGAAACTAGAAATATAAAACTAATGATATCACAACTACTAAAGAAGTACTCTTCAGCAGTTGTGACAAACTACTGACGCTTCAGTACTTGATCTTCAGACTTTGACCTTCAGATGTTTCATCGGCTGATGACTTCAGTAGATATCATCAGCTGATGTCTTCAGTCTTTGTCTTCAGACTTTGTACATCAGTTGTTGATCTTCAGCACTTGTAAACTCTTCAGCTGTTTTACCTCAGTACTTTGGTCTTTCAGCTTCAGCACTTGTGTTCTTCAGCTGTTTAGCTTCAGTACTTGTGTTCTTCAGTTGTTCAGCTTCAGTAGTTGTGTTCTTCAGCTGTTGTACTTTAGCACTTTAGTTCTTCAGCTGTTGAAGTCTTCAGCACTTGATCTTCAGCTGTTGAAGTCTTCAGCACTTGTCAAACTGCTGATGAAGCTTTCAACAGTTGTTGTGATACCATGTGGGACTTAGAGGTTTTCTGATCTGGCTCATTGGTTCTTTGGTCCAACAGAAATCATCTCACAATGAAACACAAAACTTGACCTTATAAAGCAAAATCAACTTTTTATAATGAAACTCGAGCTAAATTTTTACAAAGAAATAGAAACCACGATTTCATTATCATCTGAATCCTCAGTAGATGTAGATGAGATGACTCAACCAATTCATACCAAAAATATCCCAAATAACCTTATCCAAATAACCATTCATAGGAAATACCAAGAGGTGACTATCATGAAAAGGAACGGGATACCCAAGACCATCATGGTTGGGTTCCTTATTCTAACTAGTTCTTTTGTTTGTAGGGCTCATCCCAACAGGTCTAATAGCCTATGGTATATAGACAGTAGATGCTCCCGACACATGACTGGAGATCGTTCCCCTTCTGATTTCAAGTACATACAAGGAACTACTGTGGCATTCGGTGGAGAATCAGAAGGTGGCAGGATTAAGGAGAAGGATTTGTGACAAATGGGATGCTGAGCTTTGACAGTGAATTACTGTGAACAACTGAATTTCAAATCTGCTAAGCATGTCTCAGATGTGCGACAAAAAATTTCCACTCACTTTACAGACACTCACTACTACATACTGAAACCTGGTTTTCAGATTCCTGAAGAAGGGTTGTCTTAAAGACTCCGAGGAGAATAATACATATTGTCTTAAACCTGTGTTCTGCGCACCTAAGGAAAGAAACATGTCTTTTGTCTAAAGCATCATTTGATGAGTCACAGCTTTGGCATAGACGTTGGGGCACACTAACTTTAAAAATGTGAACAAGTTAGTCAAAGGAAACCATGTAATTGTTCTTCCTCCAAAAGAATTCAATTTTATTGATCAATGCTCAGCGTGCCTCAAAACAACACAAATCGTCTCACAAAACCAAGCTGGTGAACACTAACAATACTCCATTGAAGTTACTTCACATGGATCTATTTGGACCAACTCATGTAATGAGTATGGGAAAGAAACAATATGTTTAGTGATCATTGATGACTTTTCTCGATTCACATGGGGTTCTTCCTACTTCATAAAAATGAAGCATCCCAAATCATTCAAGAATTTATAACTAAAATTGAAAATCAACTTGATCTCAAAGTCAAAATCATAAGAAGTGATAATGGTACGGAATTCAAAAATGAAAATATGAGTTCCTTTTGTGCAACTAAAGGCATTGCTCATCAATTTAGCGCAGCTAGAACTCCTCAACAAAATGGGGTAGCTGAAAGCGAAATAGAACACTGATTGAAGCAGCAAGAACCATGCTAGCCGATGCTAAACTGCCAATCATCTTCTGTGCAGAAACAGTTAACACATCGTGCTTTATGCAAAATCGAACTTTGATTGTTAAAGAAAGTAACATGACACCTTATGAACTGATATTTCAAAGGAAACCATTCATTGGATTCTTCAAATCATGGGTTGTCCAGTTCAATATTAAACACCGTGATCATTTGAGAAAATTTTCATCTAAGTCTGATGAGGATTTTTTGTAGGTTATTCTTCCGTCTCAAAGGCTTATAGAGTGTTTAATCCTAGACTGAGCATTATTGATGAATCCACAAATGTTCAATTCAAGGAACATTATTTCCCAAATCTACAAATGGTCCTAATTGGTTGTTTGATATGACACCTTTACTAAATCATTTGACCAATTTCACTTGTCTAATGCAGGAAATATATATTCAGGTGACACTTCATCTATATAGAAAGAAGAGAAAATTATCCATTGATCCCACCTACATCTGATGAATATATGAATGAAGATGTTCCTTTTCAAGCTGATCCAATCAGACACTTGTCACAAAACCTTAGTGTTTCTTCTGAAGAAGGTCCCAGCCTGGTACCATCTTACTCAGATGACTTGTCACATGATATCAGAAATCAAAAACAAGCTTCTCATCCAAAAGAAACTCAAGGTACTTCAAATGATACAAGCAACCTCAGTGCTGCTAAAGATGAAGCAGTTACTGAAACAGAAATTAACAATCTTCATAATTCAACAACAATACAAGATGATTGTGCCTCTGACCATAATGAACTGAATGTCTCCAATCTTGATGTAACTATTGCGGGTGACATCATTCCCACCTCAAGAATGCACAAGAATCATCCAGTTGAAACCATTATTGGTGATCTTAACGAGAGGGTGATAAGAAGCAAGTCAAGTATTGCAAACATTTGTTTGTTCTCATGCTTTCTATGTCAAACAGTACCCAAAAACATCAATGAGGCGCTTCAAGACAATAGTTGGATTGAAGCAATGCAGAAAAAATTGCTCTAATTCAAGAAACAAGAAGTATGGCAGCTGGTAGATCTTCCCGAAGGACAATACCCTATCGGTACTAGATGGCTGTATAGGAACAAGACTGATGATAGAGGGATAGTCAATAGAAATAAAGCAAGACTAGTGGCACAGGGATACACTCAGGAAGAAGGAATTGACTACGACGAGGTGTTTGCTCCTCTTGCCAGACTAGAAGCAATCAAAATCTTTCTCGCATATTCTGCGTCCATGAAATTTACTATTTATCAAATGGATGTAAAGTGTGCCTTCTTGTATGGAAAGATTCTAAAGAAGTCTATGTAAGTCAACCACCTGGCTTTGAAGATCCAGATTTCCTCACAGAGTGTACAAGCTCGACAAAGCTCTGTATGGTTCATCAAGCTCCAAGAAAGTGGTATGAGACTCTATCATCCTTTCTTCTTGAACATGGGTATGAAAGAGGAAAGATTGATCAGACTCTCTTCAGAAGAATAAGAGGAAAAGACATGTTGTTAGTCCAGATTTACGTGGATGACATTTTATTTGGCTCGACAAACAAACAACTCTACAGAGAATTTAAAGATCATTTTCATTCAAAGTTTCAAAAGAGTGCTATGGGGGAACTCACATTCTTTCTGGGAGTGCAAGTCTAGCAAACAGCGGATGGAATCTTCATCAATCAATCAAAATATGTAGAAACCATGCTGAAGAAATTTCACTTTGCTAACTGTCAGTCTATGAGAATTCCTGTAGATACTAAAGTAAAGATTGGACCTGATCCTGAAGGCAAATAAGTGGATCAAACTCACTATCGCTCAATGATAGGTTCACTTATGTATCTAACAGCCAGTAGGCCTGACATTATGTTTGGTGTTTGTGTGTGTGCTAGATATCAAGCTGATCCAAAAGAATCACATGTGAACCCAGTCAAGAGGATATTCAGATATCTGAAGGGCAAACCAGCTCTCGGATTATGGTATCCAAAGGAAGGAGAATTTAATCTCTATGCCTACACAGACAGTGATTATGGAGGATGCAACTTCAACAGAAAATCCACTTCTGGCGGTTGTCAATTTCTTGGTCCAGACTAGTATCCTAGCAATGCAAGAAGCAGACAAAATGTCTGTGTCCACAGCCGAAGCTGAGTATATTGCTGCTTCAGCATGTTGCTCTCAAGTTCTCTGGATTCAAAACCAGATGCTTGATTATGGTTTTAACTTTTTGCATACACCAATTTCTATTGACAACACAGCTGCTGTCTTTATAACTAATAATCTAGTTCAGCACTCAAAAACAAAACATATTGAAATTAGATATCATTTTTTGAGAGACGTGCTGAAAAGGGTTTAATCAAATTGATTCAAGTACCAACAGAAAATCAATTAGCTGATTTGTTTATCAAGGCATTTGAACCTAGTAGGTTTGAATTTTTGGTTCAGTCAATTGGCATGATTAACTTGAGTAAAAACTTTGAAAAACATCAAAAAAAAATTATTTCAAAACATCAGAAAACCCACGAAAAGAAATCAAGTCATATGAAGAAGATAATCAATGGGAAATGATATAATTACAGTCATTATATCATTCACTATGCTTAATTTCAAAATGTAAAAGACTGAAATGACTTACCAGATATGTTGGTAGGTTCAACTTGGAAGAAAAGATACATGCAGTGATGAATTAAAGACATATTCAATTGTGACACACTCATCACAAAGTACTGTATGTATTGGCTTATCTGAATGCATGTGTGTGTAGTAACCTAAACACACCAAGTAATGATACTTTATGAATTCTTTCACCACATCATGTTTCATCTTTGTTTTGCTGAGCAAAGACCTAATGAAACTTGCACATAGTGCAGATGTCATGATCCAAAGATTCCCAATATGGAACACATCCAAAATTGGATGAATCAACAAAATAATACATTCCAAGTGAATGATCAAAAGAATCCTATCATGGATCACCTTCAAAGTGAAGTGAAAAGAATACTAATGTGGATCAACATGAAAAAGGATTAAAGTAAAAGAATCCCAATGAGGATGAGTGAATATGAGATGTCATAACTTAAATAACCGGGTAAGAAAAGTTGTGACAAAGTTCTACCATGCATTGTATAAGGAGGGTTGATCATTCCATGCTTATGTGTGTGAGGTACACACTGAATAATAAATCAACCAAAACATGATAAAAGTCATTTGCATCAAAATATCAACCAAGTATGAACTTAAGAGGACAAACATACCATCAATCTTCAAGTTCATAATCATGTCCATTTAAATTATAAAGGATGCGCATGTGCAATGTAAGATTGATATGATCCCAACAAAGAGATTTTTCCCTTCAATATTACTATTAATAAAAACAAAATTCTTCAAAACTTTTAAAATCTTAAAAGTTTCTCTCTAGATGTGGACATAAACTTTAGGGGGTGTAATTTAAAATTTTTGATATGTTCAAATTTTTGTTTATTAACTCAGTTTTGAAAAACAAAACAAAAGGAATTTTAGTTGGTGTTGTTGCAATAAGTCAACCATTATATCTCCGCTTATGTAGATTCTTAGAAGCATGATAAGCCCAAGATCTGTCAAAATTGGGAAACATGTATTGTTGTAACATACAAGTCAATCCAAGCAAAAATTGACAACTCCAACAACCAACTTCATAAGAAAAATCAATCAAGGACACCTCTTCATAAGATGAATAATCAATTCAATCAGATTAACTTTTGATTTAGTTCAAAAGATAATGTAGGTAAGTGCATTAGTTAATGCGGGTGAAGGTAACCCATGCATATAACTAATGCGGGTAACAATAATTTTTGAAGTGCAACTAATGCGGACAATAATTTTACTCTACCGCATTAGTGTGTGAAGTAAATGTGAAGTTTGCTCTACCGCATTTACTACAACTCAAATGCGGACAACCAAAATTTCAAGTTTAACTTCCGCCTTTGCAACAGTATACAATGCGGACAGCCAAAATTTCAAGTTTAACTTCCGCATTTGCAACAGTATACAATGCGGACAGCCAAAATTTCAAGTTTAACTTCTGCTTTTGCAACAGTGCCCAAATGCGGATAGAATAAAATCAAACGCATTTGTAACAGTAGAGTAATGCACACAGTCAATCAAGAATTAAGTCGTCTGCATTAGCTACAGTAAAAAATGCGGATGACCAAAAGTAGTCAAATGCGGACTGTCAAGTCAAAAGTTTGTCTTCCGCATATGCTACAGTTAACAAATGCGGATCACCAAAATCAAAATAATTAACCTTCAGCATTTGCTACGGTGTTGACTGTATATGCTTGTAAACTTGTAAAATTTTTCAAATTGTATTATTTGACTATTTAAAGGAATTTGATACTTTTCAAATTTGAGAGAACTTATAGTGAGACGAGCGTAATACTACAGTACACCACTATCGTTCATCATCATCATCACAAACATTCAAAGATTTCATTGTGTTTCATCCTTTAACATTCTTGTCATCGATTTAGAATAGCATTCCATTTGAAGATAAGGTATAACTTCAATAGATTTTGAAACCAAAACCTAAGTCTCAAACGGCTAACCTAAATCGAACGATGAACTAGAAAACTATTGAAGAACACCAAAAATCTAAATCATTAAGTGAATTAATACACATTTTCGATGTCAATAAACATGTAAACTGATAGAAATTCAACTAATATTCAAGACCATGACAACCGTGTTTACTTAGAAAAACAGAGCAATGTGAAAAAGAACTGTGTGAAACAAATCAAAGTCAAAATGAAGTCAAAATGTGAACTACACACATGTCTCTTTTGCAGATTACATGGCAAACCTCACATGGAACAAGCTCGATAACGTCAGCGGTTATCTAAACCCTGATGTGCCTGAAGCAAAAGGTCTCAGAGATATGATAAGATTTCTATCTACCACAAGGGTAGCATATGCTATAATAGTAAGACCTACAATCTATGAGAATCCATCTGGTCTTTCTGGGAATCAGCTAAAGTAGTAGATGAAAATGGAGTAAAAACTCTTTTTGGCAAGATCAACATTGAACACACACTGAGGATCATAGAAGAATCAGTTAGAAGATGTCTTCAATTCAATGACAATGTAGATGATCCTCTTGAATTAGATGATGAGGAGATAACCACATTTTCCTCTGAAATTGGTTATGAAGGGAGCTATGAAGCAAAACAGATAGTCAAAGGATTAGTGGATCTGCCCTGGAGATTCCTAATTCATATGTTCCAACACTGTCTATCTAAAAGGAAAACAGGATGGAATGACATTCCAGTCCTCACATCTTCTGCCATCTATGCTCTCTGCACCAACATAAGATTTAACATGTCAGCATATGTATTCAATGGCCTAATCTCAAACATTCAAGAAGGGTTGAGATACAAATTTCTAAAGTACCCCAGATTTATTCAATGTCTAATCAATGAAACATTTCATGACATTGCTAATGAAGGACCAGTACTTAATATTCCTTATTATGATGCAAGATCCTATAAGTACATCAAAAAGAAGGACCCAAGGAACTTCTACAGTGGTGCCCTTTCACCCCGTCTGCCTTGGATGTTTGAACAAATACACCAAGCAGATCAAGCACAACCAATACCACAACCACCTCCATAACCAATACCATAACCACCTCCACAACCAATACCACAACCACCACCACAATCAATACCATCCCCTATACCACAACTAATAGCTCAACCATCACCTTTACCTTCACCAATACCATCACTTCCTTCACCACAACAAACACCACCATGATTACTCAACCTATATCTACATCACCACATCACCAACCACCTATATCACCACACCAATCTCCTATTCCTCCTTACCAACCATTACAATCATCAATTGATCACCCTGTTGAACCAGAAGGATCAACAAGTGCATCCAAATCATCCAAATCATCTTCTGATGAGGAGGATCATCATGATCAAACAAGAGCTGTGAATGAACCTTCTGAGGCTGCTCCTTCTGAGAGCTATGTTGAATCAAACATCAATAGGCCTGATGAAAAGGATGAATTGATAACTGAGTTGCTACTCAAAGTAGAAAGGATGGAAAGAACACCAAATGGGAGAGCTGGAATTATAAATGACAGAATTCTAGAACTCGATGAGAAAGAAGGAGAATTGAAAGATCTTAAAGAAAAACATGCAGTTGAAAGAATGGAAAAAGCCAAAGAAATTGAAAATCTAAAAGCTGCACTGAAACACTCAGGAGAAGAAGTGAGTGGTCATATAGACACTCTTGAAATACAAACTATTGCCATGGAGGAACGAGAAAACATCATAGAGGAACAAGCTGATATCATCTCGAAACTGGAAAAGGAGATCGAGAGCAAGAACAAAAGAATATCTGAGCTTGAAATGATGATTTAAAGAACTGATGAGAAGGATGATGATGAAAAAGAAGAACAAAAGAATGATGATGATAATGAAGAACAAGTGGATGATGAAAGTAAAATGAGATTAAAGACCAATCATTAGACATGGTAGTGTATTCTAGAAACACTGACCACACAGACTCAGAAAAGGGTGAATTTGAAGAAATTTTCAATGCGTTGGATAGTTTTGCTTCTGAAGAATTCAGCATTGATGATGATTTTTGAGAGTTCATTAATAATCAAAGAACTGAGGCAGAGCCTTTTGTATTCATTCCTAAATCACGAGTGCCATTGGAAAAGGAATTGATTCTTCAAATTGTCCCTGCCATATCATTGACAGAAGAACAAAAAGAAGAATTAAGAGAAAAATATGAACAAGAAAGGAAAGAAGAAACTACACATGAAAAAAGTGAAATGAAGGATCAAGAGCCAAGCACACCTGAAAGGGTCCCTGAACCAAAAGATCAAGCTGAAACCTCTAGCCCACAACTTCAAACTTACTCACGAAAGAGGAAGTATTTGGCAGAAAAGGCTAAAGGCAAGAGGCCAATAACTAAAGAAGAACCATCAAAGAAGCAAAAATATGACCCAGAAGCTTAGCAGCAATTGTTGAATTTTTGGAAGAACATGAGCAGGCAGAAGCTCACTTGAAAAAGTTGGCCAGAGCAATTGATTTAGAAGAAGGAGAAATTGCTGATGAAGATGAAGTGTTAAAGGATATTCTCATGGATAGTCCTCTTAAAAAAGAACTGTCTATAGAAGAAATGGTAACCAATGCTCAAACTGATGACTTGATGATTAAAGCCATGTTCTTGATCAATCAAGGCTATGATCCTGATGAAGTGTTTGCAATAACGTATGAGAAAATGAAAGAAGAGGAAGAGAAAGTGAAGTTGTTGCTTGATCCAACTATAGACACTGAGTATGAGAAGACAATGTCAAAGAACACTCCAATACTCAAAGACTCATCCATGAAGAAACCCACAAGGTATGAAGTTCCACTGCAAAGGAGGGGTCCTGGACAAAAGCTTTCCTAAATGAAGAAATCAACCTCATCCCATGAATCATTATTTCCTCATCCTTATAACATGTCTGATAAGGAAATGAAAGAATACCTTTCAAGTCAGGGATTCACAAAAAGAAAGATTGCAAACATGAAGACAAATTCATTAGGGCTGCCACACTATAATTAATCAATGAAAAGAAAGATAAACTCAAGAAACTGGAAGAAGAGTTGACAAAAACCAATCCAAGAAACAGAATGTCAGCTGCAGACATGCTGCTGAACATAAAAGATGAAGAACTACTTGCCCCAGTACTCCACAAATATCCTGAATGGTTTGCAAAACCATCTCAGTTGAAGCTGCAGAAGGATTGACCACTATTGAACTGATGAGAGGGTTATCTACTCCAAAGGGGAAGATAGATGAGAAGATAATAGCGTGGAAGTATGATAGCACCTGGAACATGTTTATGGTGAAGAGAATCTCAGGGCTAGTACAATTCTTCACAGGGTACTCAGCTCTAGTAAATGCCCTTGAGATTCATGATTTGAAGGAACTAGCTCAATTTGTACTGATCAATCATGCAGCTATGTTCAGGGGATATGAATTTGAGAATATACTTAAGATGTTCAGAAGGACAAACAACTTCAATTCATTAAAGACAATTTGCTTAAGAAAAGATAAAACATTTGTCAATCCCCTGGAAAATAAGAAAAAGGTGGAAGCAGAAGAAATAGTATTCCCTGAGTTGAAGGTGAAGCCAACTGAGTCTTGAAAGGGGAAAGTAGTGTCTGGTACTCATTCTTCCATTCCTATCTCAAATGTGTACTAGGATGAGAAAACATATGAGCTGGTGATAGAAAGGAAGTGGGGAGGAAAAGAAGAAGCTGACATTAGACTTTTCAATGGATATGAAGTGAGACTACTTGATGAGTCATACATCCACTACATTTATACCAGGCACTTCAGGGATTTAAATAACAATTGGGTGAACAAGACATGCACTTCTTTTTGAAATGCATCAAGTTGTTAAAACTGGCATATGACAGAATAAAGATTAAAAGAGATAAAAGAAAGAAGAAGAAAACACCACTGCAACTTGGAAACATTGTTAAGCTTGACGTGGATGTAGGATGGAGTTTATTGATTCATAGAGATGGTCTGTCAACAATCTCCATATGGGAACCGATTTCACTGAAAAAATTACCAATGGAAGCCATCTATAACATGAGTAAAATGAAAATACATGTGCTGAGTAGAGACAGGATGCCCGAAGCTACTGATTTTGTAGACATGACCAAGGCCATTTTGGATCCCACCAAAGCAGCATTCATACTACCTTCTAAAGACCCAGCTAAATCTTCACAACATCAATCACCTCCTAAATATTGAGGAAAACTAGGCTGTATAATCCTTAGGGGAGTACTGTTGCACCTGAAAGGATCATACATGCCAACTCAATGGTGAATTGATGATGTTTAGCTGGAATCCCACAAGTCCAAGATGCAATGTGGATGAAGAAACACAAGAAAAATAACAAGTATTATCTTCCGCATTAGTTAATGCGGAAGAAAAAATCTGATGCAGACAAGTGTTTACTCTTCCGCATTGACTAATGTAGAAGAACAAAAGAATATGCGGACAAGATTTGATCATCCGCATGACCAATGCGGTTGACCAACCAAATGCGCACAAGTATTTGCTCATCCGCATTAACCAATGCGGATGACCAACCTACTAATGTTGATGATCAAGTGGAAATGTGGATCAAGGTTATCTCATCTGCATTTGTCAATGCGGATGAACAAGCAGAGATATAGATCAAGACTTAGACTAGTTTCTGATGTAATAGGTCAGGGGTAGTTTAGTCATTTTGTAAAGGCATCTTGTCTTGTTTATAAATAGAATAGTTTACCTCGTACTGAGGTGACGGTTGATATATAGAGGATTTTGTTGTAATTATTCTCTGTAATTTGTCAACTATCATATATCAATACACATAGAATTTATGAGTAATTTTTCTTGCTTGATTGTTCTTCGATTGTTTGTTTCCGCCTCTCAATCGTTGACTTGATTATCATATTCGATTCTCAGTAAGATATCACTCTTACTAAAACCCAGTTACACGTTGATTTTAAAATAATAAACAAATTAGTGAAAAACAATCTCGTGAGAGGACTTCCTTCAAAATATTTTTCTGTTAACGAAAAATGTATGGCGTGTGCCAATTGTTGGTTTCATTATGCCCAAGACACATAGAACATTGATTTGGTTAGTACGTCATGATCCCAGTTGGATCATACCCAATAACAAGCTTAGCAAATACCAACATGTATTTAAATTGATGATATGATCATGCATTAAATAATTACACCAATTTAGATAATGGGTTTTCTAAATAAATTGTATGTGAGAAAGAACAACTTATATAGATATTTTGTTCATGGATATTATTTATAATGTTATTTAAGTTGGTTAAACAACATCAAATAATAATAGTGTGTTAATTTTATAATTAAGAGGTTAATTATACAATTATAATGTAACTAGTTCTCTATTTAGTGGGTGTTTTTAAAATGGGGGGAAACCCATTTTAAAGACTATATTCAGCCACCCTCAAGGGGTATTACTTTTCTTTTTGTTGTCTTTGAACACCACACCCATTTGAACTAGACACACTCTCCCATTTTTCTTCTTCTCTCTCATACATGCAAGACTTGGTTTTTCTCTCATCTTAGAAGAAACACAAGGCTGAAAAAGGGGTTTTACAGCAGCCTCTTCTTGTGATTTGGTGTGGGAATCCTAGCAACAAAGGTGTTTTGCTATAGAACTTGGGGTATGCAAGCTTGAGAGGACCTCCTTTGGTGCATTAGTCGTTTTCTTGGAGCATATCCTCATCAATCTCGACTCTTTTGCTGCTGAAAGGTAGTTTATGGCAGCCTCTTTATGGCTGTCCATAATGTTTGTTTGTGTTTACATAGCTAGTCTTATTCACATATAAAAGGTCCTTTGTTCTTGGGTTTGTTTGTAACTTTTAATATCAATTTGAAACCGAAATTTTCAGTTCATCAACTATGTTATAAAGTTTATTTCTGCTGCGTTTTCACAAAGTTTAAATGGTTAAACTATGTTTCATGTTCTAACAAACCCCAACATTGGCATCTAGAGCCGGTTATGTGGATAGCTAGCTTGTTTTGTCCTTGAAAAATTCGTTTTATGGGACTTTTAAACCCTTTTAGGGGCTGCTATATTCATGTATTATGAAACCCCAAACTTTCAAAGTTATATCACACATGGTGTGGTTTGTTCTTGAACATTAACTTCTATTTCCTCATTCTCTTTTTCTTTTTCTTTTTGTGTTGCTTTTCTTTTTCATTTCCTTTTCACACATTCTCTTATAATTTCTTTCTGTTCTTTGGTCAGTGACACAACAAGGACAATCTGCATGCTTAACTCTTTCTCAAAAGGAATAGGAGATTTGGGAATAACTACAATAGGTTCAGAAGTGGTCTTTTGGTCTGCCACAAAGTCCCAAAAATCTTCATCTATTGTAAATTCTTCTAAAGAAAAACTATCCATAGCATTAACCAATTCTTCAAATTCATTTTTCTAAGTCTGAGTGGCCTCTGATTGCCTAGAATAAAGCACCATTTCTAGACTTTGTCCTCATTCTTTGGTTGGCTTTCACCATAACCTTGTTAATCATCATTAGAAGTAGGTTGTTTCTCATCATCAATGATCTTTTCTTGTTTATCTTTCCTTCATCAGCTGCAGCTCCTCTTTGAATCTCAATTATCAGCTCAAGTTTAAAGATCCTTTTGTTTTTGCTATGAATTTCATTTTCAAGATTAGAGATGATTTCGGCTTGTTCTTCAATGATGTTCTCTTGTTCTTCCATTGCTATGGTTTGAATGGCAAGAGTGTCAACATGGCCACTCACTTCTTCTCTTGAATGATTGAGTGCAACTTTTAAGTTTTCAAGTTCTTTCTCTTTCTCCATCTTTTCAGCTCAAGATTTGTGTAGGTTGGACTAACCTTTAGTTTAAGTTTGTTTACTTTTAATTCTAATAGGTCTTTTGTTAGTTTTCTTTTGTAAGTACTTAGACTTATGTATTTTGGAAGTCTTGCGAAACTGTGAGTGAAACTATAAGTTCGCTCACAGTTTGTTGTTTTGATTTGCCTGACGAAACTGCTATTTCGTCTGGCAAAACTATAGTTTCGCCGATAGCGAAACTGTCTGCGAAACTATAGACTGCTATATATTGTTTTGTTTCTTCTCTTGTAGACAAGCTTGCAAAAACCCTAAACGATTATCATTGTTGCAAGTTACCATTTCAAGCAGTTAATACACAGAATTATCCTTGTGCTTTATGTTATTGATTATTATTGATCATTGTCTTATTATGAATGGTTTATCATTTTGTGCTTTATGTTATTGATTATCATTGATCATTGTCTTATTATGAATGGTTTATCATTGTGTTCAATCCTCTTTGATATTGTTGCTTAGTGTATTTATTGGATATTGAACGATTCATAATATCATTTGCACTATTGTACGATCACATGGACTAACAATATGGTATCAGAGCCTTAGTGCTCATAATTTGTTGAGTTTCTTTGTGGTTTTTGTGCAATATCTTGTTTCAATCATTTTGGATCACTCATTGGATGTTTTTGATATGGAAACTAATTGAGGTTACCTTGTTTTCTATTATGGAAGCCTTGTTAATCATCATATCTCAAATTCATTGAGTTTTTGATGATTTCAGATTGATTTTGTGTTAACAAAGGGTTTTGGGATCGATCAGCGAAACTGTAGCTTTTTCAGCAAAACTGTAGTTGTTTCAGTGAAACTGTCAATTATCTTCAAACGAAAACTAGGGTTATATTGATTTGGAATTTGTTCTTTTGTTGTCTGTGAAACTAGCCTTTCTGAACGAAAGTTCACCAGTTATTATGAAGGACTTTTAAGCGAAATTGCTGCCGAAAGTGTGTCTGAATGAAAGTTCAAGCTTGTTTCGTGCCAACCTACCAGCGAAACTAAGCCTGCTATGACAATCAGCTAGCGAAACTGTTGCTGAAATTGTTAGCGAAACTAACTTCCTCTGCGAAATTGTCAGCGAAATTATCCTTCTTCTTGCTGAAACTACATAAATCTTGGCAAAATTACCATGTCTAACTTAACATCACTCACCCTTGCCTATCTTGAAAGCGTTGCTCCAAATAGACCTCCAAGACTCATTAACGGAGACAATTTTAAAGATTGGAAGAGATGTCTTAATGGTTTCTTCTTCTACATTGATCACAACCAATGGGAATCAATTATTTCTGGTCCCCACATACCAACGGTCACTATTCGTGATATTGTCTCTCAAAATAAGGATCCAACCTCCTTCACCAAAAAGGATCTGAAATTAATCGACCGCGATCAAAAGGCTTTTGGTGCGTTGACTCTTTGTCTGGCTCCAGACATTTACAATCGTTTTGCAGAGCATAAAATGCTCAATCTCTTTAGGATGCATTATTTGACTTTTATGATGGGAATGCAGATTTGGTAAAGGATAAAAGCATTCAGCCTGAGAAGGAATTCAATTATTTCATTGGATACAAGAATGAGAGTTTGACAGATCTCACAAATTGTTTCCTGACTGTTTCAAGCACCTTAAAGAAATATGATGAAAAACTTTCCAACAATGAACAAGTTAACAGGCTTCTAGATTCTCTCCCACCTCAATGGAGTCTTCAAGTAAGGATGCTTAAACAAGAAATAGGATCCACAGACTACAAGCTGATGGATATTATCAATAAGCTGAAATCCTTTGAGTTGGACATGGAGAGACGGGAGTTTAACCAGACTATGATGCCCACTCCTGGTTTTTCACAAAATGTTGCTTTACTGTCATCCGCTATAAGCTCTCAAATACAGAATTCAATTCAAGGAGGAATTAATACAATTACTTTCTCAGGTGGAAACAGTTGTGTTGAAAGAGATCTGGGAAATCCTAATGCCAATGTTGAAAGTTCAATCCCATCTGAAACTATTGCTCTATTTGGAATGTTTTGTTTAAAGCTTTGAAGCACTAGTAGCTAGAGAGTTAAAAAGGAAGGGAATGACTATGGAAGACATGTATTAGGTGGATCCTAATGATCTTGAAGAAACTGATGTTCAATGGCCGATGGCTATGTTGACCCTTAGACCTCGAAGATTTTTGGAAAGAACTGGACGGAAGAACTTTGGTGGTCAATCATCTAATTCAAAACTGGGATTTGATAAGTCCAAATTGAGATGCTTCAAGTGTAAACAATTGGGACACTTTAAACATGATTGTCCATCTCTAATTGTCACCGATTCGAGCAATTCAGGAGTTCCAAGGTTAACAGCTGAGAAAGAGAAAGAAGATGTGAATCACAAGGAGACTGCACTGATTTCTAATTTTGATTGGAGTACTGAGGTTGATGAAACAAGAACTGAGATAAATCATGATTTGGTTGCTGAGCTTGTTGAAGGGAATGAAAAGGAAGATGGTAAAGATGGATTTGATCTGTTCAAGGAATTGAAAAGGGAAGTTGTGACATCTGAGAATGAGAAGGTAGAGAAAGATACTAGAATAGGGGGAGGTAAATCTGCAGGTATAAGAGAGGAAGGAAGTTCATGCACTGGGAAAAGGAAGGAATGTGATGATGATACTGCCACTGTTGAGGAAGAGAAGTCACGTACTCCAGTGTGCAAATGTGAAAATGCCTTAGCTGCTAAAAGGATTGTGATGGGACTTCCCTATGAGATAATTCAGGATATGTGCTCATCTGCTTGCAAAATTAGATTATTTGGGATTTACAAAGCTAATCGACTATTAATTGATAATGAAAAGAATTTAAAGCAAATCAATGATGAACTTAAAACAACAAATCAAAATACTTTGTTAAATTAATTGAAGCTTTAAAAGGAAATGATCATTTAAAATGAATTTTTTTAGAAAGAAATGTTGAGATTAACACTTTGACAGAAAGAGTTTCCCTTGTTGAATTTGAAACGAGCAAACTTCAGTCAAAGTTGGACAAATGGACCATATCAGGAATGAAACATGATGATCTATGTAAATCTCAATGGGGTGCTAGGATTAAAATAGGATTGGGTTATGAAAATGTAAAGGTTTATCCACTGCCTAGTACATACTGTTATTCTCCTATGTCTGTTCCTTATCCTTCTAGTGATTTAATCAAAACAGATACTCACACTATGTCTACAGGTTTAGAGGGTGTTAACTCTAAGCACGTTCGTGAAGACTACGACTATGGACCAACTAGTGGGCTTGGATGCACTAGTATTTGTACACCTGAGTGTCAGTCATATGTGTTAGATCACAAGTCTAGTTTAAATTCTGTTTTTGTTTCTAGTTCTCCTGTAACAGACTTTGTTGTCTCATGTTCTCATGATGGTTCTATTTCATCTTTTAATTCAATACATTGTGGTGATGTTTCCTCTTTTGATGATGGTTGTGATGTAACTGATCTGTCTGCTAAGTCAACTGAGCAAATTAAAACCAATTGTTTTGAAAAATTCTTTTCTCATCCCATTCCATCAAATATGTCTTTATTTGATGAATGAATTTTGTCTTCGTCTTAAACTAGTACGAGTGGAACTAGTTCTACTGGTACGTCGGACGAAGATTCATCTATTTTTGTAAATAATAATTCTGGTTCAAATAAACTTCGACCTATTGGCATGTATGAGACTTTTAGTGACATGGATTCTAGTAATTCTGAATATGATCAGGAAATTATCATTGATCATATTCTTACCTCATCACATCACAGACCTAGACAGAAACCTCACTATTTTAGGTGTGGTCAAGAGGATCATCTTGTCAAGAATTGTCCTACATTGCTTAATCGACATCTTAATAGGAATTTTTTTCGAAATAAATTAACAAAACTAGTTAATAATTTATTATGTAAAAAATCTACTCCATCCAAAGAAAAGGTGGTTCAATCATGGGTTCCTATTGCACCGGGTTAATCTTTTTTTTATTTTTTTCAGGAGTCATCCACTAAAATTGTGAACAACATGTGGCATGTAGATAGTGGTTGCGCCAAACATATGACAGGACTGAAAGACTTAGTTACCAATTATCGGATTATTGACGGAGGATATGTTGCTTTTGCTAGCGACAAAAAGGGTGGAAGGATGATTGGGCAAGGAGAAGTTTCTAATGGTTCTTTAACCTTGGAAAACTATGTTCCTGAGCTGGCATTTAATCTTGTGAGTATTTCTCAAATCTACGCTAAAAACATTCCAGTCTTGTTTATATCTCATGAATATCTATTTTTAAAATCAAAGATTATTATTCCAGAAGAATTAATTATTATGCGTGCTCCAAGAAAACATGACACATATCTTCTTGATATGAACTCCAGCGAGGCAAAGTCTACTACAACTTGCCTTCTTTCTAAAGCTTCAACCTTTGAATCTCTCTTATGGCATCATCGATTGGGCCATGTTGATTTTAAAATAATAAAGAAAATAGTGAAAAACAATCTCGTGAGAGGACTTCCTTCAAAAGATTTTTCTGTTAACGAAAAATGTATGGCATGTGCCAATTGTTGGTTTCTTTACGCCCAAGACACATAGAACATTGATGTGGTTAGTACGTCATGATCCAAGTCGGGTCATACCCAATAACAAGCTTAGCAAATACAACATGTATTTAAATTAATGATATGATCATGCAATTAAATATTACACCAATTTAGATAATGGGTTTTATAAATAAATTGTATGTGAGAAAGAACAACTTATATGGATATTTTGTTCATGGATATTATTTATAATGTTATTTAATTTGTTTAAATAACATCAAATAAATAGTGTGTTTAAGTTTTATAATAAAGGTTAATTATACAACTTATAATGTAACTAGTTCTCTATTTAGTGGGTGTTTTTAAAATGGGGGGAAACCCATTTTAAAGACTATATTCGGCCGCCCTCAAGGGGTATTACTTGACTTTTTGTTGCCTTGGAACACCACACCCATTTCAACTAGACACACTCTCCCATTTTTCTTCTTCTCTCTCATACATGCAAGACTTTGTTTTTCTCTATCTTAGAAGAAACACAAGGCTGAAAAAGGGGTTTTTGAGCAGCCTCTTCTTGCGATTTGGTGTGGAAATCCTAGCAACAAAGGTGTTTTGCTATAGAGCTTGGGGTATGCAAGCTTGAGAGACCTCCTTTGGTGCCTTAGTGGTTTTCTTGGAGCATATCCTCATCAATCTCGACTCTTTTGCTGCTGAAAGGTAGTTTATGGCAGCCTCGTTATGGCTGTCCATAATGTTTGTTTGTGTTTACATAGCTCGTCTTATTCACATATAAAAGGTCCTTTGTTCTTGGGTTTGTTTGTAACTTTATAATATCAATTTGAAACCGAAATTCTCAGTTCATAAACTATGTTATAATGTTTATTTCCGCTGTGTTTTCACAAAGTTTGAATGGTTAAACTATGTTTCATGTTCTAACAAACCCCAACACCAAGGGCAAACAACATAAAAAACCACATAAGCCCAAACTTGAAAATAGCATAACTTGTCCTCTCGAGCTGTTACATACTGATTTGTTTGGCCCAATTAGCGTTAAGTCTATTGCTAAAATATATTTTTGCCTTGTTGTTACAGATGATTTCTCCAGATATTCTTGGGTGAGATTCCTTGCTCAGAAAGGAGAGGTTGCTGAAGAATTACAGAAATTAATTATTTCTATCGAGACAATCAACAAGAGAAAGGTTATGGGTCTGAGAAGCGACAATGGCACTGAATTCAAAAATGAGATTCTCGTTTCCTTCTGTGCTCAAAAGGGATTGTACGACAGTTTAGTGCCGCCAGGACACCTCAATAGAATGGTGTTGTTGAACGAAGAATCGCACTCTCATTGAAGCTGCATGTACCATGCTGATAGAATCTACTTTACCCATTATCTTCTGGGCTGAAGCTGTAAATTGTGATTCATATGTTTTAAATCGAGTGTTGATTGTCAAGGATAAAATGAAGACTCCTTATGAACTCTTTCATAGAAGGAAACCTTTAATTGACTTCTTTCAACCATTTGGATGTTCATGCACTCTTCTAAACACTCAATCGCACAAGACAAAGTTTGGTGTTGTATCTGATGAATGTGACTTTGTCGGATACTCCTCTTCTCAAAAGGCCTATCGCGTTTATAACAAGAGAACACGTATCGTTCAAGAGTTGTTCTATGTTGATTGGCAGGAATCTAACTCTTTTGATTTTCGATTGAACCAGCATGGTTCTTTGACTCCGATACTATGTTTAATTCATTCAATCTACGAGCTTTCAATGATGATGCATCCACTCCAAATGTTCAAACAAACATTATCTCTTCAACTTCATCTCCTGTCCATTCCACTCCATCTGCAAATGATACCATTTCAGCTCATGTTGGTTCATCTTCTCCATTGCCGAATTCTACTTCACCAACATCTCCTGCTTCATCACCTACATCCATCCCCTCACACTTATTCCCACTCCCTGATCTAATCCTACACATTCTGAGAGAAACTTCTCCTATCATTTTCCCCTCAGACACCGACTACAAAACTTTGAAAGATCATCCTCTTGATAATGTTATTGGATCTATCACTAATGGTGTTTGGACACAGAGTCAGTCTCGTTTGATTAATATCTGTCTCTTTTCCTGCTTCATTACTCAAACCGTCCCGAACAATGTGCATGCTGCTCTACTGGATCCATGCTGGGTGGAGTCAATGCAATTGGAGCTTCAACAATTCAAAAAGCTTAAAGTTTGGACCTTGGTTGACTTGCCTCCTAACAAATGCCTAGTTGGTACAAACTGGGTGTTTAAGAACAAACCAGATGATCGTGGTGTGGTGGTGCGTAACAAGTCTAGATTAGTTGTGCAAGGTTCTGCTCAAGAAGAAGGGATTGACTATACTGAAGTCTTCACTCCAGTTGCCCGTCTTGAAGCAATCAGGATCTTTCTCGCTCATGCCACACATAAACAGTTCAAGGTTTATCAGATGGATGTTAAATATGCTTTTCTTTATGGAGATATTGATAAGGAGATATTTGTGTGTCAACCACCAGGTTTTGAGGACCCTGACTTTCCTAATAAGTATACAAGCTTGAAAAGTCTCTGTATGGTCTTCATCAAGCACCTCGAATCTGGTATGAGACCCTGACACAGTATCTCTTGAGCAATGGTTTCTCTTGTGGTACTATCGATATGACTCTCTTCAAATAGGAAGTGAATGGTGAAATGCTTTTTGTCCAAGTTTATGTTGATGATATTATTTTTGGATCTACAAATTATGTTTTATGTCAGGAGTTCGAAGAAGTGATGCGTCAACGATTTGAAATGAGTATGATGGGAGAAATGTGCTTCTTTCTTGGTTTGCAAGTTGAACAAAAGCCAAAAAGAATTCTTATTCATCAGGAGAAGTATATTATAGAAATCTTGAAGAAATTCAAGATGGACGATGCATCTCCTCAAATGACTCCCTTTATCGCTCAGGCTTGTCTCACTCCTGATGAGAACGGGAAGCCTGTTGATCCTCATCTCTATAGGTCTATGATTGGTTCTCTCATGCATCTTACCACCAGTCATCCTCATATCACTTTTGTTGTAGGATACTGTGCTCGATATCAGTCCGCTCCAAAAGAGTCACATAAGAAAGCTGTTAAGAGGATATTTGGTTATCTCAAAGGCTCATCTCGCTTAGGTCTATGGTATTCTTATAGTGGGAATTTTGATTTACATGCTTATTCTGACAGTGATTCTAATGGTTGCAGGTTAAATAGAAAATCGGTATCCGGAGGGTGTCAATACCTTGGTAATTGTCTGGTGTCTTAGCAGAGCAAGAAATAGACCACTGTCTCTCTTTCTATAGGCAAAGTAGAATACATTGCTGCCTCAAGTTGTTGTTCCCAAGTTCTTTGGATACAACACCAATTTATTGATTATGGAATTAACTTCCTCCACACATTGTTGTTTTGTGACAACAAAGCAGCCATTGGGATTGCAAAAAATCCTATTCATCATTCCCGAACCAAGCATATCGAAACTCGGATTCATGCAATTCGTGATGCCCAAGAAAAGGGTTTTATCGATATTATACCCATTGACACAAAAAATCAAAAAGCAGATCTTTCCATAAAAACTTTTGATAAACCTCATTTTTATGAATTGATCTCTATGCTTGGGTTAATATCCTTTTAAAAATAATAATAATAATAATAATGATAATAATAATAATATTAATAATAATAATAATAATAATAATAATATAATTAAAAATTAATAAATAATAATGTTTAGGGGAGGGCATCACAATAATCAGGGTATTAATTTAGGAAATGATGAGAAATGATTTTATATCCACGAGATATGGTATGTCTTGCATGATTGGTACTTAAAATGAGAAATGATTGTAAGTGATGATGTTATGTGTTTCACATCTTCAAAATAAAAAAATGTTCAAACAAGCATATTCTGTAACGATATGCTTGATAGACTCAGCCTGACAGATAAAGTAGACCGCAGTATTTTGATTTAAATTAACATATATGCTTAAGGATGTGTGGATTTACGCGATCATTTTGGCCTGCACGGAAACTAAGTCCCGACAAAAATTAGATTGAGAATTGATCTTTCGCCCACCTTGATGCAAATTATATAAACCATGTCCTTGGGCCTTGATTGGTGTATTTTAGTGTCTTGTGTTTGTGCTTATCTCCGCTGCTATACGTGGTACTAACCTGGAGTGATGATCTCCTCTGCCGTACGGTAGTACTGACTTGGAGCTCTCATCGGCACATGATTAAATGGTCATCTCCTTTGTTATATGTAAATATAGACCTGGAGCTCTCACCTATTTGATCTAATCTGTATCACCTCATCTAAATGATGATTTGATATCCGAATGCAATATTCTAATAATAATTTGCACTCTAATGCACAAACCTTACTTTGAAAAGATCGTTTCAAAATTCAATAAATCCTGAGGTTGGGTGACGGTTTATTTGCCAAAGATTAAGGGGTCCTAACATTCTAACGCATCCAATCGAACCTTAATAAATCATACGCTGTTTGTTGAAAAATATAAGACACGGGTTTAAGTGGACAAACATATCAGCAATCGTTACTAATCTGTTTTAGAATTTCAAAATCATTCAAAGAATGTGATTAGATTCTGTTATCAATATGATCTCATTACCGATTGATGATCTACTTCATCTTTGTGCTATATTTTTCTTGAGGATGTGATCTCCGATCTATTTTGAGCTCTGTTATGTTTCCCTTGTTTTAAAAAATAAAAAAATTAAATTTTGCAGTGAAACTATACTTTTTCTATATGTTTCGCTAGACAAATTGCAATTTCGCTTAACTTTTTCATTAAAAACCATGTCATTTTGATCTGATTTTCGTCTGTCAAAATTGTATCTTCGCCTGGTGAAACTTCTGTTTCGTCTGATGAAACTCTAGTATCTCTGCCTGTGAAACTATTTGCTGTTTAAGTCATGTTGTGAAATAATCTCCTCACACTTTTGCATTCTCATAACTTACGGCTTCTTAGGGCTTTACCGTGACCGATTCTGTGATTTAGTGATTTTAGGTTGTTGTTTATGTGTTTTTGTTGGATTCAATTAGCAAGTGAGTTTCTATCTCTAGACCTACATTTAATCTTGTTAATAATAACACATTATATGTCTATTTAATTGTGTCTCTTCGGTGTCTTCGCTTTTCATCCGGTGAAACTACCGTTTAACCTACGAAACGGAACAAAAGTTCTTCATATTTCAGCAAAACTGTGAGTTTATGCTGTCCATGCGAACCTAACAGTTTCGCCGACCTAGATTCAGTTTCGCCAAATTGAAAATAAGCTTGTACAGTTTCTCCCGGTCGAAACTTTCTTTCTCGGTCAGCGAAACTAATTTGTTTTAGCTAGAAAAACTACATTTTCGCCTGCCGAAACTGTCATCGAATCTACATTTTCGCCGGCCAAAACTGTCAGCGAAACTATATTTTCGGCAAGCATAAATTACTTTTTAGTTTTCTTTTATTCTTTTCTTCATTCCTTAATTTCTTATTCAACTTATCTGATCTCTTTCTCAGGATCACATGGCTAACTTAAAGTTCGATGAGCGGAACAATATTACTGCTATTCTGGATGATACACATCCAAAGGTTGCTGGATTCAGAGACTCTATTAGATGGCTACAAAGATCACACATAGCCTATGCCATATCTTATACGACTACCATTTATGATCTTCTTATCAGAGACTTTTGCCGATCTGCAGAGTATGATACACGAGGAAATTCACAAAGAAATACTACTAAAGTCATTGATCAAGAACTAATCATCACTGCTGAGACTGTCTCGAGGATATTGAGACTAGACGAGGATTCTGGAGATGAAGTCACCATGATAACTCCGAGGTGTTCCAGGCCTTCAGAAGCATGGGATATGAGGGACCAGCCATTTGTTCTCGTAAGGAGATCAAGAAGTCATTTCTGTCCAAGGAGTGGAGGTTTATTGCTCATGTTTTATCATGCGTCTTGATCACCATAAAGGTGGATCACAAGGACTAAACATTGATTGGGTGAAGGCAATGGTGTTATGTTGTAAAGGAGAGAAGGCCAACATTGCCAAACTGATTTTTGGTTGTATGGCTGAGAACATGATGGCCCTGAAGAAAGAAAATGGTTGCTGTATCCTCGTTTTCTTCAAATGATCTTTGACGATCTTATACCTAATGTAGCAAAACATGGAGAGGTAAAGAGGCTGGTACAAATGAACCCTCGCATTGCTGATTGCTGTGCCATTTGCCACGTTTTCAGGGGAAAGATCACCCATCTTTGGGAAAATATGTATCCACCAGAGCGATGGAGTTATATTAAATGGGTGGATGAGTCAGAAAACAAAAGGGCTAAAGAAACCAGGGTACAGCGAACTGAAGCCACAAAGAAAAGAAAAAGATATGCCAAGGAGAAAGATTTTGACTTTGAGGAAGACATTGCTCAACAAGCTGAAGAAATAAGAGTAAAGAAGAAAGAAGGTCGAAGAAGAAAGTCGATACTGCTGAATCTGAGAGGCGGTCCAAACAGAGACATGAAGGATTCACTGAAAGATGGGAGGAAAGAGGAACCTTGATGAAGACATAATTCGAAATCTGAATACTTCCTTGGCAAATGAACTGAGTATGATCAAGACCAAACATACAAACCAAGAGATTAGAGAAAAGCAAAAGGATGAAGTGATAGAGGGTATGCAAAAGATGCTTGCTAATCAAAACCGATTACTAAAGAAGTTATATGAAGAGATTACCCATCTGAAAGCTGCAGCCGGCCTGCCTGATCAACTAACTCAATCTGAGTTAGATGATCTGACTACACTTCAAAGTACCCATTTTTGAATGTGGGTACTTCATCCAAGGCAGGAGAGGGCACATCTGGTGCAGCAACCACTGATGCTGGAGATTGTGAAACCAGAGCTAAAGATTTTGGAAGAGAGAATGAAGAAGAAATCTATGAGGCTAGATTTGTTGAGATGGGTCTTGATGTCGAGAAAGATTTAGTTGGTGAAGAAGTAATAAGAGAAAAGTCTGTGGAGAGGAATGTTGAAAAGGGGAAGGGGTTGATTGATGACGAAGAGGATGATGAACAGCTCATATACTATGATTCTGAACCAGAGTTCTATGAGGTTGATGAGCAACCTCTGATCTATGTGGCAATTAATGGAGAGAACGCTCAAGATGTGTTTGAGATGGACATAGCAGATTGGTTTGTAAACGAGAAGGAACCAGAAGAACTCACTCCCTTATTCCAACATTTGGGAGGGTTGAGTAAACAAGAGGCTGACAAGAAGATTATTAGTTAGGCCTACAATCCCGGGCTAAAAATGTTTTGATTAAGAGGAGGGGAGGTCATATAAGTTATTTGCATAAGAGGAAGGCTTTTAAGTCGTTGCCCAAATAGGACCTTAGGCGTCTGACAGCTCTACCACTTCTAAATGCACATTTCAGCGAGAGAGCCACAATTCTAATGAAAGAAATACAGAACGAGCTTAATGACAATTTCGAATCATTTGGTTACATGAAGGCAGAATGAAGAAGGTCAAAGAAAGACAAGGACTGGGAAACGGGAAAGGGGCGAATTGTTCTGAGAATTAAACCGCCAATGACAGTTAACAGAGAGAGATTATCTGATTCCCTTCCCCAACAGCTACAGGATTTCGAGAAATGGTTCTATGATAATAATACTGGGGAAGCTGTGATTAGGGTGAAAAATGGAAAAGAATTTAAATTTTTTCATCCTATGGAATTGTTTAGCTTTTGTGACGAAGATTTATTGGTGTTGTGTGAAAATCATATAAAGGCAGGGGCTAGGGAAGAGACTCGGAAAGAAGCTAGTCATTTTATGAATGTAGCCAACAAGATTAGAGGGGTGAGGTCTGGGGTGAGGTCTGAGTGAAGAAGTTAGGTGAAAAAGTATGGGCTCAAGATGACCTTAACATGGATATTCAAGATTTGCAAGGTAGTTTGAGAGGGTTAGTGCTCATCCTAATGGAGCTAGTGATACAGGAGGAAACCATAAAGAATCAGGTGCTGAAGCTTCAGAGGGAGCTGTTGCAGGAGATGATGAAGATTGATCTAAAGCAACAAAAGACACTGGAGTTGTAGAGACTAATCAAGCCAAGTGAAGATGGTGAGGTCCAACCTAGGGGGAGTATTGAAGATCTGTGTCGGTTGGACTCACCTTTAGTTTAAGTTTGTTTACTTTTAATTGTAATAGGTCTTTTGTTAGATTTATTTTGTAAGTACTTAGACTTGTGTATTTTGGCAGTCTAGCGAAACTGTGAGCGAAACTATAAGTTCACTCACAGTTTGCTGTTTTGATTCGCTTGACGAAACTGCTGTTTCGTCTGGCGAAACTATAGTTTCGGCAGTACAGTTTCGCTGACAGTGAAACTGTCTATGAAACTAGAGACTACTATATACTTTTTGGTTTCTTCTCTTTGTAGCCAAGCTTGCAAAAACCCTAAACAATTATCATTGTTTCAAGTTACCATTTGAAGCAGTTAATACACAGAATTATCCTTGTGCTTTATGTTATTGATTATCATTGATCATTGTCTTATTATGAATGGTTTCTCATTGTGTTCAATCCTCTTTGATCTTGTTGTTTAGTGTATTTGTTTGGTATTGAACGATTCTCAATATCATTTGCACTATTGTACGATCACATGGACCAACATCAGCTTCATGTTTTTCTTTATGCTCTTTCAACTCCTGCTCCTTTTCATCAAGCTCTAGAATTCTATTATCAATGATTCTAGCTCTCCTATTTAAAATCCTTTCCATCCTTTCCACCTTTTGTAGGAGCTCATATATCAGTTCATCTTTTTCATCAGCCTATTTTCATTGGATTCAGCAAAGCTTTATAAGGGAGTAGTCTCAGAAGTTGCTCTCTTTGTAGGCATTTGAGTATGATGATCTCCTCATCCGAAGATGATTTGGATGCTTTAGAAGTGCTAGTTGAGTCTCCAACTTCAGCAGTGTAATCATGGTTGGCAAAGGTTGGTATGGTGATATTGGTGAGTAATGAGATGTTAGTATTATTGATGGATGAGGTGGTGATATTGGAGAGTGATGATGTGGTGATATTGGAGATAGTTGTGGGGCTGTATGTGGTGTTGGCTATGGTGATGGTTGTGGTGTTGGTTGTGGTGTTGGTTGTGGTGATGGTTGTGGTGATGGTTGTGGTGTTGGTTGTGGTGTTGGTTGTGGTGTTGGTTGTGGTTTTGGTTGTGGTGTTGGTTGTGGTGTTGGTTGTGGTGTTAGTTGTGGTGTTGGTTGTGGGTGTTTTGTGCATCAGCTTGTTCTTGTGCTTGAACTTCTTGATTTCAGTGAGCCCCACTATAGAAGTTTCTTGGATCTCTCTTCTTAATGTATTTATAAGATCTTGCATCATAATGCGGAATATCAAGTACCGTCCCTCATTAGCAATATCAGGGAATGATTCACTAATCGGGCACTGAATGAATCTTGGATACATCAAGAACTTGTATCTTCTCCCTTCTTGAATGTTTGAAAAATCAGACCATTGAAAACATAGGCAGACATGTTGAATGACCTGTTTGAGCAGAGATCACAGATTGCTGAGGATGTGATGCCTGGAATGTCATTCCATCCTGTCTTTCTCTTGGATAGGCAGTGCTAAAACATATGAATTAGGAATCTCCAAGGTAGATCAACCAATCCTTTAACAATTTGTTTTGCTTCATATCCTCCTTCATATCCAATTTCAGCAAAGAATGTGGTTATTTCTTCATCATCCAGCTCCAGAGGTGCATTAGCATCGTCACCAAATTGTAAGCATCTTCTAACAGAATCTTCAGTGATGCTCAGAGTTTGATCATTGTTAATTCTCCCAGGTAATCTTCTAACACCATAAGCTTCAATTACCTTAGCTGAGTTCCAAAAGACCTGATGAGATTCTCATAGATGGTGGGTCTCATAGTGATAGCATAGGCTACCATTGTTGTAGATAAGAATCTGATCATATGTCTATGTCCTTCAGCTTCAGGCACATCAAGGTTTAAATAACCGCTGACATTATGGAGATTGCTCGATGAAAGATTTGCCATGTAATTTGCACAAGAGACACGTGTGTCGGTTATAAGTTTGACTTTAAATGGTCAAGGATGGACGTTTTTCATTTCTGTTTCATTGTTTTCATAGCAAATGGTGAGTTTGTTATTCAACAATCATAGTTTCTATGTTTGAACCATTAATGAGATGGTGTTTCATTGATTTGTTACACATTTCTCATTATCCATCATGCTCTGTCTCACAACAAACATGAATATCAAGGTTTTCATGATAAGAAGAATTTCTGTTGGTTTGCATGCTCATTGAAGTTGAAAAGGTGTATTATGTTACATCTAAGACATGTTTTTGTGTTGTTCATTATCTGAGGTAAATGAAGCTGATGGTGTACTATTGATGTAAATTCAAAAATAATACATGTTTTCATTAAAATTCAAAAATAATACATTAACTTATGATTAAGTTCTCATTCAAGAACAAGTCTTCATAAGATGAATAATCAAGTCAAACACATTAACTTATGATTAAGTTAAAAAGTTAATGCAGGTAAGTGCATAGGTCAATGCGGGTGAAGGTAACCCATGCATATAACCAATGCGGGTAACAGTATATTTTCAATTGCAACTAATGTGGACAATGATTTTACTCTACCGCATTAGTGTGTTAAATAAATGTGGATTTTACTCTACTTCATTTGCTACAGTGGACAAATACTGATGAACATCTCTCTCTCGCATTTGCTACAGTGCAATGTTGACCAAGTGTTGTCAACCGCATTTGGTGCAGTCGCACAAATGCTGATTGACTTTGTTCTATCGCATTTGCTAGTGTACAAATACGGATAGGATGAAACAAGTAACAACACAACCGCATTTGCTACAGTATGTTAATGCTGATGAACAAAATCACAAGTTATTCTTCCGCATTTACTATAGCACAAATGCGGATAGTCAATGGTGAAAAATTTTAACTTCCGCATTTGCAACAGTACACAAATGCGGATAATCAATGAATAACAAAGTTTAACTTCAGCATTTGCAACTGTACACAAATGCGGATTGAATAAATCAAAAGTAACAAAACCTCCGCATTTACAACGGTGACCAAATGCAGATAGTCAAAGTCCAAAGTCTGTCTTCCGTATTTGCTACAATTAACAAATGCGAATGACCAAAAGTCATACAAATTTTACCCATCTGCATTTATACAGTGGTGACCGCATTTGCTCCTAAACTTGTAAAATCTTGTAAAAGCTATTATTCGTCTATTTAAAGGAATTTAAATGGGTCATTTAATACTTTTCAAATTTGAGAGACTTTATAGTGAGACGAGCGCAAACGCACAATACACCCACTTCGATCATATTCATCATAAACAATCAAAGATTTTCGTGTGATTCTACTTAATGTGCTCTTGTATTCGATTCTGAAACCACATTTGTATGGGAAACTAGGTGAAATTTCCATAAAAATTTTAATCAAGACCTAAGTTTTAGACTGTTAAACCTAAATCAAACAATGAACCAACTGATAATGATCAACACAAAAACATGTCTTATTGATGTAACATAATAGACCTTTCAAATTTTTTTATTTTGATGTAACATGTCTTATTGTGTTCTTCATTTTGATGTCAAAAAGGTGTATTATTTTTGAATTTTAATGAAGAACTCAGATGAGGTAATTGAAGCTCATGGTGTTAGAACATTAACTGCGAGAATTAACAATGATCACACTCTGAGCATCACTGAAGATTTTGTTAGAAGATTTTTTTCTTATGAAGTTGACTGTTGAAGTTGTCAATTCTTGCTTGGATTAACTTGTATGTCACAAGTGATACAAGTTTCCAAATTTTGACAGATCTTGGACTTATGATGCTTCTAAGAATCTACATAAGCTGAGATATAATGGTATGACTTTTTGCAACAACACCAAAATTCTTCTTCTTTTGTTTTGAAGGTAAGTTAAGTTAATAAACAAAAACTTGGACTTACTCAGAAAATTTAAATTACTCCCCCTAAAGTTTAAATCCACATTTCGTTAGAAACTTTAAAGATTATAAAAAAAATTTGAATTTTATATTGCTTATTAATAATGACGAGAATTATCTCTTTTGTTGGGATCATATCAGTCTTACATTACACTTGTGCATCCTTTATAATTAAATAGCCTTGTTCATGAACTTGAAGATTGAAGGTATGTTTCTCCTCCTAAACTCATATTAGGTTAATATTTTGATGCAAATGATTTTATCATGTTTTGGTTGATTTAATTTTTCAATATGTACCTCACATACAAGCATGGAATGATCAACCATCCTTGTACAATGTATGGTAGAACTTTTTCACAACTGTTCTTACCAGATCTTAAGTTATGAAATCTCATTTTCACTAATCCTCATTGGGATTCTTTTACTTTGATCCTTTTTCATGATGATCCATATTGGGATTCTTTTCACTTCACTTTGGAAGGTGATCCATGATAGAATTCTTTTGTTCATTCACTTGGAATGTATTACTTTTGTTGATTCATCCAATTTTGGATGTGTTACACATTGGGCATCTTTTGGATCATAACATCTGCATTATGTCAAGTTTCATCAGGTCTTTGCTCAACAAAACAAAGATGGAACATGATATGATGAAAAAGATTCATAAAGTATCATTACCTAGTGTGTTTAGGTTACTACACACAAATGCATTCAGATAAGCCATACATACTTATACTTTGTGATGAGTGTTTCACAATTGAATAAGTCTTTAATTCATCACTGCATGTATCTTTTCTTCCAAGTTCAGCCTACCAACATATCTAGAAAGTCATTTCAGTCTTTCACATTTTGAAATTAAGCACAGTGAATGATATAGCGACTGTAATTATATAATTTCCCAGAAAATTCTTTTCTTCATCAAACATGGTTTCTTTTTATGGTTTTCTGATGTTTTTAAATGTTTTTGATGTTTTCATGGTTTTTACTCAAGGTTAATCATGTCAATTGACTGAACGAGGAATTCAAACCTACTAGGTTCAAATGCCTTAGTAAACAATTCAGCTAATTGATTTTCAGTTGGTACTTGAATCAGTTTTATTAAATCTTTTTCAGCATAGTCTCTCAAAAAGTGATATCTAATCTCAATATGTTTTGTTTTTTAGTGCTAAACTAGATTATTAGTTATAAAAACATATGTTGTGTTGTCAATAGAAATTGGCGTGTGCAAGAAGTTAAAACCATAATCAAGCATCTGGTTTTGAATCTAGAGTACTTGAGAGCAACATGCTAATGTAGCAATATACTCAGCTTCTGTAGTGGACACAGACACATTTGTCTGCTTCTTGCATTGCCAAGATACCAGTTTGGAACCAAGATATTGACAACCTCCAGAGGTGGATATTCTGTTGAAGTTGCATCCTCCATAATCACTGTCTGTGTAGGCATAGAGATTAAATTCTCCTCCTTTGGATACCCTAACCCAAGAGCTGGTTTGCCCTTCAGATATCTGAATATCCTCTTGACTACATTTACATGTGAATCTTCTAGATCAGCTTGATATCTGGCACACACATAAACACCAAAAATTATGTTAGCCCTACTAGTTGATAGATAAATAAGTGAACCGATCATTGATCGATAATGAGTCTGATCTACTAGTTTGCCTTCAGGATCAGGTCCAATCTTTACTTTAGTGGACTAATAATTAGCAAAGTGAAATTTCTTCAACATGGTTTCTACATATTTTGATTGATTGATGAAGATTCCATCTGCTGTCTATTAGACTTGCACCCCTAGAAAGAAGGTGAGTTCCCCGATAGCACTCATTTGGAACTTTGAGTGCATAAGGTCTTCAAATTCTTTGCATATTGCTTGTTTGTCGAGCCAAATATAATGTCATCCACATAGATCTGGACTAACATCATATATTTTCCTCTTTTTCTTCTGAAGAGAGTCTGATCAATCTTTCCTCTTTCATATCCATGTTCAAGAAGAAAGGATGATGGAGTCTCATATCACTTTCTTGGTGCTTGATGAAGACCATAAAGAGCTTTCTCAAGCTTGTAAACTCTGTGAGGGAAATCTGGATCTTCAAAGCCAGGTGGTTGACTCACATAGACCTCCTCAACAATCTTTCCATACAGGAAGGCACACTTTACATCCATTTGATAAACAATAAATTTCATGGATGCAAAATATGCAAGAAAGATTCTGATTGCTTCTAGTCTAGCAACAGGTGCAAACACTTCATCATAGTCAATTCCTTCTCTTGAGTGTATCCATGCACCACTAATCTTGCTTTATTTCTCATGAAGATCCCTCTATCATCGGTCTTGTTCCTGTACAACCATCTGGTACCGATAGGGTATTGTCCTTCGGAAAGATCTACTAGTTGCCATACTTCTTGCTTCTTGAATTGGAGCAATTCTTCGTGCATTGCTTCAATCCAGCTATTGTCTTAAAGCGCCTCTTTGATGCTCTTGGGTACTATTTGACACAAAAAGCATGAGAACAAATAGATGTTTGCAATACTAGATTTGCTTCTTGTCACCCTCTCATTAAGATCACCAATAATGGTTTTAACTAGATGATTCTTGTGTATTCTTGTGGTTGGAATGGTGTCACCAGTAATAGTTACATCAAGATGGAGACAATCAGTTCATTATGATTAGAGGCACACTCATCTGGTATTGTTGTTGAATTATGAAGATTGTCAACTTCTGTTTCAGTTACTGCTACATCTTCAGCAGCACTGAGATTGCTTGCATCATTTGATGTACCTTGTGTTTCAACTAGAGGAGTACCTTTTTTTGATTTTTGATGTCATTTGACAAGTCATATGAGTGAGATGGTACCAGGCTAGGACCTCCTTTAGTAGACACACTATGGTTTTGTGATGGTTGTCTCAGGGGATCAGCTTGAAGAGGAACATATTCATTCATGTGTTCATCAAATGTAGGAGGAATCAGGGAAAATCATCTCTTCTTTCTACAACTGATAACTATAAAGCGCCTCGAAAGCGCCACGAATGGTGCCATCTTGATAATCAAGTGATAACTATATTATACGTAAATTCCACGAGCAGTAAATGCGTATCCCAGTCACCACCAAAGTCAAGGATACAAATATGTAGCAATTCCTGCAAGGTTTGGATGGTTCACTCGATTTGACCACCCGTTTGAGGATGGTAAGCCGTGCCCAATTTGGTACCCAAGAGTTCTTACATAGACTAACAAAAATGCGATCCATGATGACTCACAATTTTATCAATGTATATACGAGCCAACCTTGATGTTATGTAAGTGTCACGTATGGGTATAAAATGTGACGATTTGCTTAATCGGTCAACCTTGATGTTTTGTACGAGCCAACCTTGATGTTTTGTACGAGCCAACCTTGATGTATATACGAGTCAACCTTGATGTATATACGAGCCAACCTTGATGTTTTGAAGTCCATGGATATCTGTTCCCATTTCCACATAGGAATCGGGTTGTTCAAGTAATCCACTTGGGCGTTGATGTTCGGCTTTAACCTTCGTACACGCAAGACACTTAGCTACATAAGTCTATGTCTTTCTTCGTTCAGGCCACCAATATTGACCACGCAGGTCCATATACATCTTATCGGAGCTAGGATGTATAGAATAACAAGTTTGATGAGCTTCGTTCATCATAAAGGTACAAAGATTATGATGATTCGGAATCGAAATTGGATTCACGAAATACATCAAGCCATTAGGTTTAGTTTCTAGTTCAGCTAGATGATTATGATCAAATTCCACTCCCATTCTTCCTTCTTGTTAACCTTGTTGAGCCTCTAAAATACTAGTCTTGATGTCACTTTCAATCCTCAAATTTTGTAGCAGCACTGTAGTATTATTAACATCCAGATGGGTCTTAGTATCAAATTCTCCCAAAGTATGAAACCACTATTTTTTATCGTGAATTTTTTGAAACGAGATAATCTTGTTATGAATCTTAGGACTTAGTGCATTGGCTATGAAATTTGCCTTTCCAGAGTGGTATCAAATGTTAGAGTCATAATCACTAATCAACTCCACCCAACGATGTTGTCTCATATTGAGATCATTTAGATTCAAAACATGTTGAAGGCTTTTTTGATCGGTGTAGAGTATACATTGTGTAACATAAAGGTAATGCCTCCAAATCTTTAAGGCAAAGACCATAGCACCAAGTTTGAGTTCATGTGTTGTGTAATTCACCTAATGGACCATAAATTGTCTTAATGCATATGCTATTACTCCTCATTACATGAGAACACCACTAAGGCTTTGTTTAGATGCATCACAATACATGGTGAAATCGTTGTTTCCATCAGGTAGGGTCAATATATGAGTATTGCACAACTTGTACTTTAATGCTTCAAAGGCTTCCTCTTGCTTGGACACCCACTTGAATGGTTTATTCTTTTGAGTCAAACAAGTAAGCGGCTTCGCAATTCTGGAGAAGTTGGTATCCGGACCATGTGCCAACGGAATACTAACTGATAATGTGTGAAACCAAATCAAATAGTGTGGAATCCTATTTGATTGGCAATCCAATCAGTGAGAACATTAGCCCGATCGATATAAGAATAAACTAAATGTTTAGAACGAGTAGGAATCGATCAAGAACGAACTATGAAGTTGGATTAGGTGTTCTGGACGCTATGGACAACTAGGGTTTATGTATATTAGAAGTCTCTCTCAAAGTGTTTTGAATTATTATGTTTTTCCATGAATTAAGTGGTATTATAGGTTTGTAGTTTCCATTCATACGACTGAACCATTAGCATGGTTCAATCGTGCAACTGAATCATGCGATTGAGTCATGCGCAGACTGAAGCTTCAGTCATGCGACTGAGTCAATCATATGTCTCAATCATACAACTGATCCAGTCTCCTAGTTCAGTCGTGCGATTGGTCCATAAGCATGATGTATTCATGCGTATGATCCATTAGCATGAAGACTCATCCGAAAAGGTTGAACACATTTCTCAATCATTATTGAGTAAGAACTATGTACACTAACTTCGAACCTATATAATAAGTTCATACATATGAATTATACTCAACCC
Organism: Flaveria trinervia; assembly: GCA_025506515.1. Classification (NCBI taxonomy): domain Eukaryota; kingdom Viridiplantae; phylum Streptophyta; class Magnoliopsida; order Asterales; family Asteraceae; genus Flaveria; species Flaveria trinervia. The sequence goes on along the minus strand of CM046448.1, from coordinate 49,735,318 downwards.
AATAATAATATGAAGTAGATAAAATGTTAATAAGGATAAGCCGCATACTATATATCATTGAATAAATTCATTACATATATGTAGGACATGAAATAATTTTACATTAAAGATCGTAAACTAGGAACATGATGTATCTACAAAATCCCCCTTGGTCCTAGTTTACTCTATTGTCTAACACTCTTTACATGTTCTTTGAATTTCTTGTACTTCTCCTCTTTTTTAACTCCTGCATGTATTTCAATAGCAAAGCAGAGTCGTATGACGTGTTGAAACTAGAGAGCTTGTATAATCTTGTGTGTCATAGGACAGTGGCCACTTGTATAGTGTGTAGACATCTTCAGCTGACAAGTTGGTAAGCCACATTGGGTCGAATACCCTAATAGTCTCTATTTTTCCTTCTCTGTTTAAAACTATGATCGCTTCACCCGTCCTCCAATCATAATACCACTATTTGAAGTTTGAAGTGAAGTCCTGAGGCATTTCCCGCAACGAAATCTTTGACATTTTGCGCATAGGACTCCACTTCAACACCACCTTTGGCTTTCCAGATATAGGATCCACTTCAGACTTACAAATGTACCACATCGGTTGTTAAGGTTTGAAGTTTACCCATGTGTTGTGGTTGAGCTCAAAACCAGGAAGAGTCTTCAGATCATGAGGATATCTAAAGTACTCAATCCCCTTCTCTCTCTTTACAACATATACGTCCAAATCTTCAAATAAGCCCACGCTATAATCTTGCCAGACACTTTCTAATGACATTTGAATCTATAAAGCTTTGTGTAGGCATTCTACTTTTGGGGCGCGCGCTAGGTTTTCATCTCTGCATAACAAGTTGGCCATTCAACTTTCTTCATATCAACGTTTACGTCTGATGTTTGGGTTGTGCTATCTTCTTTCTCTTGTTCTTTTTCTACTTCTTCCAACTTTTCAAAAGTACCACTATCGAATGTTTCAGCCAGTTGGGGATAACATGTCCTTCCAGATCAGCGTACTGTGGATAATAATCAGTAGTGACATCCTATATCTCGATTTCACCCTACATTGCTCAGCTCATTGTCACTTGCCACATCAACTGTTGGGGCATCTTTGACTAGCTCATCAGCCTGAATATTTCAGCAAGCTTTTTATCCGTTAACTCATGCATGACCTCTCCCTCCTCTGGAGTGTAGCTCACAGATCTTTTGACTATCCTTTGCAAGTCAAGAATCATGGTTAATTGAGTCGTGACCTGCTGAAGGGGTTGGACATCAAATTCATCTGTCTATTGAGCTTCATCTATTGATTAAACATTAAGCAGTCATACATAAGTCATCATACAAAGCATTAAGACATCACAAACATAAGTGATCAATAATTACATTAATGTACAATATGATTCAAGTACAGAAGTTTTAAATACAAAGACTTCTAATCATTACTTTTGTCTTGATCTTTCGGTTCTTCTGTTGGAGGAGCTGAGGATGAGGCACCTTGATCTTGGCTTTGTTCGGTACGCCTCTCTTGAGCTTGAGGAGAGGCTGATGCAGCAGCATCACCTTCCTGATCATCTTCTTCCTCTCTATCTTTTCCGATCGGTCCACCTTGAGCAACATCCTCCTCAGAGTCATCTTCATCCTCATCATCATCATCATCATCATCATCATCGGTATCATCATCATCATCATCATTATCATCATCATCACCATCATCACCACCATCATCAGCACCATCATCACCATCCTTGATCTTTAATGGCTCAAACTTTGATCCTTTGAGCTTTAGGAGTATCCTCGTGTTCTTCTTCTCTAGCTCATCAATCATCTTTGCCGACGCTAACACTAGCTCATTTTGACTTGTATACGCATGGTGGGCACGACCTAAAGCCCTCTCGTACTAAGCACCCTTCTCGCTCACATGCACTATCTGTTTTGCTTGGGCTGCATTTACCTCCATCATCTTGTTTAGGTGAGTGGCCCTCAGCTCATCAGTGGCAAGCAGCCTTTGCACAATACTGTTGAGGTTAGCAAGTTGTTCTTCTAACCCGATATGGAGTAGAGTGGCTCCAGGTGGGAATGTAGAGTGAGTGGAGGGACCAGCTTGGTGGCTAGTGGTGGTAGCAGTGGATGTGGTGAATATGGGAGGTGGAGTGTGAGTGGAATGTGATGGAATGGCTATGGTAGTGGTGGTGGATGGAGTGACAGTGGTTGTGGGAGAATTGGTGGTGGTAGTGGTGATGGTGGTGTTACAGTGGTGGGTATGATAGTGGTGGTGGTGGAAGAAGAAGTGATCAAGGTAAATCTTGGCCTCTCGCTCTTCGTCCTGTATGGTTGGGCCATCCTCTTCTTCCTGGAGCCGTTTGCCATAGTCGCTCCCCCTTCGCTGCTGGGCTGGTCAGGGGTGTAAGAAGGATCAGCCGAGCATCCACCAACCACCCTGATCCCTCTATCGGTGGCCATAACTCGGCTCCCAACCATCCCCATTAGAGGCTTATCATCTGACTCTTCTTCTTCATCTATCAAAAAGTATGGGTGGATAGCAGCCTTCTCAGATCCACCTGGAGCAGACGAAGTAAGAGGTGGAGGTGGTGAAGATATAGTAGAAGTATCGGTGGCCCGTGTAGAACTAGGACCTGCATCTCCCCCACCATGACCGTCATCATGGTCATCATCATCATGGTTATCTTCGGTTATGGCTTCCATGATGGGCTTAGTATCAGAATCACTGTCATCGTGACGCCACCTCTTACAAGCTGGCGCAACGTAGTCCTCAGAGGCTAGATGGCCAAATAGTCTACTAATAGGGGACTTGATCTGCTTCCCCCTATAAAAATTCATCCTTCCCAATGTCATGTTGTCCAAAACCTCCAGGACAACAGCATCATCCTTTTACTTTGGTAGCGAAGGAAGCTTCTGGTCTATAATCAGCTGTAAAAACCATGGGTACATGTAGAAGCCTTCCTTGCCCTTGGCTTCAAGGTTCTCTATAAGATACAAGAATAGCATACTGGAGAAACTGAATGGGTGATTCAGTACCAGTACAACTTATGCACTCTGGATTTGGTCAGACATCTTATCAAATCCTCCACGCCTGGAGCCTTTGCACTTGAGGATCACATGTGCTAAATACTTGAACTGAGGGAACATGTTTCTCTTGTTCAGTATGCCGACATTTATGTCACCGGCATACTTGATCCTCATAAAGCATCCCCGGACCATTAGGGGATGTAGCTTAGTTGGGTAGGCTCCTTCCTCACCCAGATCTAAGACCCACCTCAGATCATCGTCAGTAACCTCGATCTCTTGTCCAAAGATGGAGCTCCATATATGGTGTGGCTCAACGGACCTGTCAACTCTGGCGCATTCCTATAATACCTTCTGTATGGATCTATATGGTGTGCATGGGACAGAGATGGCCTTGAAGATCCTTTATCTCTGCAGAAAGTCAATAATCCCTATGAACTCAGAAGCATTCCTAGATGTAGAATCAAGGTGAGCACATATGTTGTGCTTAGTGCTCATAGTCCACCTATCAGCCATGTTGCTGCAACATAAGAGACATATACGTTTGATTTATGCATCACAGAAGACGGTTGAAACTTAAACTGTTTTACATCAATCTGGTTAAACCATTCGATTGAACCATACAATTGAGTTCAGTCGTGCGATTAAGCTTGCGGCTGAGTTCAGTCGTGCGATTGAGCTTGCGATTGAATTGATTCGTCTCTTAAGCCATGTGGTTAAGTCAGTCATGCGACTGAAGTTTATTCACAATTTCTATTCGCATATGACTTTGTTTGATACTCTGATCTCGAAGCTTGGTCAGATTTTGATGTTAGACGTCGTGTTTAGACACATTAGATTTGCAGGGACTCTAAACCTCACTTAATATCCTTTGTATCAAAGACTTTGTTTGGTTAAGTGATCTATTTTGAAGACTTAAACTCATTTCTTGATTTTAATCAATTCGGCATTTAGGGTTTGATTTCACCGTTCATTATGTTCGATTTCAGTCTCACAATGCCTTTAGATGATTAGCACAACCGTTAGAATCAAAATCAATGAATAATCAAGGCAAAGGAAATTTTGGCAGAATGTCTGCATATGGGATGTGTTTGAGAGCTTGAAGGGTGGTAAAGAAGCAACCGAACAAGCCTTCTATTTATATTGTTTTAAAGTACAGTCATGCGACTAGACCTATACTCATGCTTCAGTCATGCGACTCAACCCATACTCATGCTTCAGTCGTGCGACTGACTCATACTCCTTCATCCATTTGTACGATGGGTTCACTCTTATGGTCCAATCGCATGGATGTCTCATACTCATTGTCCAGTCATGTGACTTGCTCATACTTATGGTCTAGTCGTGTGACTAGCTCATACTTATGGTCCAGTCGTGTGACTGGCTCATACTTATGCTCCAGTCGTGAGATTGGCCCATACCTATTATCCAATCGTGCGATTGGCCCGTACTTGTGATCGAATCGTGTGACTGGTTCATAGTTATGAGTTTGACCTCACACACGTTCAAACACTAAAATTTTACCTTTTGATATTGAACATTATGATCGATGATCATCTCAGACATGACCTTTTAATTTAAAACTGTTTGAGCACCTCAGATGCGATCCTTTTAATTTTAAAGCGGATTGGTCAACTTAGATTTGACTCACCGACTTGTCACCTTAGATGTGACCCGTTTTAATTTTGAACATTTTGGTCACCTTAGACGTGACCCCTTTTGAGGGAGTGATTAATAGATTAAGTCTATGTGTAGAGTCCGACATCTACATAACAAAAGAGTAGAAAATAAAAACTAGAAAACAACTTGAAATTTAAAACAAATCATGATATATTTTTGTATTTTTGATTTGAGATGGAATTAAACCTCTTGGAGTACATCTAACTGATTTTATTTCTTGAGCAGATCAGCTTGAAGTTAATTTGATCATTTCGGGAACGATTCATTATGGAATCATACAGATATATCAGAATCATTTGGGACATTTTAATAAAATTGTGATGCTAGATTCATGTTTTGACTTAGAGTCCATGGCTATTTTAGGAAATCATACTAGAGCTATAAGATGCACACAATGATTTTGACTGTCAAGAATTGCAGCTCATAATGATTGTCAGTATATTTGTCCACTTAAATCCATACACCGATTTTTGATACACATTAGTGATGAGTTAAGGTTTAATTATTTCAACTAGCATTTGTGGATCCCACACTTATATGGTAATCAACATTCCTCATGAGATTTTTGAGTGGTCTACGGGTATATTTCAAGAAGAGACTTTTCTAAGAGCTTTCAAAGATATGCCAAGCCTCAGGTCAATGCCACCGCACAGCAGAGAGGCGCAAACAACAACAAATTCTAGAATATTTAGGTTATGCTTATCCTCAGGTCAGTGCCACTGCATAGCAAAGAGGCACACAACCTATCTTCTTGTTAGAGCATTTATTTATTTTTGTACATAACACACCAACAACATAAGTTATTAGCTTGATTGCATTTAGCATTTTTTTCCATGTACTTTGCTCACTTCTGTGGTCATCCCCGCACATTTGTGGCATTTATTTTTCTAGTCACCCTTTATTGGAAATGCGTTGATTGTGTTAACCAGGGATAAGATGGGTACCCACAGCAAGTTAAATAATTTATTTTGTATTTGAACCACCAATGAGGTCTACTCATCTATTGTGTTGAGTCTACCGACATATCATATAATGAACTAGCAACCTCTAGGTCTACTTTCTATATGTTACCTCAGTAGCAGACTAGTTTACTAACATTTTTCCTTTTATTTTGCTTAGACTTCTCAGACTTATACTTTGAATTTTGCATCTTAATCATGTAAAATCTTTTAAAGTCCCAAACAATTTGTTCCCTGTGTACTCTCATTTTCCATAAACAATCAGAATCATAGATTTCATTTCATTTCTTTTAGCTAAGTTGCCCACCTCCCTTATTTTTTGTTTTTTAAGTAATTAAATATTGCACGAATTAAATACTAAACTAATCTATTCTCCCCCTAAAATTCAAAAACCAAAAATCTTTTTGTTTTTTTAGATTTTTAATAAACAGGAAAATAATATAAAAGAAAATAAAAAAAACATGTCGGACTACACACTTTCTTCTTCTAGAATCACATCACTTTTCTTTTGCACGCCATTAACCTCTAAAAGATATAAAAACCAAGGTTCATCAAATGCTTTTGTGTAGAGGTTGGCGCTTTGAAAATCTGTATTAATTTTAACAACATTGATTAATTGCTTTTCAAAACAGTCATGTATAAAGTGATATTTAATACCGATGTGTTTTGTTTTCAGGTGTTGGACCGGATTTTTGGTGAGAGCGATTGCAGCAGAATTATCAACAAAGATAGGGGTGTTAGAATATTGCAAACCATAGTCGCACATTTACGGTTGAATCTAAATAATTTGTGAATAGCAACTTGCAGCAGTAACATATTTAGGTTCATATGTTGACAGAGCAATTGATGTCTACTTCTTACACTACGAGGTGACTAACCGTCTACCCAAGAACTGAAAACCCGCAGATGTTGATTTATAATTCATTTTGCAACCACCATAGTCCGACTCACTATACGTTGTAAGCTCAAAGTCATCATCATGTGGATAACAAAACCTGAGTGTTGGAGTACCCTTCAGGAATCAAAAAACCATTTAACACCAATGAGATGAGTTACTTTTGATTTGGCCTGATATCTTGAACATCATCTCCCCCATAGCACTGATCTCAAATTCTTCTGTCATTACAGATTCAAATTCTGTAGCAACAGTAGATCATCGTCTTTTTCTTTGATGAATAACATACAGTGAATCACCCATCTACAAAACCCATGTTTCACTAAATGAGTTGAGAGTTTCTCATACCAGGCTCAAGGGGCTTGATGGAGCCCGTAGCAAGCCTTGTCCAGTTTGTAAATTCTATCTGGATAATAAGGATCCTCAAATCCTTCAGGTTAACTGACGTAGACTATCTCACGGATTTCACCATGAAGGAATGCACTTTTTACATCTAGTTGATAGACTTTAATCTTCATATTGGATGCATAGGCTAGGAAGATACGGATTGCTTCCATCTGATCCACAGGTGCAAACACTTCATTGTAGTCAATTCCTTCGACTTGTCTAAATCCTTGAACCACAACTCGAGCCTTGTTTCTGATTATGACCCCTTGGTCATCTTTCTTACACTTCAAGACCCATGTAGTGCCAATTACCTTAGCACCATTTGGTCTGTCCACAAGGGTCCATACTCCTAACTTTTTGAACTGTAGGAGTTCTTCTTGCATAGCACTGACCCATTCCTCATTGTTTAAGGCTTCACTTACATAATTTGGTTCAAACTGAGACACAAAACATCGATAAGCACCATGGTGAAGATAGCCCTTTTTCGTGACTGAGGCATAATCAGCCAAGAATAGTTGATTTCTTGTTTGTACTCTTGATTGAACATCTCCAATGACGTTATCCAAGGGATGAAAAACATTTATCCCGGATCTAAGAGTGGTGGGAACAACTACCTTATTATCCAGATTGTGAAACCCAAGTTCAGTATTTGAAGCTGTTGGAGTATGAGGTTTCGATGTGTCAGAGGCATCAGGATGTCATGCATGTGTACTTTCATTAGTGGGAACATGTTCCTCCAGTTCCACATTTGCAGTCTCAGTGCTTCATCTCAGAAGATGAGTCACTTACTTTAAGCTCTCCCCTGAAGGCTAGAAGTATCATCTAATGGAGCCGTTGATGTCAAATCTGGTTGTGGAGTGTTCAGAACATCATACATCATCCTTGCTAATAGCTCATCATGAGTGGGAGAAGGCGGTAGATTGAAGGATTTAAAGTAGCCATCATAATCGAAGAAAAATGATGGTCGTTTTTCCAGCAGGGGGTGGTGTTATCCGAGAAAGATACCTTCTTCTACCTTCTAACTAAACTTCCCTGTCTGAGTTTTCTTCAGCAGCATGCAGGGTGCACCAAGTAGTTCTACATACTCCAAATTGGTTTTACGTCGCAGGTGAAGTCATAACATGTTTCCCCATGTCGTTTGATCACTAAGAATCGATTGAACGTGTAACAAGCATTAGCCACTACCTCATTCCAGAATTGAATAGGCAGTTTTAAGTCAGCTAGCATTGTCCTGGCAGTCTCTATCAAGCTCTGATTTTTCCTTTCAGCAGCACTATTCATCTGTGGAGTGTAGGCAGAGGTAAATTGATAAACAATTCCTCTCTCTCTACAGTATGCCTCCATCCATTTATTCTTGAACTCAGTTCCATTGTCTGATCGAATCTGTCTTACTTTCAGCTTGTAGTGTGATTCCAAAGCAATAACTAGATGTTTGAATGATTCAAAAGTTTCTGATTTGGCTTTCAGAACATCACCTAAGAGAACGTTGAGTAATCATCCTGTAGAGATTAGTGAAGAGGCTGATGCAACTCAAACATCCAAAGTCTATCCTGCATGCTGCACAAGTGCATTGAAGAAGAATGCTTAGGAAGTTTCAGACATGCAACTGAAATACTCTAAGTGTGAAATCTTCTGAAGCCAAGACCAATATCTTCTGAAGTTAAAGATGAAGTCTTCCGAAGGCTCAGAGACAAAGTCTTCCAAAGCTTCAACTCATGAAGACAGATTTCTTCAAAAACTTTTGACACATGCTTTATCTGATGTACTTTTCCATAAAGCTAGACACCTTTCCACTGCATCTCTGTATGGTCACCAACTTACATGAGTAGGTGAAAAGGTCCATGCTTTTGGTAATTGTACGTTGAGGTCTTGAGTCTGTAACTTTCTACTTCATGTACTTTATCCTTTTTGTAATAGATAAGGATGTGAGTTATAGCATGTCATAGTCACTAGTCAAAAGGCAATCTGCCTTTTGACTCTACAATCGATTTTGTTTATGTCTAGTCAATTGTATCCGGTTGGCTTTCAAAGTATAGCCGGCTGTAGGATGTAGTATAAGTATCTCATGTTCTTGTTTCTTTCTAATATGCTTTGTAACTCTTGTAATAGAACCTAGAGAAAGCAATATACTGCATTCTTGAAAACCATACATTTGTGTTCTTTTGTTTTGTCTCATATATTACTTGTCTTCTTAGTGTCTCACTTGTGGTTAATCAAGTTTATTGTTTGATTAAGTTTGGTTAATCTCCTCTTTGTTGTATTGTGTTGTATGTGACCCCCTTCACCGGTCCTGCATTTGGTATCATAGCATTCCAGGCTCTTGATATAAGATCTCACCATCTTAAGATCCCTCACATACAAAAATACTAAACTTTTCAAATGGTAGCCATTTCTAAAACTGATATGGAAACTGGAACCATGAACAAGTCCCCACTGATCACCCTTGATGAGTTTGAAACATGGTGTTTGAGAATGGAAGGTTTCATCAGGTCTCTTGATTCAAGAATATGGGAGTCTATTGAAAATGGACCTTTCATACCACGCACTCCCTCTGCTACTGGTGCTGGTATGATCCCCAAGGATGTGGCTAACTACTCTCATGAAGATAGGAACAGAGTAGAGATTCATAGAAAAGCCAGGACAGCCCTTCAAACTGCCCTTCCAAACTCTGTGTATAGAGGTTTCAAGAAATACAAAACTGCTAAGCAGCTGTGGATGCACTAAAACTGATGTATGAGGGTTGCTTTTAAGCCAAAGAGAACAGAAGGATCTCCTGAAGTAGCAGTTTGAAAACTTCACCTTTAAAACAGGTGAAACCATGACTCTCAGTAGTGGGTTTTATTGTCTTCACATATTTCTTTTTACCTTGTAAAACAGATGGTATGAATTTTATAAAAGGGACAATTGCTTTTACAGGACTTGATGGTTTCATGGCACTCACTGTCTTGTCAGAACACTCTTTGATTTTGATTGGGTGACATAACTTGATTTTATCCTCATTTGTTTCAATATAAACATCAGGTTTGTTTTGAGGTTCGGTCACCTATTTTGCTACAAATTTAGGTTCCATAGTTTTAGCTTCAATTGATTCAGTGACTGAGATAGATTCAGGCATGACAGTGTAGTTGTCAATGTATGGTGGAGGACATGAATTATACCCAACCCCTAACATGTCCTTTTGATCCTTTTGAGAATCAAGCATTTCTTGCAGCTTGATTAAAGACATTTAAAACTTTTCAAGTTTCACTTCAGTCATAGATTTTTGAGCCTTAGATTGAGCTAACTTTTCAGTAAGTAGATCATTCTCAGCTGCAAGAGTGTACTTCACACCATGTAGTTTTTCTATGTCACAGATGAAAGATTTAATTTTGATTTCAAAGTTTTTTATTTCTCTCTTCATCATCTCTGACTTTGCCTTTTCTTCTTTTATTTTATCAGCCAGTTTATGGTTATGCTCCTTATAACCTTGCAATTCATTAATGCATTTTTCACTATAAAGGTTAGATTTTACCTCAGTAGGCATTAGAGATGGTCCATCGTTGATGTGAGCCATAAGAGCATGATTTTGAAATTGAGGCTTGACTTCCTCCGCATACACACTCCAGTCACATACTCCATCTTGCTTTATCACGAGAGCACTGGGAGAAGACTGACTGCTTCCATGAGCTTGATTTATCAGTTGGGGTGGATTCTAATATGATTGGTGTTGATGATACTGATGTTGTTGGTTATTGAGTGAAAGCTTGAGTTAGGCTGTCATGATGACTGGCCTGAGAGTTCCTTTGATAGTTGTTTCTCTTGGGGGCATTGCACTATCTGGAGAAGTGACCAGCCATGCCACAATTAAGGCATTTCACCTTGGATTTATCATATCCAAGTTTTGTATTTTCATTTAGGCTCAGCTTCCTTCTTTTTTGAAGAATTTCTTGGCTCTCATGGCAATCATGGCCATTTGCCATTGTAGATCCATTTCCTCCACATCATCTGGATCCATTTCCTCCAGATCTTCTTGAATTAGATGAGAAAAGTGAGTCTTCCTCCTAAGTATGCTTCAAAGCTTGCAACAAAGGCATTGTAAGTTGCCTTTTGTTCTTCTGATCTTGTATCTTCAGGAGTGGTTTGGGGAGCAGAAGTGACTCTGGAAGTTTGAGGAGCAGCGGTGACTCTGGATGTTTGGGAAGATGTAGATGGATGATTGATTGGTGGAGTTGCAATGAACCCAGTGTTGTTCAATTGATCTCTTGATGAGATGAAATCATCTTCCTCTATGATGAAGGCATTTTCCACAGAATGAGATTCTCAGGGAAATTTGTAAGCCTCAATCACCCTTGGTCCACCAAGATTTCTGCTTCTTTCATCAAGTTCTAAAGCTTCAATTTTGGCTATCATGATGTCTAAAGTAGTACTCTCAAGATAAAGAGTATTTTTCAACATGGTTACATTATGTTTACAGCTTTCAGGGAGACTGTGAAGCATTTTCTTGTTTAATTCTTTAATCTTGTAAGTGACTCCCATGATTTCCAAGTCATTTACTAATGGTACAAATCTATGCAGTTGTTTAGATATTGATTCTCCCTTGGTGTGGTGGAATGTTTCATACTAATTAACAAGCTTATCCTTATTGATTTCAGCCACCTCACTACTTCCTTCACACATGATCTTCAATGCATCCCACACAGCTTTTGTGGTACCATACTTCTCTAATCTTTTCAGCACATCCATCTTGAGTGCTTGGGTTAGAATGCAGTAGGCTTTGAGGTCAATCTTGATTTTCTTGTAGTCTTCATCAGCTAAGGTCAGATCTTTAATGGGTATTCTTGCAGTTCTATATATTGCAGCTTGTTCTGTAGACAGAGTAATAAGGATGTGTGACCCCTTGCATATTGAGATCCAGAAATCAGGATCTACACCTGTGATGTAATTCCTAAACCTGATTTTCCACTGTTTAAATTCAGTTTTATGTTTATGCATAGGAGGTTTAGGTGTATGACCAAGTTCTGAGTAGCTGTTAGAATCCATTTTAACTAAGTGTTTAAAAGGTATAATATACATTTAGATGATTTTTAGGATTGATTAGTCCAACTTGTCCAAACAGTTCAAACGGATTTCTGAACCAGATCTGTGATTGTATTGAGTTTGTTGCTGCTGTGAATATTTTGGTGAGTATGTGTTGACAAGTGTATTTTCTACTGTTTACTAAGTAGAATGTCTGATATACTCTACTAGCAACTCGATTACCAGATCAATCGAATTCTATTCAGTTCTTGCGCAGATCTGAAAGAGAACCGTGATCCAAAGCTCTGATACTAGTTGTCTGGGTTGAGTAAGATTGAGATTCTTACTGTAAATCGAATATGGTAATCAAGTCAGTGATTGAATGGCGGAAACAAACATACAAAGAACATTCAATGCGAGAAAATTACTCATAAATGCTTTTGTATTGTATATATGAAAGTAGATGAATTACAGAGAATAATTACAACAAAAATTCTCTATGTCTATCAGTCGTCACCATAAGTACGAGGTTATATATTCTATTTATAGGCAGACAAGATGCCTTTTACAAAATGACTAAACTACCCCTGAACTATTATATCAGAACTAGTCTAAGTCTTCATCCACATCTTTGCTTGTTCATCCGCATTGACAAATGCGGATGAGTTAACTTGATCAGCATTTCTTCACTTGATCATCTGCATTAGTATGTTGGTGATCCGCATTGGTTAATGCAGATGAACAAATACTTATGCGCATTTGTTCGGTTATCCGCATTTGTCTAATGCGAATGAGCAAAGTCTTGTCCGCATTAGCTTTTAGTCTTCCGCATTTGTCAATGCGGAAGAGCAAATACTTGTATTTGCATTATGTCTTCCGCATTGACAAATGCGGAAGACAACACTTGTTCTTTTTCTTAGCAGAATTTTTATCTGCATTTCTTCTTGGACTTAAAGGATTCTAGTAGAGCAGTTATCAAATCACCCATTGAGTTGGCATGTATGATCCTTTCAGGGTGCAACAGAAGTCTTCCGAAGTTTCAGAGACAAAGTCTTCCGATGCCAATTTATGAAGATTGGTTTCTTCCGAAGAAATTTATGTACATGCTATTATCTTATGTACTTTTCCATAAAGCTGGACCACCTTTCCGCTGTAACTCTGTTTGACTCACTAACTTTCACAACATGGTGAAAAGGTCCATGCTTCTAGAAAACTGTACATTGAGGTCTTGAGTCTGAGCTTTCTACTCTATGTACTTTATCCTTTTTTAATATATTAGGATGTGAGCTATGGCATGTCATAATCACAAGTCAAAAGGCAATCTGCCATTTGAATCTACATTTGATTTTGTTGTCTACTCTTATGTATCCAGCTGGCCTTCAAAGAATGACTAGCTGTAGGATGTAATATAAGTATCTCAAGAACCTGTAACTTTCTGATATGCTTTGTAACACTTTTTAATAGAACTTGAGAAGCAATATACTGTATTCTTGAAATCCAAAAATACTTAACAGATCAAATAGGATACTGGTTAACAAAAGTAAGAGTTGCTTAGAACACAAGTAAATGAGAGAGAACAAGATAGAAAAAACAACACAAGTATTTGATTTTCAAAAATGTTGTATATTGCTTCTCAAGTTTTATTAAAAAGTGTTACAAAGCATAATGCAAAGTTACAAGTACTAGAGATACATATACTACATCCTACTGCGGCCATACTTTGAAGGCCAGCTGGATACATAAGACTAGACAACAAAATCAAATGTAGAGTCAAAAGGCAGATTGTCTTTTGACTTATGACTATTACATGCTATATCTCACATCCTAATATATTTAAAAAGGATAAAGTACATAAAGTATAAATCTCAGACTCAAGACCTCAATGTATAGTTTTCCAAAAGCATGGACCTTTTCACCAACTTGTGAAAGTTGGTATGTCAAAAAGAGTTGCAACAGAAAGGTGGTCCAGCTTTATGGAAAATTACATCGGATAATAGCATGAACATAAAAGTCTTCAGAGAATTCTGTCTTCATAAAGTGGCTTCAAGAAACATTGGTCTTGGCTTCGAAAGATTTTACACTTGGAATATTTCTCATGTAAGATGTAAAAGTTCCGAATCATTTCTACTTCACTACTTTAGTGCATGCATGCACAGAGACTTTGGATGCTTTAATTTTTTTGACTGCATTGGACTTATTGGAATCCTGACATTATCTTTTCTCTTTTAACAGATTCTTTTAGTTTAGCCACTAACTAATAAAATGCATAAATCACTTCATTATCTGTTTGAGCATCTTTTCTCAAGCTTTTGATTAAAGCTTCTTGTTGAGTCAATTTAACATCCTTTTCTTTCAACAACCCCTTCAATATTTTGTTTGTTTTAGTGATGAGTTTGTTATACTTAGCCACAAGGAAGCTTTTACTCACATCAATCTCTTCTTCTTTTAATCATCCTCACGATAAGCTGTAATATTAACAAACTCATCTCCATCCTCAGTTTCATGTTCAGAATGTGTTAGAGCCTGTTCAACCTCTTTGTCTTGTTGCATCTCAACTTCTAAACATATTTCTTTTATTACCGCATCTTTCACATCATCGTGATCCTCTTCAAAGTTGATCACTTCAGTGGTGCAGGGCTTTTAGTAGTTAAGTTGGATTCAACAACTGGGTAACTAGGCTTTGAGGTGGTTCTTGCTGAGGAGATGGTTGATTAAGATTAGATGAAAAAGGTTTTTTTGTAGTAGTGCTGAGAGATGATTGTAATTGGAAAATTGAAAGAGGCTTGGTATGTTCACTAGTCGGTGAGATTGGTTACGTGGCAGTAGTGTTTAGTGAAGTTTGTTTGGGATTGAGTGGGAGAAATGGGTTGTGTGTTCACTTGGTGTTGATTGCACTGGTGTTGATAATGTCTTTTGATGAGTAGGACATTGTGGTGGAGGGTGTGATGCTTGTTTTGTTGATGCTGGGGAATCAACATCTTCTTCTTCATGTTGCTAATCATCAAAGATAAGTTCTTATGGGATCTCTGCATTTTCATAAACTACATGTGGAAACAATTGCATCTCTTCTCCTTCATACTTTACCCTTATCTTGTTCAGAACTGACCTACCCAAATGAGCTTGCACAAAGACATCTCATTCTCTTTCTATACTTGGCAAGACATCATTGTTGGACCTCATATGCCCAAGACACATACAAGATTGATGTGGTTAGTATGTTATGATCCAAGTCAGGTCATACCCAATAACAAGCTATACAAACACCAATAAATGTTTGTTTATTGATGAGATCATACAAATAAACATTAACACCAATTTAGAAAATGAGTTTTGTAAAACATTGCTTTGTGGTAGAACAACATTATATGGATAGTTTGTTCATGAGATATTATTTGTTTAATTAGTTAAGTTGGTTAGATGATTACAAATAAAAGTGTGTTATAGTTATAAAATTAAAAGGGGTTTTAATTTTATAAAATCTAATGGTTAAAAGAGTATTTGATAAAACATTCAAACGAGAGGGAAACCCTTTTTGGGTTGAAGGTTTCGGCCGCCCTTATGGGCCATTGGAGCATGTGTTTTGCTTCTTGTTCTTTGCAAGAGTTAACACCATTCATGACTCAACCATCAAAGACACTTTTTCTCTCACACACACAAGGAAAAGTCTCCCAAGAAACACCAAACTCGTTCAAAAGAAAGGCTAGAAAGAGCTGGAAAAATCAGTTTTTATTGGCAGCTCCTCAAGTTGTTCTTGGCTGATTTGGATTATTCAAAGGGAGTACATCTTGGTGTTCTTCTACCTAACAAGATTAGGTGCTTGATAAGGCTTGTGGGTATACTAGCTTGAGGGCTCCTCTTCTTGGAGTCTTGGCCGATTTTGGACATCTCCATCTTCATCTAATCCACGGTTTTGGCAGCCCTTTTGGAAGCATTGTCTTGAGCTGCTGAAAGGTAGTTATGGCAGCTGTTTATGACTGTCCATTATGCTTGTTTTGTGTTCATAGCTTGCTTATTCACATATTAAGATCCTTTGATTTTGGGTTTGCTTTATACTTTCATATGGTCACCTAAAGAACATAATTTTCAGCTTATAAGTAAGTTATTATAATGTTGTTATTCCACTGCGTTTTCAGAAAGTTTAGTGGGTTAAACTAAGTTTTATGTTCTTGCAAACCCATCAATGGCATCAAGAGCCAGTTATGTGGATAACTTGCTTGTTCTTGTCCTTTAAAATCGGTTTTAAGGATGATTATCAACTCATAATAGGCTGATTTTGGTTGATTCAATAAACCCCATGTCTTTCAAAGTTATATCTTCATGCTTATGATTAAACTTTAAAAGATAGAAATGTCAATTGGTTGATATGTTTGGTTGTTGTTTGTTTGGACAAACGAACCCAATTTTTCAGTTTATGTTGGCTGAAAATTTTGGGTTTGATGGGGTTTATTTTGTTTGTTAAATGATGTTTATGATTGTTTATATGATAGTGCATAACCTAGCTTGACCTTGTGTTGTTTGGTTTGGATTGCATGTATTTATTTGATTATATTTAGTCAATGGGGTTGTTTATTATTTGTGCCTTGTTTAAAAATGTATTTTGTCTATTTATTCATTGGGATGTAGTAATAGATTAGGAGTAATTTTCTTTTACTAGAAAATATGTATTAGGATATATATTTTGTAAAAGAAGATGCTCGGAGGAAGCCAAGAGGAAGATACAAAGAAAGGGACTTGAAGCATATGGATCCAAGTTCAAGTGGGAGTCTATGTTGACCTTTTTTTGTGTTGTATTCAACCCTTAGGAAAGACCAAATGACCACACTTGTGATGGCAAACAAGTGTGGTCACAACAGTAGCTATGGTTTTGAACATTATGGTTGTTTATATTATGCTTGTATGATATTTGGATATGATTAACAATCTCTATAAAATAATCTTACAAGCTAATATAAAATGGTTCTTAATCATTAAGTGTTAATAAATGGTTATCAAAAGGATTAATGATTTTAATAAAATGGGTTTTATTAAAAGAACCATAGGGTATCTTGTATTTGAAAGCATGCAAATACAAGTACATAGAGTTTTCAAAACTAAAATTATGAAATCTCTAAAATTTTGACCAACAAGTTTAACACCGTCCGTTTGCACAACACTTGAGTCATTTGGAAACTCTTATGGGATAAAGGTCACCTAACCATTTAGAGAGAACTTATGATTTAAGGTGGGGATACCACATTGGTGGGATAAAGGTCACCTAGCCACTTATGTGGGTAAACTCACACGTGTGTGCAAGTAGGGTAACTTGATTTGAAAACCATGTTAAATGGATCACCTAAATATCGTTTCCAAATGGTGTTGATGGGATTATGTTGGACCAAAAGAACCAATGCAGCAAAACCACTAAACTTATTGAAGATACTAATTATGTTAAAACAACTGATAAAGTTACAACTACTGATGTAGTTATAACTACTGATGTCAGTAAAAACAGAATAAGTACTGATGTCCTATGAAACAACTGAAAACAGCTAAAAGGCTGATAAGTAAGTGTTGAGGACAGTATGAAACAGCTGAAAGGCTATGAATTGACGAAAACTACTGATGAGAACTTTCTCTTCAGTTGTTTCTACAACTGCTGTTTCATCCTAAACAACTGATGACAAAACCATGTCTTTAGTAGTTTCACAACTACTGATGACTAAAACCAAGTCATCAGCTGTTACAAAAATTGATGACAAAACCAAGGTCTTCAGTAGTTTCACAACTACTAATGACTAAAACCAAGTCTTCAGTTGTTTTCAAACATCTGAAGTCAAAACCATGGCTTTCAGTAGTTTTATAACTGCTCATGCCTAAAACCAAGACTTCAGTTGTTTCAACATCTGATAGGGTAATACCACGTCATCAGTCGTTTAAAACTACTGATGATTAACACCAAACCCTTCAGTCGTTTTCTAACCCTTACCCTATAAATACCCAATACCTAAGCCTTTAGCGCTTCATCCTCTCCAAACCTAACGTTCAAATCTCCAAAACTTCTCTCTCATTAATGGCGACCATGCATTCAAACCACACCATAACTGTGTTGCCTACCTCACAAAATCACCCTTCTGGACAAAGTTCGACAACGCCATTGATCTAATGGTCCAATCTCCCTACAAAACGGCCTTCCTTCTAAATCCCATCATTCATGCTGAATCCCTTCACTAGTTTTGGACAAACGTCACGCTCACCACTGGGGAGAACAACACTGAGTCTCTCCAGTCGGTCGTCAACAACCATCAAGTGGTCATTACTCCTGATATACTTCGCCAAACCCTAAACCTGGATGATGCCACTTTTCCTGCTGGGTATCCAAAGGGCATAACTGATTTATCCTTTGCCCACCATGGATATCAGGAAACCTTAGTGCCTTTACCATCCTGAAGAAACATTTCCATGATGCAGAACCTCTTATATTTCACATGGTAATGTTTGCTTAGCTCCTAAGACTTCCTCTTGGGATCAAATGTCTACAAGGTGGCAGCAGGTATTATTCTCTATCCTTGAGCAACAAGACTTAAACTTTTCTGAAATCATTTTTCTTGAACTTAAGGATATGGCCTCAAAATCTATTTCTAACCGCTGGATATTATATCCTCGGTTCATTATGGCTATAATAAAGAATCAGCTGCAAGCTGAGGGACTTGTTGGCCTGGGAGTCCCTGCAACGGCTTTATTGCCTGAAGTATACTCCAGGCACAACTCTGACCACACACTGAAATAGGCTGCCAAACTGCGAAAACCCACGCAGTTGGAACCCACAGCCACCACCTCCAGAACCAGAGTCCCCACCAAACCTAAATCCAAAAAGCCAAAAACGGCTACTCAGGGAGATGAGTCCCCTGAGGATGCCCCTGTACCACAAACACAGGAAGCACATACTGGTATTAACCCCCCAGTTGTGTCAAAGACTCAACCTGCCAAAGCCGCACAGGTATCCTCTCAACAGGATCCTGTTGCAACCAATATTGGGGAACCCACACTGCTGGAACCTATCTCACTTGAGAGGGTTACCATTGAAGCGCACCATTCACCCCGGGTGCAATCTGCTTCTACCCAATCCCCACATGCAACCGCCCCCCAAAGTCCTACATTAATTGTTGCACAAGTGCTGAGTCAGTTGCACTCCTCACCCCTTCCCCAGATACCAATTACAACTGGGCATACATCTACCATTGAGGGGGAGGATCAAAGTACATCTGATAACCCACAGCATAGGGGTTACAATGTTCCATTTCCTAGTGTAGAAAAGGAGATTGGAACTTTAGTGACGCTGCCACTTATCCTGCTTCAGCATATGATCAGGATGTAGTTGGTACCATTACTAAGACCTTACCAGAGGCAACTGCTGATGAAGGACATAGTCCTGAGGTAGGAAGTCCCCAGTTCCGACAAAGGGGCACATGCTACAACTGATCTACACTCAGTGCATGTTCATCCTGATTCTATCAGGAGGTCAGGTGATTCAGTAACCACTGATGATGACCTGGGCTTCTTTTACGATGTCTTAGCCCAAAACACCATCCTGGAAGAGGAGGTGAGCAGACTCAAAGAACTACTTGCCAAAACTTCTGCGGATCAAAGACCATCTGCCTCTCAAACCCCACAGATGGCACCTTCATCGAAGGTCTTTTAAACACAGAGCCACTCCCAAATTCTCAGCCACCTGCCTCTGCTTCTGGCACTATTTCTTAGGAACAGAACCCCCTGAGCAAATAGCTGCTATCTTCCAAAATTCCCTACCTCTCATCACACCCATAATCACTGATATAGTGATCAAAACCATTGATGAGAGGCTTTCCTCGGTAATACAACCCTTGATCAAGGAAGTTGTGCGCAAAACGCTTTCTGACAATCAAACCCTTGCAACCAATGCACCCAAAAAGGGGGAGATTCAGTCAGTGAAAGCAAAAAGGAAGAGGAGTGCAGAGAGGAAAGAGAAGGAAAAAGAAACAGAAGTGATAGTAGTGGTAAAGGAGAAGGAGATGGTAGTGGAGAAGGAAAAAGAGAAGGAGAAAGAAGCTAACATGGAGAAATCAAAGAAAAGAAAGAATGAGAAAGAGACTGCCTTAGAGCTGATGGTGAAGAGGCTGATGCTGAACACAGCAGATCAATGGATAACATCATTGATCAGTTGTTTAGGCAAGGCCATGACACTGACAAACTTGACTCTGAGATTAGAAGATTAGAGATTGAAGAAATCCAAAACAGATGGGCAAGTTATGATGTGTTAGAAAGAGAAAGGCTGGAGATCATGATCAGATTTATAGCAAAATATCTTGGAAGATCAATGATCGAAATCAAGGCTTGATCCAGGGACAGTATCTTGTTAATAACCACCAAGATATGTTCGTCTGAAGTATACACTAAAGGATTAGTTATTGAAGCTTTGAATGAAGCTGGTGCTGGGAGCAGGACTGAACTAGCCAAGCAATCTAAAGCCACATCACTTCCAAAAGCTAGAACAGCCTGTCAACATTCCCACACCTAAACCACCAAAACAACAACCCACCAAACCAACTCCCTTTCCCTCAAAACCAATAGCCGATGATGTACCCCAGAAGAAGAAAAGAAGGGTATTGAGGCTAGAAGATGATGAAGAAGATGATGATGAAGATAGACTGCCACTCTCAGCTGTCATACAGTTGCCGAAGGCCACATGTCACTCCTCAACAATTACTCCTGAAACTCAAAGACAAATTATGAAAGTGAAGCTAGAAGAAGAAGAACTTCACAAAAAACACGATGAGGAATTGTTGAGGAGGGTTGACAAAGCATATGCAGCCACATCTTCTATCATCAACATGAAGAAGCAAGCTCTCAGATTATACACTCTTAAGCATACATTTCAATATCAAAAGGAGAGAGTAAGGATTTGGCCTGATCCCAGGGTGTCTCACAGGATTCACAAGAAAAACATACCACAGAGATACATTGGCCAGGTGAAAAAGATTGTAGATGAAGTGATATCCCTGGTCTTTGTAGTATCACCCTAGGAAATCCTAGAAGAGTTCAAGAAAGCTTATGAAGCTAACCAAACCCCACAGAAGATGCTTGAAAATAAAATGGTGAAAAAGGGGTTAGTTATAAGAGGCTTGATGAAGTCAGAAAGAATGAGCTCTAGTTGTTTCTAGAGGGTAATCACCCTAATGAATTTGTTTATAGAATAATAACAACTGTGGAGCTAAAGAATGGGAAACAGGTCAAATACCTATCTGAGTACTATGGGCCTGAATCATTATTTGAAGGAGGTGCTGAAGAGCTGACCATGGAGGAGCAAATTACCTTCCTTGAGGCCTACACAGAGAGTCATACAGGCTCATAGTGGGGAAGTAGATCTCATGGATGGGGTAACAACTCTGTGTCCAGTTCCCCAAGACAGAGTTCCCATTCATACTTTGCCACAGATCATTGAGACTTCTTCCCAGGCCTGTGCTTAAAAGGGTCACTTCTGAGCTGATCTAGAGACAAAAAGACCAATCCTTCTACCAGAATATGTGGGACATCTTCAATAAGTTTAGAGGTTTTGGCTGCATTGGTTCAGGGGGAGTTTGTTGGACCAAAAGAACCAATGAGCCTGATCAGAAAAACCTCTAAGTCCCACAGACATCATAAAACTACTGAAGACTTGATCAACTGTTTGACAAAGTCTGAAGATTTAAACAGCTGAAGAACTAAAGTACTGAAGACTTCAAAAGCTGAAGACCAAAGACTGAAGATCAACAGCTGAATACTAAAGTACTGAAGACTTCAACAGCTGAAGACTAAAGTACTGAAGATTTCAACAGCTGAAGACCAAAGTCTGAAGATCAACAGCTGAAGAACAAAGTACTGAAGATCAACAACTGAAGTACAAAGACTGAAGACATTAGCTGATGACAACAACTGAAGTTCAAGTACAAGTACTGAAGCCTTCAGAGTTTGTTACAACAGCTGAAGAAGCATTCTTCAGTTGTTGTGATGGTTTCATTTCAATAGTTTTCTTTTTGTTTCACTATTTGTAAAACGACTAAAGAGCATGTTCTTCAGTCGTTGTAGTTTCAGTAGTTTCTTTTCAGTAGTTGTAGTGATAGTTAACACTTAGCATTTTTGTAAGAAGATGTCAGCTGTTTGACATCTTCAGTAGTTGTGTTAACTATCAGTAGGTTGAATAAATTCTGTTAGATGTCACTATCAAGTGACATTAGCAGACGTCACATCTCCTATATAAGAGATGTTGACCTAATTGTATTTGTGACATTCTGTTACCAAGAAAGCAAATATTGAATGAAATATATTTGCAGAATGTTTTCTGTCTATAACCGTTCGTTCTTGCCTTGAATATCTTTTGTGTTCTTGTGAATTGGCTAATTCATTGTTTGATTTCCGCTGCTATACTCTCTAATCAATCAAACGTACATTGCTGATCCTAACAGATTAACATGCCGACTTTACATATGATGTTTAAAGTTGATCCCATACCTCTAGAAGTTGCAAATGGTTGCAACCGTCAATCGTTGACCACCTTATTAATTTAAATCATGGGATAAAGGTCACCTAACCACAATTTAAGTGTAATGTTGGGTTCTAGAATTTAATTTAAAATGACCTTAAAAGACATTAATTATTAAAAATAGCAATATAGAAAATACTAAATAGATCTTTGTTATATTTTGTAGATGGCCACCAATAATGACAATCATGATAACTCATCCGTGTCCACCCAATCATTACGAGCGATCCTCCAAAAGGAATGTCTAAATCATAACAAGTTTATTGATTGGTATCGAAACTTGAGAATCGTTCTCAAGCAAGAGAGAAGATCATATGTTTTAGACGACCCTATCCCCGATCAACCTACGAGGATGATGAGGAGGCCTATAACGATTGGCTGAAAAACACTGAGGACTCCGTCCAAGTGTCTTGTCTCATGCTAGCAAGCATGACTCCGGATCTCCAAAAGGAGTATGAACATCACGGAGCTTATGACATGATAACCCAGCTGAAGGAAACGTTCCAACAACAAGCAAGGGTTGAGCGCTTCGAAACGGTTCGAGCACTCCATGCCTGTCGTATGGATGACAACCAATCGGTTTCATCTTATGTACTTAAGATGAAAAGTCATATTGACCGCCTCGAGAGGCTTAATTGTTCCGTCTCGAAGGAATTGGCCACGGATTTGATCCTTAATGGCCTTACCTAGAAGTTCGAGACATTTGTGTTGATTTACAACATGAATGCATGGGACAAGAGCATTGGTGAGCTTCACTCAATGCTTAAAACGGCCGAGGCGGCCATGGGTAAAAGGGTTTTACCCGTTCTCACCATCCATGAAGGTGGGAACAAGAAAAGGCCTTATCCCGCACCCAAGGCAAAGGTTGCCAAGGGTAAGGGACCCGTTGGGGAAAAGGGAAAGGGGTGGCAAGGCTACCACCCAAACCACAAGAGAAGAAGCAAAAGGTTGCTACTAATGACCCATGCTTCAAGTGTGGGGAGATTGGACATTGGGCAAGGAATTGACCTGTCCATCTCCAAAAGTTGAAAGCAAGGAGGGATGCTGGGCAGACCTCAGGTACAATATACATGATTTATATTGATCTTAATGTTACATCTTCAAATACATCGGTATTAGATACCGGATGTGGAACTCATATTTGCAATTTGTTGCAGGGGTTCAAAAGAAGTAGGGACTTCAATCAAGGGGATGTTAGCCTCTTCATGGGCAATGGAACCAAAGTCCATGTTGAAGCTCGCGGGGACTACATCCTAAAACTTCCAAGTGGCTTGGATGTTATTTTCAAAAATGTTTTGTATGCTCCTAGTTTGACTAGGAACATTATTTCTGTATCCCAATTAAGACATTATGATTATGTATTTTCTTTTGTTGAAAATGATATTCATGTTTCTTTAAATGATATGTTCTATTTTAAAGCAATTACCATTAATGGTATTTATGAATTGGTTCATGAAAATGCTTTAAATAGTTCATTGTACCATACTAACACCAAGAAACTCAAGTTGGATTTGAGTGATACCTATCTTTGGCACTGTCTTCTTGGTCATATAAACAAGAAACGTATACAAACACTTCAAAAGAATGGTCTTTTAAAAACGAATGAATGTGATTCATTGATGTTTGTGAATCTTGTTTACAAGGTAAAATGACTAAGGCACCCTTTAGTGGAACTAACGAAAGGGCAAAAGATTTATTAGGAATCTTACATTCGGATGTATGTGGTCCTTTTAAACCAATGACTAGGAATGGTGAAAGATACTTCATTACCTTTACCGACGATTATAGTCTCTATGGGTATGGGTACTTATTAAGGCACAAAGATGAAGCTTTTGAAATGTTCAAAATCTTCAAGAATAAAGTAGAAAATCAACTCAACAAGTCGATTAAAGTTCTCCGCACCGATAGAGGAGGTGAATACCTTAGTGATGCCTTTCAAGATCATCTTAGGAGTTGTGGGATTGTCTCACAACTCACTCCACCTGGAACACCACAACATAATGGTGTGTCTGAGAGTAGGAATCGAACCTTATTGGATATGGTTCGATCTATGATGGCTAGAAGCACATTACCTCCATGATTTTGGGGTTTTGATTTGCTCTCCACGGCCCGTATTCTAAATATGACCCCAACCAAAAAGGTGGAAAGGACACCTTTTGAGATATGGCATGGAAGAGTTCCATCCCTATCATACTTAAGGGTCTGGGGTTGTGAGGCTTACGTTCAGACTCCCACCCCAAACAAATTGGAAGTCCGATCCACCAAGTGTATCTTTATTGGATATCCTAGAGATTCTATGGGATATTATTTCTATGACCCACTAGAACAAAAGGTGTTTGTTGCCAGAAAGGGTGAGTTCTTAGAGGCAAAGTTCCTTATGGAAGGAGCTAGCAGTAGAACGGGGATCTTGAGGAGGATCAAGAACCACAACCCGAGGCACGTTTGGTTGAAACTAGAACTCAACATGAGGATGTTGAGGATGATCAAGCGTTGATCAATACACACAAAATGTTTGCAGAAGTGGTAGAACTAGTAATCCACCTGAAAGATATGGATTTTTTATGGATGGATGCTATGTGGTAGATTCAGATGAACCAACCACATACCAGAATGCAGTGTCCAATTTGGATTGTGACAATGGCTTGAGGCCATGAACGTTGAGATGCAATCCATGTATGACAATCAAGTTTGGGAACTTGTTGTACCACTTCTTAATTCCAAAGTAGTTGGAAGCAAGTGGGTTTTCAAGAAGAAAACCGATATGCATGGAAACTTGGATACTTATAAAGCTAGACTTGTAGCAAAGGCTTTCACTCAAACTCAAGGGGTTGACTATGATGAAACTTTCTCACCTGTTGCGATGCAAAAGTCTATAAGGATATTGTTCTCCATAGCTGCTCATTATGATTATGAGATTTAGCAAATGGATGTCAAAACCGCTTTCCTAAATGGATATCTTGAGGAAGATGTCTATATGGTTCAGCCTGAAGGTTTTGTTGATCTAAAACATCCTAATAAAGTATGCAAGTTAAACAAACCAATCTATGGATAAAACAAGCATCGAGAAGCTGGAATCATCGTTTTGATGAGGAGGTAAAGAAATTTGGCTTCATCAAAAATGCTGGTGAGGCTTGTGTGTATCAAAAGGCTAGTGGGAGCATAATAACTTTCCTAGTATTGTATGTTGATGACATACTACTATTTTGAAATGACATTCCAAGCTTGGAAGGTGTAAAAACCTGGCTTGGAAGTTGTTTTTCCATCAAGGATCTTGGTGAAGCCGCCTATATTCTGCGAATAAAGATCTATAGGGATAGATCAAGGCGATTGATTGGTTTAAATCAAAGTGCATACATTGATAAGATCTTGAAAAGGTTCAAGATGGAGAACTCTAAGAAAGGTACTGTACTTATTCAAAGAGGAACGATATTGAGTACGACTCATTGTCCTAGCTCAAGGGATGAGCAAGATAAAATGAAGGCAATCCCATACGCATCTGCTATTGGATCCATCATGTATGCAATGATATGCACTCGACCGGACGTGTCATGCACCTTAAGCATGACAAGCCGTTACCAGCAAAATCCTGGAAACAGTCATTGGATGGCTGTTAAGAACATACTTAAATACCTAAGGAGGACAAGAGATATGTTCCTAATCTATGGATCTGGTGATGAGGAACTCGTTGTAAAAGGTTACAAGGATGGGAGTTTCCAAACCGATCGTGATGATTCTCGGTCACAATCGGGATATATTTTCATTCTGAATGGAGGAGCGGTCTCTTGGAAGAGCTCCAAATAGGATGTGGTGGCTCTATCAACTACAGAATCAGAATATGTCGCCGCCTCATTGGCAGCTCAAGAAGCTGCATGGTTGAAGAAATTCATTGCCCATCTAGGGGTTGTCCCTTCCATTCAGGAACCCCTAGAGATCTTTTGTGATAACGAGGGTGCGATTGCTCAAATCAATGAACCTCGTGCTCATCAAAAGACTAGCACATTGAGCGGAGATTCAACTACATACGAGATGAAGTTGAAAAGGGAAAGATATGTATTCGCAAAGTTCACACGGATCAAAACATTGCGGATCCTCTCACGAAGCTCCTTGAAAAGGCAAAGCATGAAGGTCATACTTGTGCCATGGGACTTCGATATTCTAGTGATTGGATTTGATCTGTAAATTTTGTATTTGGATATATGGAACTCTTTATTATTTGAATAAAATTATTTGGTTATAATGTTTCAATTAATGTTCCAATTTAGCATGTTTAATCCATGAGTAAATTGTTTACTCTAAATGTTCGTAGTCGTTAATACTTGTGGGAACAAGTATGAGGGTAAAATTATTATGAACTTGGATTGGTTGATATTCATAAGGATGAATATAAAGCAATGGGTTGCTACCAAGGTTCATAGATATTTGCGGGATGCAAATATTGGACTGACCTGCATCTCAAATATTACTACATGGAATCTTCCTGATCGATCGTAAGTAATTTTGAGTAAAGGCGAACATCATTTGGTATCCTCTAACCTGAGATACATATTGGGTCTTGATATTTACCGAATATTATACTTTGACTTAGCTCTTCACTGTTCTGAAACATGGCAGTACATAAGTCTGACTTCAGGTATGATACAAGGTAAACTGTGAGAGACGTATGTTGTCAAGATCGAATTTGTCCCTCTTATTCGTTGAGAGTAAGATGTCTAAGGCCTGATAAAGTTAAATCAATGGAGAATGATCACTCTGTGTCTCTAGGATTTAACATGACATCTGCGATAAAAGGATAGATGATTGATTCACCTAAAACATTTCAAGTATGGTACTTGAAGGAGATGATGTTATTGAATGGCACTTAGTCATACGTATTAAGGGCAGTAAACCATTGTTAGGCGGTATTTACTGCTTGCATCAATCTTCTATGAATCTTGTGCAAGTGGGAGATTGTTGGACCTCATATGCCCAAGACACATACAAGATTGATGTGGTTAGTATGTTATGATCCAAGTCAGGTCATACCTAATAACAAGCTATACAAACACCAATAATGTTTGTTTGTTGATGAGATCATAAAAATAAACATTAACACCAATTTAGAAAATGAGTTTTCTAAAACATTGCTTTGTGGTAGAACAACATTACATGGATAGTTTGTTCATGAGATATTATTCGTCTAATTATTTACGTTGGTTAAATAATTACAAATAAAAGTGTGTTATAGTTATAAAATTAAAAGGGGTTTTAATATTATAAAATCTAATGGTTAAAAGAGTATTTGATAAAACATTCAAAAGAGAGGGAAACCTTTTTGGGTTGAAGGTTTCGGCCGCCCTTATGGGCCATTGGGAGCATGTGTTTTGCTTCTTGTTCTTTGCAAGAGTTAACACCATTTCATGACTCAACCATCAAATACACTTTTTCTCTCACACACACAAAGAAAAGGCTCCCAAAGAAACACCAAACTCGTTCAAAAGAAGGCTAGAAAGAGCTGGAAAAATCATTTTATTGGCAGCTCCTCAAGTTGTTCTTGGGTGATTTGGATTATTCAAAGGGAGTACATCTTGGTGTTCTTCTACCTAACAAGATTAGGTGCTTGATAAGGCTTGTGGGTATACTATCTTGAGGGCTCCTCTTCTTGGAGTCTTGGCCGATTTTGGACATCTCCATCTTCATCTAATCCACGGTTTTGCCAGCCCTTTTGGAAGCATTGTCTTGAGCTGCTGAAAGGTAGTTATGGCAGCTTGTTTATGGCTGTCCAATATGCTTCTTTTGTGTTCATAGCTTGCTTATTCACATATTCAGATCCTTTGATTTTGGGTTTGCTTTATACTTTCATTTGGTCACCTAAAGAACATAATTTTCAGCTTATAAGTAAGTTATCATAATGTTGTTATTCCGCTACGTTTTCAGAATGTTTAATGGGTTAAACTAAGTTTTATGTTCTTGCAAACCCATCAATCATTGATGATAAGTGAAGATCAAGAATAGGTTGGACTCACCTTAGGTTGTGTTTATAGTTTTGTTTATGTTTAAATGTAATAAGAAAAATGTTATATTACTTTTGTATGTTTGTAGTTTGAGTTTTGTTGCCCAGCAAAACTGTGAGTGAAACTATAGTTTTGCTCTTAGTCAGCAGGCTTGTTTCACCCGGTGAAACTGTGTTTTGTAGCCAGGTGAAACTGTGTTTTGTAGCCAGGCAAAACTAGGCATGGGTGTCAGCGAAACTACTAACTCTATATATAGAATTATTTCTTTCATTGTAGTGGTTCCCTTGGTGCAAGTACGGTGGAAGAATAGAAATGGATCCGAGTCTACGTGCAATACTAAAGAAGATATGAGACAACATTACCCACATCTATCCGAAGAGTAACAGGTTTTGAGGATGAAACCTATATAAGGGGGGTGGACTTGTAACACCCGGAATTTTAAAAAGATGAGAAATAAAGAATAAAAGTGAAGAAAAAGGAAGAAATTTAATTTAACCCAAGTTGAGCAGTTAAATGAGTAAAAAGGAAAAAAAGTTATAATATTTTGTATAAAAAGTGGCCATGTCACCCACCCTTGTGTTACATCACTTTTCAACCGGTTTTAGAGAGAGAGAGGGAAGCTCTCGAGTTTTTAAAAGAAGAACTAAAAGAAAATCAAATTCATTACATGTTTTCGATGTTTTGAATTGTTCTTGAGTGATTTTCAGTCTCGAGTGTGTGCTTTGGTTTTTTGTGTGCTCAGTTGTTAGGATCAGTGATCTAAGTTTGATCAATTAGAGTAGATTGCAGCAGAAATTCGAACAATGAATTAGACAACTTAGCAAGAACTCAATTGATATTCAATAGAAAAGCACATGATTATAGGGAGAGAGAGAATTCTGCAAAAGGAATATTTCATTCAAATACTTTCGTGGTGGCTGAATGTCACACGTTACAACTAGGTCAACATTCCTTATATAAGGAATGTGACGTCTGCTGATGTCACATGATAGTGACATGTAACAGATTAAACAAACAACTAAAACTATGCAAACTACTGATAATGTTCTTAATAACTAATCACATCTCAGAGAATGCTAAGTATAAAAACATAAAACTACTGAACTAAAACTACTAAAACTATAAACTACCGAAAGGTAAATTACAAGTACTGAAAAGGAAAACCATCACAACTACTGAAGTTAATAACTTCAGCTGTTGTGACAACTACTGAAGTTAATAACTTCAGCTGTTGTGACAACTACTGAAGTTAATAACTTCAGCTGTTGTGACAACTACTGAAGTTAATAACTTCAGCTGTTGTGACAACTACTGAGCACTCTGGTCTTCACTCTGTCTTCAGTCTTTGTTCTTCAGTCTTTTACTCCAGACGTTGTCTTTAGCTGATAGCTTCAGACTTTGTCTTCAGTACTTTACTTCAGACGTTGTCTTCAGCTAATAGCTTCAGACTTTGTCTTCAGTACTTTACTTTCAGACTTTGTCTTTAGTACTTTACTTCAAATGTTGTCTTCAGCTGATAGCTCCAGACTTTGTCTTCAGTACTTTACTTTCAGACTTTTTGTTCAGTACTTTACTTTCAGACTTTGTCTTCAGTAGAAATCTTCAGATCTTGTCTTCAGACTTTGTCTTCAGACCTAGTAATCAGCTGATGTCTTCAGCTGTTGTGATCTTTTTTAGCAGTTGTAATGTCTGTGGGACTTAGTGGTTTTTCTGATCAGGCTCATTGGTTCTTTTGGTCCAACAAACACCCCTTGAACCAATGCAGCCAAAATATCTAAGCTTATTGATGATCCCATTTATTCTTTGGTAGGAACACCCTCTTGATATGAGGTAATCATCTAAGCACAGGCCGGCAAAAGGTTTCTGATCTTTTGATTGGCTAAGTATGGAAGGGAACTCTATGTTGGGGAAACTGGACACAGAGTCTTGTCCCAACCATGAAACCTAATTCCCATTAATGAGTCTGTAAAACTCTCTTGCATAGGCCTCAAGGAGAACAACTTGTTCCTCCTTGGTGAGTTCTTCTGCTTCTCCCTCAAAGAAGAACTCTGGGCCATAATATTCAGACAAATATCTTACTGTCTTCCCATTTTTTAACTCAACAGTTGTGATCTCTCTGTATGCGAATTCATCTGGATGAGTGCCTTTTAGCAACAACCGGAGTTCACTCTTTTGAAGATCTTCAAGTCTCTTGTATAACATCCCCTTCTTGATCATTTTGTTCTCAAGTATAGATGAGGGCTTGTCTTTGAGTTGTGTGCTCTCTTGAATTCTTCTATAATCTCCCAGGGTGAGACTACCATAGCCAACATAATTGCACCGTTCAAAGTCTTTTTTACTTGGCCATGATATCTACTTGGTATGTTCTTCTTATGAATTCTGGAACTTACCCTGGGGTCTGGCCAAATCCTCACTCTTTCTCTTTGATGTTGGAATGTATGCCTAAGAGTGTACATCCTCAGAGCTTGTTTCTTCATTTCTTGAATGGATGAGGACTGAGGGAAGTCCTTGTCAACCATTTTGAGAAATTGCTCATCATGCTGCTTCTGCTATTCTACTTCTTCAATCTTCACTTTCACCATTTGCATTTGCAAGTCAGTGTGATCATCTGTTGACTTCTGGGCTCATGTGCTTTATGTTTGAGTATAGCAGAGATTGGCAGACTGTCTTCATTCTCATCCTCTTCTTCTTCTTCTTCTACCCTCAACACCCTTCTCCTCCTTCTGGGTGCATCACTGGGTGTGGTTTGAGGTGGTTTTGAGGTAATGGAATTGGTTTTGTGGGTTGAGTTGTGAGTGGTTTTGGTTTAGGGATAGGGTTGGCAGGTTTTGGAGTTGGTTGTTTATGAGTTGGAGTTAGGGAAGGCTGATCTAGCATTTTGTGGTAAGTTTGGCTTTGGAGAGCTTGGCCATATCAATTCTCTTCCCAACACCTGCCTCATCAATGCTTCTATAACTAACCCCTTATTGAATGCTTCAGAAGAACAGATTCTGGTGGTTATTGCCTGAATACCGTCTCCGGTCCATGATTTGATCTCAATCAGTGATCTTCCCAAGTATTTTGCAATAAATCTGATCATTATCTCCAACCTTTCCCTATCCATCACACTGTAACTAGCCCATCTTTCTGGTATTTCCTTAACTTCCAGCCTTCTGATCTCAGTGTCTAAAGTGGCTGTATCAAAGCCCTGTCTAAAGAGTTGGTCTATTCTTCTGTCCATAGATCTGCTGTGAGCTTCATCAGCTTCTTTAACCAGATCTTTTAAGGATTTCTCTCCAATAGGCTCTTGTGTTCAGCACTTTTCTTCCTTTTATAAGTGATCAGTTGTCTCTTTCTCTAGCTCCTTTTCTTTTTCTTATAGTTTCTCATTGACCACTCTCTTTCTCTTTCTTTCTTTACTGCCTTAGACTCAGTAGTCCCCCTTTTTGGATGCATTGGATCAGGGGCTTGAAAGGCAAAAAGTGACTTTGAACAACATCATGAATAAGTGTGTGGAGATTTGAGGAGATCCTCTCATCAATGGCTTTATGTACTATCTTAGTGATGATGGGAGTGATGTGAGGTAAGGAGTTTTGAAAGGTTGCAACCATCTGCTCAGAGGGGTTCTGTCCCTGAGAGGTGGTGCCAAAAGCAGGGCTGGTGGCTTAGTTAAGTGAATTGGTTGTGTGTTTGGTGAACCTTCAAATGAAGGTGCCATCTGTGGGTCAATGGGGATAGATGGACTTTCATCCTGAGACATTTTGGCTAGCAGCTCTTTGAGTCCGCTCACCTCAGTCTCTAGGATTGTGTTATGGGCTAAGAGATCGAAGAAAAAGCCCAGGTCATCATCAGTCTTTGCTGAATCATCTGATCTCCTGATTAAATCAGGATGTACATGCGCTGAGTGTAGATGAGTATATGCATGTGCCCCTTGTTCTTGGTTCTGTGGACTTCCTGCCTCAGGACTTTGTCCTTCATTGGCAGTTGCCTCTGGTGAGGTCTTATATATGGTACCAACTTCATCCTGTTCATTTGCTGAATCAGTAGAAGTGGCAGCCTGACCAGATGTTCTAACCTCCTCTTCTACACTTGGAGATTGAACATTATAACCCCTGTGTTGTGGGTTATTAGCAACATTTTGGTCCTCCCCTCAATTGTTGAGGTATTCCAGTGTTAATTGGTTTCTGGGGAGGGGGTGAGGAATGCAGCTAACTCAGCACTTTAGCAACTATAAGAGTTGGGTTTGAGGGGCGGTTGCATTTGTAGATTGGTCAGAAGCAGATTGCACCCGCGGTGAGAGATGCTCTTCAATGGTAACCTTCTCAACTGAGATAGTTCCAGTAATGTGGTATCCCAAATTTGGTTGCAACAGGATCCTGTGGAGAGGATACCTGCGCGGTTTCAGCTGGTTGAGTCTTTAACATGACTGGGGGGTTAGAGCCAGTATGTGTATCATGTATTGGTGGTACAGGGGCATCCGCAGGGGACTTATCTCCCTGAGTAGCCTTTTTGGGCTTTTGAGGTTTGGATTTGGTGGGGACTTTGGATCTGGAGGTGGAAGTTGTGGGTTCCTTCTGCTTGGGTTTGAGCAGCCGGGCAGCCCATTTGAGAGTAGGGTCGAGTTATGTCTGGAGTATACCTCAGCTAAAACAGCTGGAACAGGGACTCCAAGACCAACAAGGCCGTTAGATTTTAATTGATTTAAAATTATGGCCATCAGAAACCTGGGATATAGTAGCCATCTGTTTGTCACAGGTTTCTGAGCCAGATCCTTTAGTTCCATAAACACTATCTCAGAAAAATTTAGATTTTGTCGTTCAAGATAGAGTACAATACCTGTTGCCATCTTGAGGACATCTGATCCCATGAAGATGTCTTTGGAGCAAGACAAACATTCACCATGTGGAAGATAAGTCTTTTAGCATCATGAAGTGCTTTTTGAGAATGGTTGTAGCACTTAAGTCTCCTTCATAGCCGTTGTTGATGAAAGACATATCAATGGTGCCTTTTGGGTATTCTATAATACAGGTGGCATCATGTAAATTTGGGTTTTGCGAATGATGTCAGGGGTGATTACCACCTGTTTCTGGTTAACCAACGACTGGAGAGTGATTTGGCTATCATTTCACCGGTTGTGACAGAGACGTTGGTCCAGAATTGGGTTAAGAATCGTGGTATATGGTAGGATTCAAAAGAAAAGCGGTTCGGTATGGGAATCCACCATAAGATCGATGGCATTATCAAATTGTTCCAGAAGGCCGATTTTGAGAGGTAGGCAACACAGTTGTGTCTAGGTTTGAGTTTCATGGTTGCCATTGTTGAAGAGAAAAGGATAGAAAACGGGTAATGAAACGTTCAGCTATAAGTGAATGTATTTATAGGTTAAGAAAAGGCTGAAAAGAAAACGACTGAAAGTGTTGGTGTTGTCAGCAGTTGTATGAAAACAACTGAAGACTTGGTTGTAACTATGAGACATTTGAAAACAACTGAAGACTTGGTTTTAGTCATCAGTAGTTATGAAACTACTAAAACCCTTGGTTTTGTCTTCAGATGTAGGAAAACAACTGAGAACTTGGTGTTAGTCATCAGTAGTTATGAAACTACTGAAGACATGGTTTTGTCATCAGTTGTTTAAGGTGAAACAGCAGTTTGGGGAAACGACTGAAGAGAAAATTCTCATCAGTATTTTTCGTCAATTCTTAGCTTTTCAGCCGTTTCATACTGTCCTCAACACTTACTCATCAGACGTTTTAGCTGTTTTCAGTTGTTTCATAGGACATCAGTACTTATCATTTTTACTGACATCAGTAGTTATAACTACATCAGTAGTTTGTAACTGCATCAGTTTCTTTTAACAGAATCAGTGCATATTTGTGACATGTTTACTCATAGTCATCAGTACTTGTTTAATAGATCATCAGTAGTTGTCACTTATTCTAGCTGCAGCATACCAAGCCTTAACAAAGGTTTTGGAAAGTTGAACTATCCAAAGGCTTAGTAAAATATCTGAAAGCTCATCAGCACTTGGCACAAACTTTGGATCAATCAGACCTTTTTCAAAACAATCTCTAATAAAATGGTGTCTGATCTCTATATGTTTGGTCCTAGAATGCTGCACTGGATTCTTGACAATACACAGAGCTGAAGCACTATCCATTAATAATGGAGTCTTAATCTCTGTAATGCCATAATCCAATAATTGGTTCTGAAGCCAGAGTACCTGAGATGTACAACTTGCAGCAGCAATGTACTCTGCTTCAGCAATGGATGTAGAACACATGTTTGTTTCTTACTCTGCCAAGAAATCAAACAGTTGCCTAGGAATTGACATCCACCAGAAGTTGACTTTCTGGTTAACTTACACCCTGCATAGTCACTATCAGAAAAAGCAACTAATTTGCAAGAGTGTCCAGTGGAATACCAAAGACCTAGAGATTGTGTACCTTGCAGATATCTAAAGATCCTCTTGACTGCAATCAAATGAGACTCTTTAGGAGCAGCCTGAAATCTAGCACAACACAAGTTGCAAACATAATATCTGGTGTAGAAGCTGTTAAGTAAATCAAGGACCCAATCATACATTTGTAAAGTGTTTCATCAACAGCTTTACCTTTCTGATACATCCAGTTGTGTAGTGTTGCACATGGGAGTAGAACATGCTTACAGTTTGTAAATCAAACTTATTCAAAAGATTTTTTGTATATTTTGACTCATGAATGAAGGTTCCATCAGCCTTTTGTTTGATTTGCAAGCCTAGAAAGAACTGTAATTCTCCCATTGCACACATTTCAAACTTTTGTTTCATTAAACTTGTAAAATCATCACACAACTGGGGATCAGAGGATGCAAAAATTATATCATCAAAATAAATTTGGACAAGTAGCTTATGCGGATCCACTTTCTTAATAAAAAAAGTTTTATCTATGGAGCCTCTAGTGAAATTATTTTGAAGAAGAAAATTTGAAGGTGTTTCATACAAGGCTCTAGGAGCTTGCTTCAACCCATAAAGAGCCTTATCAAGTTTATACACCCAATCAGGATGTTTATTATCCTCAAAACCTGGTGGTTGACACACATAAACCTCTTCTTTTATTTTTCCATATAAAAAAGCACTTTTGACATCCATTTGAAAAACTTTAATATTGTGGAATGCAGCATAGGCTAAGAACAATCTAATTGCTACCAGTCTAGCTACAAGGGCAAAGGTTTCATCATAATCAATACCTTCTTCTTGTGAAAACCCTTGTACAACCAGTCCAGCCTTGTTCTTGGCAATAAGCCCATTTTCATCAGTTTTATTCCTAAACACCCACTTAGTGCCTATTGCACACTTACCTGGGGTAGAGGAACAAGTTCCCACACTTGCTGCTTTTTGAACTGAAGGAGCTCAAGTTGCATGGCTTCAACCCATCCATTGTCTCTTAAAGCAACATGATAGTTCTTTGGCTCTAGCTGACTGATGAAGAGAGCATAGAAGCAGAAGTTGGACAATTGACTTTTGGTTGAGACACCAGCATTGATATCACCAATGATTTGAGACATGGGGTGATTCTTCAGCTCTTGGTATACTATAAGATCGGTGCAAGTGTTTGTAGTAGGTTCAGCAGCAGCAGATGTTGATCCAGACTTGGAAACCAAGTATGAGATGGCAATTCAAATGATGTAGAGGAGTCAGAAATCTCATCAGCATTTGTTGTGGATGGAGCTGCCGAAGCTACAGGAACATCAAGTTTAGTGGACTCAGGCAGTTGATCACTAAACTTGAAAAGGTGAGTACTAATATCATCATCATCTTTAGTACCACCAGTGGAAGACTTGCTGTAGAAGATGATTTATTCACATGATCTGCAACAGCTGGAGGTTGATAAGGAACATAGTGCAGTATATCTAGATCAAACAACTCCACAGGGTTTTGTGGAATTTTATCCTTAGGAGATTCATTGAACTTCACATGCAAGGTTTCTTCAACTATCTTTGTTCTGCAGTTGAAGACTCTGTAAGCCTTGCATGTGGATGAATATCTTATAAAATACCCTGCATCCACCTTAGGATCAAATTTATGGAGTTGATCCTTTATGTTGAGAATGAAACAAGGACACCCAAATGCTTTGAAGAATGAAATTAGAGGAGACAAATGATGTAGAACTTCATATGGAGTCTTCATCAACCACTGATTTACTAAAACTCTATTCTGCACATAGCAAGCTGTGTTGACAGCTTCAGCCCAAAAGGTCAATGGCAAACCAGAGTCAGCCAACATGGACCTTGCAGCTTCAATTAGGGTCATGTTCTTTCTCTCCACTACTCCATTTTGTTCTGGAGTCCTTGGGATGCTAAACTGCCTCTTTATTCCTTTTGAGAGATAAAAATCATCAAGTGTATGGTTTCGAATTCTGTTCCATTATCACTTCTTATACACTGGACTGATAGGGAATACTGCTTCTCAACATACAACACAAAGTTTATAATCGTCTGAGCAACCTAATCCTTGAATGCAAGAAGAAAGTCCATACAAATCTGGAGTAATCATCCACAATTACCGGACAGTATTTCTTCTTTGCCATGCTCATCACTCTCACAGGACCAAATAGATCCATGTGCAGTAACTGCAAGCAGGCAGTGGACTTAGGTTCTTCAATTGGACAAAATGAGACTTTGTGTGTTTTCCTTTCAAGAAAGCAGTGCAGGTTTCATCACAGTGGAACTCCTTTATTGGTAGACCTCTCACTAAACTATTGTGGATGAGCTGATTCATGTTTTTGAGATTTACATGACCTAGCTTCAGTGCCACAATTTAGATTCCTGAGGAGAGGCTTTGGAGAACAAGCAAGGATGACCCTTCAAATCAACCTTCTTTGAAAAATCCAGGGCATATACTCTTCCAATCCTGTTGGCTGTCAGGAGAGTATGTCATCCAATACCTTGTCAATCAGCCTCAGAACTTGGGAAAATAAATCCTGCAATTCTGGCTTGTGAAAAGTGCAACATGCCCTTTATCACACATCTGACTGACACTCAGTATATTATAGTTGAGATTCTCCACATCGTTAACATCATCAAATCTGATATCTCCATTAGACACATATCCTTTCCCGATGATGTAACCCTTAGCATCATTTCCAAAAGAAACAAATCCCTTCTTTCCTTGAGAGTAGTCATTAAGAAGAGAACTTCTTCCTGTCATATGCATAGATCCTCCACTGTCTACATACAGATGCTCCTTGGCATGCTGAAGAACCCTGCATTCATCCCAAGGAACTAGTTAGGTTTTGAGACCCAAACCTTTTTGGTTTTCGGTCTGTTTCCATCAACAGATTAACCATAACTGTTTCTCATGATTAACAGCTGATGAAGGTTGAGATGGTGCTGAAATGGATTCCTGGATTTGGGCTTGGAATACCTTTTCAGTGGTTTGATCACATGTGCATCTAGTTGGTTAACTCTCCCCAACAAATGCTGAACCATCATAACAAGTTGTGTCTGATTTGTAGCTAAAGCTTTCAGCTCTAGTGACACATCAGTTTTTGTTTTTGATGAGTTCTTGTGACCCACCATTTCCTCCTTGTAATTTACAGACTTAGTCTGATTTTTATCACGAGGAACACTGTCAGTTGTTTTATGATAAACCCTATCCTTCTTTTTGGATTTGGGTGAAGCCTTGGGTTTATCACATTGGGATGACTGTGGTACAAACTTGGTCTCAAACTCATTTTTTATTTCATCCATCTACATTTTAATGAGCTTATCTTTGTTGAGTTTGGAACCCTTTTTGTACCAACATTCATCAGAAAGATGATTGAATTTACCACATATTTCACATGGCTTATTCTTCATCTTGGATTGATCAACTGCTGAAGTGGAAACTATTGAAGGTGTGATCTTCAGTACTTTCCTCCTTTCAGTACTTGTGTAACATACTGAAGGATCTGTAACAACCGAAGACTTGTTCTTCAGCTGTTCTCTATTCGTCCTGAAAGACCGTATGATAGATTCCTCAGCAGTTGTTAACCCTTTTATTTCAGTTGATTTGAAATGATTTTTAGATGTTGTGACTTGTCCTTCAATACTTGAGGTACTTTGGGACAACATCTGAAGTACTTAGCTTCATGTGCTTATCAGTAGTTAACCATCAGCAATTGATTTGCTAGGTATCAACACTGATTTCATCTTCTGATCTTGGGTGATCACTTGAGGATGATACACATGATGATGTGGTTTGGAAATTACTTTCACCTTCAGATTTTACTATTGATTTTGGAGTAAAATCTATAGGTGGTGCAATGTGATTGTAACCTATTCCAAACTTCAGATTTGAAGCTATTTGCTTGCTGAGAAGCATTTCAAATCCCTTGCAGGATGATACCCATCGGTCACACTCAACTTGGGTAGCTGCAAGTGTTTCTTTTAGATCTCTGTGGTTCTCAAGAATGACCTCTAGCTTAGCCTTTTCATCATTTAATTGGCATTTAAGCTTATAAATCTCATCATCTTTATCTTTAAGGACAGACTCATACTCAACTTTTTTTCGGAAATGTTTGCTCAGGCTCAAGATTTTGATTTATTAAGCTACATTTGCCTCTCTAATAGAGATAAATGCAGCTATACAAGATTCAG
Organism: Flaveria trinervia; assembly: GCA_025506515.1. Classification (NCBI taxonomy): domain Eukaryota; kingdom Viridiplantae; phylum Streptophyta; class Magnoliopsida; order Asterales; family Asteraceae; genus Flaveria; species Flaveria trinervia. The sequence goes on along the minus strand of CM046448.1, from coordinate 49,696,283 downwards.
AACATAGCTTGGCCTTAGCCTCAGAGGATACCTGGGTTACCTGTGATGAAGATGCATTGGAGCATGAACCCTCAGTAGAGTCCAGGGCCATGAGAGCAAGATTCCCAAAAGGATGTTCACCACCATGTTGACCATCACTAGCAAATAATGCTCATTACCAGAAAGATCATCTGGTAAACTGCTCCAGTCAACAGCACCAGGGGTGAAGAAGCTGTGATGAGGTTGTGATTGAGATGGTTGAGATGGTTGAGGCTCAGGTAAGGCTTGAGGTTGTTGTGCAATAGGAACTTGAACTTGATTTGGCTGTGGCATGTAATAGCAGGGATATGGATATAGCATTGGACCCTGAGGGACAAAATATGCAGGAGATATAGGTTGTGAGTGATGACCAGAACTAGCAGGATGTTGCCCTCTGTTTTGTGAACTATTGCTTGGAAAAGTCACAAAAGGGTGTAGAGGAGTTAGATCCAGTTGATCTACACTATCTTGCAAAGTGCCCAAGCCTGTCGCAGTTGTGACACCTCAACTTACTCTGTCAAAACCAACTTTGGTTTTGCCAGAGAGTCCTGGAAATTTCTACCAGTTCTCTTGTAGAACTTTTGAGATTTGATATTAATCAAGGCCATTTGGCTCATAATATCCATCTCTTCTAAGTCATCATCAGCAATACATTTCAAATCATCCATAATGAAGCACAAATTATCACTATTACAACCTGACTGACTATCAACAATAACAAATGCATGATTAGAACTGTTTGAAGAGAAATCTATATGCTCATCATAATTGCTTTCTGATGTAGCATATTCTGACTCATGACCAACCAAGACAGTGTTCCCTCGTACAAAGTCATCAGTGAGCTTTCCTGATGATGCCAGTTTCCTTTTCTGCTCTATCTCTATTTCAAATGTAAGCAATTTCCCATGGAGTTGGGTAAGAGATAGGCTATCCTGATTTGCACTGGAGCGTAGGACAATGGTATATGTATCCATCTCTCAGGCAGTGATCTGAGGAATCTGTTGTTCATCTGGCTATTAGTGTATTCATGTTTGACCATTTTCAGCTCAGAGATCAAACAGGAAAAACGCTCAAATTGTTGAGTCAGTGTCTCACCCTTCCAATGAGAGAATGTCTCATATTGTTGGGCAAGGATTTCTTTGTTGTTTGCTAAAACCTCATCTGTTCCACCAAATTGTTCTTTCAATGCATTCCAGAGGTCATGAGCAGTTTCATGATGCATAAGCCCAGAATAGATTTCATTCGGCAGTGCCATGGCCAGAATTCCATGTGCTTTAGCATCAATCTCAAACAGTTTTCGATCCTCATCTGAGTATTGTTCCTTCTTCTTCGGAACCATTTGGTTGGCTTCCGGATTGTTCACCATAGGCTTGTGTGGACCATGTACCATAGATGTCCAACAAGCTGAACTGTTAACAGACAGGTGATGGAGCATTCTTTGTTGCCATATGTTATACTCAGTCCTAACCCGCATCGGAGGCTTGGTTGAGGAACCAGTATTGTGAGGGTCATTAGAGGGAGTAGTCATTCTCAAATTCAATTAAGTTTTAACCGATTTAGCGCAAAACACAACAAACTCAATACGAACCAAGAGAAATCTCAAAGCAAATAACCGAAAGCAGCAGAATTCAATCGCTATAATTGCAAATATACTAATTCGATCAAACTTAGATATCGAAATAGCAGTTTCAATGATCAATTGTTAGATCGATCAATGATTAACCAGCTCTGATACAATTTGTTAGGTTCAGTGATCTAAGTTTGATCAATTAGAGTAGATTGCAGCGGAAATTCGAACAATGAATTAGACAATTTAGCAAGAACTCAATTGATATTCAATAGAAAAGCACACGATTATAGAGAGGGAGAATTCTGCAAAAGGAATATTTCATTCTAGTACTTTCGTGGTGGCTGAATATCACACGTTACAACTAGGTCAACATTCCTTATATAAGGAATGTGACGTCTGCTGATGTCACTTGATAGTGACATCTAACAGATTTATACAAACAGCTGAAACTATGCAAACTATTGAGAATGTTCTCAACAACTTATCACATCTCAGAGAATGCTAAGTATAAAAACATAAAACTACTAAACTAAAACTACTGAAACTATAAACTACTGAAAGGTAAATTACAAGTACTGAAAAGGAAAACCATCACAACTACTGAAGTTAATACCTTCAGTGTTTGACAACTACTGAAGTTAATACCTTCAGCTGTTGTGACAACTACTGATCACTCTGGTCTTCAGTCTGTGTTCAGTCTTTGTTCTTCAGTCTTTTACTTTAGACGTTGTCTTCAGCTGATAGCTTCAGACTTTGTCTTCAGTACTTTACTTCAGACGTTGTCTTCAGCTAATAGCTTCAGACGTTGTCTTCAACTAATAGCTTCAGACTTTGTCTTCAGTACTTTACTTTCAGACATTGTCTTCAGTACTTTACTTCAGACGTTGTCTTCAGCTGATAGCTTCAGACTTTGTCTTCAGTACATTACTTTCAGACTTTTTCTTCAGTACTTTACTTTCAGACTTTGTCTTTAGTAGAAATCTTCAGATCTTGTCTTCAGAGTTTGTCTTCAGACTAGTAATCAGCTGATGTCTTCAGCTGTTGTGATCTTCTTCAGCAGTTGCAATGTCTGTGGGACTTAGAGGTTTTTCTAATCAGGCTTATTGGTTCTTTTGGTCCAACAAAATCCCCCTGAACCAATGCAGCCAAAACCTGTATGTTGTGGTGGGTTTTAAGTGTTTGAACTCCAAGTGTATTTGGGTATGAAGAAGTCATACACAAAAGTTACAAGAGGTGAGTTCAAGATTGCAGGACCGTTTGAAGGGTTTGGTCACTTACAACACAACACACAATGAGATAAGATTGATTTAGAACATTAACATCAAATGGGGAACTAGAAACCAGTTACAATGATACTAAGAAATACAAGTAATTGAGAAACAAAACAAGAACAAATAACACAAGTGTTTGGTTTTCAAGAATCTTGTATATTGCTCTCTAGTTCCTTACAAGTGTTACGAAGCATTAAGAAAGATACAAGGGATCAAAGATAGTTTATACTACATCCTACAGACGGCAATACTTTGAATGCCAGTTGGACACATGATCTAGACAACAACAAATTTAATGTAGAGTCAAAAGGAAGATTGCATTTTGAGTAGTGACTATGACATGCCATAGCTCACATTTTAATATATTACAAAAAAGATAAAAGTATATAAAGTAGAAAGAAACAAACTCAAGACGTCAATGTACAGTTTACCAAAAGCATGGACCTTTACACCAACTTGTGAAAGTTGGTGAGTCAATGAGAGTTGCAACGGAAAGGTGGTCCAGGTAAATGGTAAAAGGTACATAATATAAATCATGTACTCAAAAGTCTTCGAAAGAAAACTATCTTCATAAACTGGCTTCAGAAGACTTTGTCTTTGAAGCTTCAAAAGACTTCATATTTGGCTTCGGAAGATATTGGTCTTGGGTTCGGAAGATATTGGTCTTGGCTTCGGAAGATTTCACCCTTAGAATGTTTTCTAATGTAGAATGTGTAACTTCCGAAGCATTCTATTTCAGCACTTTGTGCACGCATACATGACAGATGGTTTGGATGTTTTGGATTACATCAGCCTTATATGAAACCATACAAACTCCCCCTAGGTTGATGCTACCAAAACATTTGAAGATTTCAGATATTGATGGGAATTATTAAGATAATGACCATGCCTTTCTTCATAAGATGGTCAGGATCATTCAAACTCTCAAAATGTCTTCTCATCTCAAAGAGATCATGAAGAGGTAGATAGAACATGTCTTACCATGTGAAGACATCTTCAACACCTTGATCTTTGATGACATGCCACCTTTCTGGATTAGTAAAGTAATTCCAGGACAAGATATGTCTATCTGATGCTAGAGGAGGTGCTTGGAATGGAGTTGGTGGAGCTTCCTCTTGTTGCACATTCTCAAGATGTTCCGACTCATCTTGAGATTTGGAGAGGGATGCCTCTTTATTCTTCTTCTTAGACTTTGGTTTAGAAGCCATACGTTTTCTCCTCTTTGAACTTCTTAACTAAGAAAATTGGCTTGTAGCACCTTTTTAATTATCTTTGTCTTGCTCAATTGGGATTTTCATTCTCATAAGTTCAGATTCAAAGGGGACAGTACCCTACTGTGGATTAGAAGATGAAGCTTGCTGACACTTCTCAGGTTGTCCAGGTTGTGTTGGACCGATAATTTATTAGTTATTATTTAAAATTCTTTTTAATAGAAATAAACCAAGAATAACCTTTTGTTAAAATTTTTTATTAAAAATATATTTAATTATTTAAAATTAAAAAAAGTACACAAAATAATATGACATCTTTAAAAATATTTAAAGTTTACAAAAACCATTTTTATAGTTATTAAAAATATTTCCCCAATGTGTAAGTATAAGGCTTTAACCGGCAGGCCAGCACCCCAAGTCTTGTTTAGATTCCACTTCAAATATTATTAAAATGTTATTAAACAAAACCCCAATTCTCATGAACTCTAGGACTCGGATTCAATCTGATTGATCTTGAAATCAAGGCCGATAATCCAATTAAACATGGGGCTTTGATTCCCCATGTAAAATCGAGGCTAGGGGTGTATGTAACTTACGGGATTTGATATGAATTGATGGAGATGAGTACGAGTGCAACCACGATCGTGAGGAAGACAAGTTTTGATTTGAATTGCTAATACTACCCGAATTAATCTCGTGTAATGCTTGGGGATGGAGTCTGACTAAAAGCCCCTTATCAATTAGGATTCAAAACGCTAGAACGATGATGAACCCTTTAGTTGCAGGCCGCGGTAGTTTTTGTTTCTAATTCTCCGGATAATCGTTGTTTTAGACGTAATTAAACACATCATTGTGTTCTAAATGATTAGATATACATTCACGTTCAATTAGGGGCTGCTGTTTGGTCTGACCGGCTGACCCGGCCAGCGGTCAGCCCGTTTAATACGCTTGAAATCAGATATGTCCAGGTCCTTTCGGTCTGACCCGGACCTGAAATTTAAACATGTTGATCGGGTCCTTTTGGTCTGACCAAGACCAAGGTGATGTTGGAGGTGGTGGCGGTGAAGCGGGAGGTGGTGGCGGTGACGCCGGGGGTGGTGGCGGTGACGCCGGGGGTGTGGCGGTGACGCCGGGGGTGGTGGCGGTGACGCCGGTGGTGGTGGCGGTGACGCCGGGGGTGGTGGCGGTGACGCCGGGGGTGGTGGCGGTGACGCCGGGGGGTGGCGGTGACGCCGGGGGTGGTGGCGGTGACGCCGGGGGTGGTGGCGGTGACGCCGGGGGTGGTGGCGGTGACGCCGGGGGTGGTGGCGGTGACGCCGGGGGTGGTGGCGGTGACGCCGGGGGTGGTGGCGGTGACGCCGGGGGTGGTGGCGGTGACGCCGGGGCTGGTGGCGGTGACGCCGGGGGTGGTGGCGGTGACGCCGGGGGTGGTGGCGGTGACGCGGGGGTGGTGGCGTGACGCCGGGGGTGGGGGCGGTGACGCCGGGGGTGGTGGCGGTGACGCCGGGGGTGGTGGCGGTGATGCTGGAGGTGGTGGCGGTGATGCCGGAGGTGGGGGTGGGTGAAAGAGGCGGTGAAGAAGATGGATGAGGATGAGATGTTTAGTGGTGATTTGGTTAAAGGTGATTTATATATAAGGTGATTTGCAGAGACGGTTTTTGAGTCGGTCAGATACCGAATCAAACAACCAAGTTTCAGTCAGACGCATACCTAGTCAGAACATCTTACTGGGTCAGTGTAATCAAACAACCCCTTCATTTGATTATTAACTCGATTGAGTGTTGAAATGAGTGAACTTGATTTCGGTTTCGGTTTCATTTTTAAATGCGTTGGATACATTCGGTTTGTTCGAATTGATGAAGGTTATGGTTTCGAAACTCATTAAGATGGTTAAGATGTGGTTTAATTGTGTTTTAATCGAGCCTTTTGGTTGCTCGGTGGTTGCCGGAGGTGGTCGCTGGATATAGTGGCCGAAATTACAGGGAAAAAAAAAAGGAAGATTTGGGTTTTATCTCAATTTACACTTGGAGACCCTGCAATTTTTAAGTTTTCTTATTTTATGCTAAAACTTTCATTTCAAGTTTACAAATTGACATTGAGGCCCCCTCAACTTTAAACTTTAATCATTAATCTAACTTGTTACTTATTATATACTTATTATTATATATTATTTTATTATTTGTGTTGTTATAATTATTATTATGATTATAATAATTATTATTATTATGTTTATAATTTATTATTATTATACTATAATATTATTATTATTATTATTATTATATTATGTTCAATTAATAATTTAATTTTTAACTTTCCAGTTAAAGGATTAATGACAAAATAAGGAAATAAGCATAAGTTACCCACAAGTTTCATAATTGACAACATTTGTCCTTACAAAAATATAACGGCATTAACTTTTAATTTACGAAAAATACGAGATTTACAGTCTCCCGAACTTATAAGAATTCCTCTTGAATTAAGAATGAAACTTACGAACAAATACCGGTACTTCTTCATATGTTTCTCATGCGAACCTTGACGATTGGGGTAGTAGTGGTTCTAGTCTTATTCATAATGCGATCCATGACTTCAACGAATTTCTCAACAAAGTGTAATGACTCATCGATGTGGATGTCATCCACGGAACATGCAGACTCTCGTCAACCAAACACTTCCTCAATTTGAGTCATGGAAAACAGGATGAGCTCCACTAAGGTCGGAAGGTAGTTATAGTTTGTAAGCCAGTTTCCCAATCCTTTACAGAATCTTGAAAGGTCCTAATATTCTTGGAGCTAGTTTACCCTTCTTTACAAAACACAACACCCCTTCCATGGTGAGACCTTAAGAAGAACCACGTCCCCAACTTGGAATTCCATAGGCTCCAATGTCGCTTACATCGCCATGGACATCTCGCTTTTGTCGAATTCTCGCCACTTCAAGGTTCTTGCAAATGATAGAGACTTTATTGGTCCTTTTTTGTATAAGTTGAGGACCAATGATGAAATTTTCACCAATGTCGACCCAACAGATTGGAGAACGACATTTACAACCATAAAGCGCTTCGAAAGGTGCCATCTTGATAATCAAGTGATAACTATTATTATACGTAAATTCCACAAGCAGTAAATGCGTATACTAGTCATCACCAAAGTCAAGGATACAAAGATGTAGCAAATCCTGCAAGGTTTGGATGGTTCGTCGATTTGACAATCCGTTGAGGATGGTAAGCCTTGCCCAATTGAGTACTAAGAGTTCTTACATAGACCAACAAAAATGCGATCCATGACGACTCACAATTTTATCAATGTATATACGAGCCAACCTTGATGTTATGTAAGTGTCACGTATGGGTAAAAATGTGACGATTTGGTTAATCAGTCAACCTTGATGTTTTGTACGAGCCAACCTTGATGTTTTGTACGAGCCAACCTTGATGTATATACGAGTCAACCTTCATGTATATACGAGCCAACATTGATGTTTTGAAGTCCATGGATATGTGTTCCCATTTCCACATAGGAATAGGGTTGTTCAAGTAATCCACTAGGACGTTGATGTTCGGCTTTAACCTTCGTACACACAAGGCACTTAGCTACATAAGTCGCTATGTCTTTCTTCATTTCAGGCCACCAATATTGACCATGCAGGTGTCGTATACATCTTATTGGAGCTAGGATGTATAGAATAACAAGTTTGATGAGCTGTTCATGATAAAGGTACAAAGATTATGATGACTCAGAGTCGAAATTCGATTGCGAAATACATCAAGCCATTAGGTTTAGTTTCTAGTTGAACTAGATGATTATGCTCAAATTCCACTCCCATTCTTCCTTCTTTTTGAACCACTGTTGAGCCTCTAAAATACTAGTCTTGATGTCACTTTCAATCCTCAAATTTATAGCAGCACTGTAGTATTATTAACATCCAGATGGGTCTTAGTATCAAATTCTCCCAAAGTATCAAACCATTGTTTTTGATCGTGAATTTCTTGAAACGAGATAATCTTGTTATGAATCTTAGGACTTAGTGCATTGGCTACGACATTTGCCTTACCAGAGTGGTAACAAATGTTAGAGTCATAATCACTAATCAACTCCACCCAACGATGTTGTCTCATATTGAGATCATTTAGATTCAAAACATGTTGAAGGCTTTTTTGATCGGTGTAGAGTATACATTGTGTAACATAAAGGTAATGCCTCCAAATCTTTAAGGCGAAAACCATAGCACCATGTTTGAGATCATGTGTTGTGTAATTCACCTAATGGACCAGCTATTACTCCTCATTGCATGAGAACACCACTAAGGCTTTGTTTAGATGCATCACAATACATGGTGAAATCGTTGGTCCAATCAGGTAGGGTCAATATAAGAGCATTGCACAACTTGTACTTTAATGCTTCAAACGCTTACTCTTGCTTGGACACCACTTGAATGGTTTATTCTTTTGAGTCAAACAAGTAAGCGGCTTCACGATTCTGGAGAAGTTGGTATCCGGACCGTGTACCAACGGAATACTAACTGATAATGTGTGAAACCAAATCAAATAGTGTGCAATCCTATTTGATTGGCGGTCCAATCAGTGAGAACATTAGCCCGATCGATATAAGAATAAACTAAATGTTTATAACGAGTAGGAATCGATCATGAACGAACTATGAAGTTGGATTAGGTGTTCTGGACGCTCTGGATAGCTAGGGTTTATGTATATTAGAAGTCTCTCTCAAAGTGTTTTGAATTCTTATGTTTTTCCAGAATTAAGTGGTATTATAGGTTTGTAGTTTCCATTCATACGACTGAACCATTAGCATGGTTCAATCGTGCAACTGAATCATGCGATTGAGTCATGCGCAGACTGAAGCTTTAGTCGTGCGACTGAGTCAATTTAAGTCTCAATCATACAATGATCCAGTCTCCTAGTTCAGTCGTGCGATTGGGTCGTAAGCATGATGTATTCATGCGTATGGTCCATTAGCATGAAGACTCATCCGACAAGGTTGAACACATTCTCAATCATTATTGAGTAAGAACTATGTACACTAACTTCAAACCTAATAATAAGTTCATACATATGAATTATAATATGAAGTAGATAAACGTTAATAAGGATAAGCCACATACTATATATCATTGAATAAATTCAATACATATATGTAGGACATGAAATACTTTACATTAAAGATCGTAAACTAGGAACATGATGTATATACAAAATCCCCCTTGGTCCTAGTTTACTCTATTGTCTAACACTCTTTACATGTTCTTGAATTTCTTGTACTTCTCCTTTTTTTAACTCCTGCATGTATTTCAGTAGCAAAGCAGAGTCGTACGACGTGTTGAAACTAGAGAGCTTGTATAATATCTTATGTGTCATATAACAGTGGCAACTTGTGTAGTGTGTAGACATCTTCAGCTGACAAGTTGGTAAGCCACATTGGGTCGAATACCCTAATAGTCTCTATTTTTCCTTCTGTTTAAAACTATGATTGCTTCACCCGTCCTCCAATCGTAATACCAATATTTGAAGTTTGAAGTGAAGTCCTGAGGCATTTCCCGCAACGAAATCTTTGACATTTTGCGCATAGGACTCCACTTCAACACCACCTTTGGCTTTCCAGATATAGGATCCACTTCAGACCTACAAATGTACCACATCGGTTGTTAAGGTTTGAAGTTTACCCATGTGTTGTGGTTGAGCTCAAAACCAGGAAGAGTCTTCTCATCATGAGGATATCTAAAGTACTCAATCCCCTTCTCTCTCTTTACAACATATACGTCCAAATCTTCGAAATAAGCCCACGCTATAATCTTGCCAGACAATTTCTAATGACGTTTGAATCTATAAAGCTTTGTGTAGGCATTCTGCTTTTGGCGCGCGCGCTAGGTTTTCATCTCTGCATAACAAGCTGCCCATTCAGCTTTCTTAATATCAACGTTTACGTCTGATGTTTGGGTTGTGCTATCTTCTTTCTCTTGTTCTTTTTCTACTTCTTCCAACTTTTCAAAAGTACCACTATCGAATGTTTCACCCAAGTTGGGGATAACGTGTCCTTCTAGATCAGTGTACTGTGGATAATAATCAGTAGTGACATCCTATATCTCGATTTCATCCTACATTGTTCAACTCATTGTTACTTGCCACATCAACTGTTGGGGCATCTTTGACCAGATCATGAGGATTCAGCCTGAATATTTCAGCAAGCTTTTCATCCGTTAAGTCATGTATGATCTCTCCCTCCTCTAGAGTGTAGCTCACAGATCTTTTGACTATCCCTTGCAAGTCAAGAATCATGGTTAATGAGTCTTGACCTGCTGAAGGGGTTGGACATCGAATTCATCTGTCTATGAGCTTCATCTATTTGATTAAACATAAGCAATATCACATAAGTCATCATACAAAGTATTATTAAGACATCAACAAACATAAGTGATCAATAATTACATTAATGTACAATATGATTCAAGTACAAAAGTTTTAATTACAAAGACATCTAATCATTACTTTTTCTTGATCTTTAGGTTCTTCTGCTGGAGGAGCTGAGGATGAGGCTCCTTGATCTGGCTTTGTTCGGTACGCCTCTCTTGAGCTTGAGGGGAGGCTGATGCAGCAGCATCACCTTCCTGATCATCTTCTTCCTCTCTATCTTTTCCGATCGGTCCACCTTGAGCAACATCCTCCGCAGAGTCATCTTCATCCTCATCATCATCATCATCATCGTATCATCATCATCATCATCATCATCATCATAACCATCATTATCACCATCATCACCATCCTTGATCTTAATGGCTCAGACTTTGATCCTTTGAGCTTTAGGAGTATCCTCTTGTTCTTCTTCGCTAGCTCATCAATCCTCTTTGTTGACGCTAACACTAGCTCATTTTGACTTTTATGCGCATGGTGGGCACGACCCAAAGCCCTCTCGTACTGAGCACCCTTCTCGCTCACATGCACTATCTGCTTTGCTTGGGCTGCATTTACCTCCATCATCTTGTTTAGCTGAGTGGCCCTCAGCTCATCAATGGCAAGCAGCCTTTGCACAATACTGTTGAGGTTAGCAAGTTGTTCTTCTAACCTGATGTGGGGTAGATTTGGTCAAGTGTGAATGTAGAGTGAGTGGAGGGACCAGCTTGGTGGCTGGTGCTGGTAGCAGTGGATGTGGTGAATATGGGAGGTGGTGTGTGAGTGGAATGTGGTGGAATGGCTATGGTAGTGGTGGTAGATGGAGTGATAGTGGTTGTGGGAGATGTGGTAGTGGTAGTGGTGATGGTGGTTGTTACAGTGGTGGGTATGATGGTGGTGGTGGTGGAAGAAGAAGTGATGTAGGTAAATCTTGGCCTCTTCCTCTTCGTCCTATATGGTTGGGCCATCCTCTTCTTCTTGGAGCCCTTTGCCATAGTCGTTCCCCTTGGCTACTGGGCTGGTCAGGGGTGTAAGAAGGATCTGCCGAGCATCCACCAACCACCATGATCCCTCTATCGGTGGCCATAACTCGGCTCCCAACCATCCCTTAGAGGCTCATCATCCGACTCCTCTTCTTCATCTATCAAAAAGTATAGGTGGATAGCAGCCTTCTCAGATCCACCTGGAGCAGATGAAGTAATTGGTGGAGGTGGTGAAGATATAGTAGAAGTATCGGTGGCTCGTGTCAAACTAGGACCTGCATCTCCCCCACCATGACCGTCATCATGGTCATCATCATCATGGTTATCTTCGGCTGTGACTTCAATGATGGGCTTAGTATCAGAATCACTGTCATCGTGACGCCACCTCTTACAAGCTGGCGCAACGTAGTCCTCATAGGCTAGATGGCCAAACAGTCTACTAATAGGGGACTTGATCTGCTTCCCCCTAAAAACTTTCATCCTTCCTAATGTCGTGTTGTCCATAACCTCAAGGACAATAGCATCATCCTTTTACTTTGGTAGCAAAGGAAGCTTCTGGTCTATAATAAGCTGTAGAAACCGTGGGTACATGCAGAAGCCTTCCTTGCCCTTGGCTTCAAGGTTCTCTATAAGATACAAGAATAGCATACGGGAGAAACTGAATGGGTGATTCAGTACCAGTGCAACTTATGCACTCTGGATTTGGTCAGACATCTTATCAAATCCTCCATGCCTGGAGCCTTTGCACTTGAGGATCACATGTGCTAAATACTTGAACTGAGGGAACATGTTGTTCGTGTTCAGTATGCCGGCATTTATGTCACCGGCGTACTTGATCCTCATCAAGCATCCCCGGACCATTAGGGGATGTAGCTTAGTTGGGTAGGCTCCGTCCTCACCAAGATCTAAGACCCGCCTTAGATCATCACCAGTAACCTACATCTCTTGTCCAAAGATGGAGCTCCGTATATGGTGTGGCTCAACGGACCTGTCAACTCTGGCGCATTCCTATAATACCTTCTATATGGATCTATAAGGTATGCATGGGACAAAGATGGCCTTGAAGATCCTTGATCTGCGCATAAAGGCAATAATCCCTGTGAACTCAGAAGCATTCCTAGATGTAGAATCAAGGTGAGCACATATGTTGTGCTTAGTGCTCATAGTCCACCTATCAGCCATGTTGCTGTAACACAAGAGACATATACGTTTGATTTATGCATCACAGAAGACGGTTGAAACTTAAACTGTTTTACATCAATCTGGTTAAACCATTCGATTGAACCATACAATTGAGTTCAGTCGTGCGATTAAGCTTGCGGCTGAGTTCAGTCGTGCGATTGAGCTTGCGATTGAATTGATTCGTCTCTTAAGCCATATGGTTGAGTCAGTCATGTGACTGAAGTTTATTGAGAATATCTATTCGCATATGACTCTGTTCAATACTCTGACCTCGAATCTTGGTAAGATTTTGATGTTAGACGTCGTGTTTAGACACATTAGATTTGCAGGGACTCTAAACCTCACTTAATGTCCTTTGTATCAGCGACTTTCTCTGGTTAAGTGATCTATTTTGAAGAGTTAAACTCATTTCTTGATTTTAATCAATTTGGCATTTAGGGTTTGATTTCACCGTTCATTATGTTCGATTTCAGTCTCACAATGCCTTTAGATGATTAGCATAACCGTTATAATCAAAATCAATGAATAATCAAGGCAAAGGAATTTTTGGCAGAATGTCTGCATATGGGATGTGTTTGAGAGCTTGAAGGGTGGTAAAGAATGTAACCGAACAACCCTTTTATTTAGACTGTTTTAAAGTACAGTCATGCGACTGGACCCATACTCATGCTTCAGTCGTGCGACTCAACCCATACTCATACTTCAGTCGTGCGACTGACTCATACTCCTTCATCCATTTGTACGATTGGTTCACACTTATGGTCCAATCACATGGATGTCTCATACTCATTGTCCAGTCGTGTGACTTGCTCATACTTATGGTCTAGTTGTCTGACTAGCTCATACTTATGGTCCAGTCATGTGACTAGCTCATACTTATGCTCCAGTCGGGAGATTGGCCAATACTTATTATCCAATCGTGCGATTGGCCCGTACTTGTGATCCAATCATGTGAGTGGTTCATACTTATGAGTTTGACCTCACACACGTTCAAACACTAAAAATTTTACCTTTTGATATTGAACATTATGATCGATGATCATCTCAGAAATGACCTTTTAATTTAAAATTGTTTGAGCACCTCAGATGCGATCCTTTTAATTTTAAAGCGGATTGGTCAACTAAGATTTGACTCACCGACTTGTCACCTTAGATGTGACCCGTTTTAATTTTGAACATTTTGGTCACCTTAGACGTGACCCCTTTTGAGTGAGTGATTTATAGATTAAGTCTCGGTGTAGAGTCCAACATCTACATAACAAAAGAGTAGAAAACAAAAACTAGAAAACAACTTGAAATTTAAAACAAATCATGATATATTTTTGTATTTTTGATTTGAGATGGAATTAAACCTATTGGAGTACATCTAACCAATTTTATTTCTTGAGTAGAGCAGCTTGAAGTTAATTTGATCATTTCGGGAACGATTCATTATGGAATCATACAGATATATCAGAATCATTTGGGACATTTTAATAAAATTGTGATGCTAGATTCATGTTTTGACTTAGAGTCCATGGCTATTTTAGGAAATCATACTAGAGCTATAAGATGCACACAATGATTTTGACTGTCAAGAATTGCAGCTCATAATGATTGTCAGTATATTTGTCCACTTAAATCCATACACCGATTTTTGATACACATTAGTGATGAGTTAAGGTTTAATTATTTCAACTAGCATTTGTGGATCCCACACTTATATGGTAATCAACATTCCTCATGAGATTTTTGAGTGGTCTACGGGTATATTTCAAGAAGAGACTTTTCTAAGAGCTTTCAAAGAGATGCCAAGCCTCAGGTCAGCGCCATCGTATAGTAGAGAGGCACAAACAACAACGAATTCTAGAATATTTAGGTTATGCTTATCCTCAGGTCAGTGCCACCGCACAGCAAAGAGGCACACAACCTATCTTCTTGTTAGAGCATTTATTTTTTTTTGCACATAACACACCAACAACATAAGTTATTAGCTTGATTGCATTTAACATTTTTTTCTATGTGCTTTGCTCACTTTTATGGTCATCCCCACACATTTGTGGCGTTATTTTGCTAGTCACCCTGTATTGGAAATGCGTTGATTGTGTGTTAACCACGGATAAGATGGGTATCCACAGCAAGTTAATTCACTTATTTTGTATTTGAACCACCAATGAGGTCTACTCATCTATTGTGTTGAGTCTACCGACATATCATATAATGAACTAGCAACCTCTAGGTCTACTTTCTATATGTTACCTCAGTAGCAGACTGGTTTACTATCATTTTCCTTTTATTTTGCTTACACTTCTCAGACTTATACTTTGAATTTTGCATCTTAATCATGTAAAATCTTTTAAAGTCCCAAACAATTTGTTCCCTGTGTACTATCATTTTCCATAAACAATCAGAATCATAGATTTCATTTCATTTCTTTTAGCTAAGTTGCCCACCTCCCTTATTTTTTGTTTTTTTAAGTAATTAAAATTGCACGAATTAAATAGTAAACTAAT
This sequence comes from Flaveria trinervia, assembly GCA_025506515.1. Classification (NCBI taxonomy): domain Eukaryota; kingdom Viridiplantae; phylum Streptophyta; class Magnoliopsida; order Asterales; family Asteraceae; genus Flaveria; species Flaveria trinervia. The sequence goes on along the minus strand of CM046448.1, from coordinate 49,681,153 downwards.
CTATTCTCCCCCTAAAATTCTAAAACCAAAAATCTTTTTGTTTTTTTGGATTTTTAATAGACAGGAAAATAAAATAAAATAAAAGAAAATAGAAAAAAACATGTCAGACTACACACTTTCTTCTTCTAGAATCACATCACTTTTCTTTTTCACGCCATTAACCTCTAGAAGATATAAAAACCAAGGTTCATCAAATGCTTTTGTGTAGAGGTTGGCGCTTTGAAAATCTGTATTAATTTTAATAACATTGATTAATTTCTTTTCAAAACAGTCATGTATAAAGTGATATTTAATACCGATTTGTTTGTTTTCAGGTGTTGGACCGGATTTTTGGTGAGAGTGATAGCAGCAGAATTATCAACAAAGATAGGGGTGTTAGAATATTGCAAACCATAGTCGCACATTTGCGGTGAATCTAAAAAATTGTTAATAGCAACTTGCAGCAGTAACATTTCAGGTCATATGTTGACAGAGCAATTGATGTCTACTTCTTACACTACGAGGTGACTAAACGTCTACCCAAGAACTGACAACCCATAGATGTTGATTTATAATTCATTTTGCAACCATCATAGTCCGACTCACTATACGTTGTAAGCTCAAAGTCATCATCATGTGGATAACAAAACCCAAGTGTTGGAGTACCCTTCAGGTATCGAAAAATCCATTTAACGCCAATGAGATGATTTACTTTTGATTTGGCCTGATATCTGGAACATAGACACGTGGCGTACATAATATCAGGCGAGAGGCTGTGAGATACATAAGTGATCCGATCATTCCTCGGTACATGGTAGGATCAACCAGATCACCATTTTTGTCGGGTGCCACGTCACGGTTCATGGCAAATGGAGTTCCAGCAACTGAAGCATTCTCCATGTCGAACCAACTGAGGATATCACCTATATATTGGACTAATGCATGAAGATTTGTTTTGGTGTCTGATCCACCTGTAAGCGAAGAAAGAACTTCATCTCCCCCATGGCACACATCTCAAATTCTTCTTTCATTACAGATTCAAATTCTGTACCAACAGTAGATCACCGTCTTCATCTTTGATGAATAACGTACAGTGAATCACCCATCTGCAAAACCCATATTTCACTAGATGAGTTGAGAGTTTCTCATACCTGGCTCTAGGGGCTTGATGGAGCCTGTAGAGAGCCTTGTCCAGTGTGTAAATTCTATCTCGATAATAAGGATCCTCAAATCCTTCGGGTTAACTGACGCAGACTGTCTCACGGATTTCACCATGAAGGAATGCACTTTTTACATCTAGTTGATAGACTTTAATCTTCATATTGGATGCATAGGCTAGGAAGATACGGATTGCTTCCATCTGATCCACAGGTGCAAACACTTCATTGTAGTCAATTCCTTCGACTTGTCTAAATCCTTGAACCACAAGTCGAGCCTTGTTTCTCATTATGACCCCTTGGTCATCTTTCTTACACTTCAAGACCCATTTAGTGCCAATTACCTTAGCACCTTTTGGTCTGTCCACAAGGGTCCATACTCCTAACCTTTTGAACTGTAAGGGTTCTTCTTGCATAGCACTGACCCATGCCTCATCGTTTAAGGATTCACTTACATATTTTGGTTCAAATTGAGACATAAAACATCGATAAGCACGATGGTGAAGATAGCCTTTTCCGTGACTGAGGCATAATCAGCCAAGTATAGTTGATTTCTTGTTTGTACTCTTGATTGAACATCTCCAATGACGTTGTCCAAGGGATGATAACATTTATCCGGGATCTAAGAGTTGTGGGAACAACTACCTTATTATCCAGATTATGAAACCAAGTTCAGTATTTGAAGTTGTTGGAGTATGAGGTTTCGATGTGTCAGAGGCATTAGGACGTGATGCGTGTGTACTTTCATTAGTGGGAACATGTTCCTCCAGTTCCATATTTGCAGTCTCAATTGCTTCATCATCAGAAGATGAGTCACTTACTTTAAGCTCTCCCCCTGAAGGGCTAGAAGTATCATCTAATGGAGCCGTTGACGTCGAATCTCGTTGTGGAGTGTTCAGAACATCATACATCATCCTTGCTTACAGCTCATCATCAGTGGGAGAAGGCGGTAGATTGAAGGATTTAAAGTATCCATCATAATCGAAGAAAAATGATGGTCCTTTTCCAGCAGGGGTGGTGTTATCCGAGAAAGATACCTTCTTCTACCTTCTTACTAAACATCCATGTCTGAGTTTTCTTTAGCAGCATGCATGGTGCACCAAATAGTTCTAGATACTCCAGATTGGGTTTACGTCGCTGGTGAAGTTCATAACAAGTTTCCCCATGTCGTTTGACCACTAAGACTCGATTGAGCGTGTAACAAGCATTAGCCACTACCTCATTCCAGAATTGAATTGGCAGTTTTAAGTCAGCTAGCATTGTCCTGGCAGTCTATATCAAGCTCTGATTTTTCCTTTCAGCAACACTATTCATCTGTGGAGTGTAGGCAGAGGTAATTGATGAACAATTCCTCTCTCTCTACAGTATGCCTCCATCCATTTATTCTTGAACTCAGTTCCATTGTCTGATTGAACCATGAACAAGTCCCCACTGATCACCCTTGATGACTTTGATACATGTGTTTGAGAATGGAAGGTTTCATCAGGTCTCTTGATTCAAGAATATGAGAGTCTATTGAAAGTGGATCTTTCATACCTAGCACTCCCTCTGCTACTGGTGCTGGTATGATCCCCAAGGATGTGGCTGACTACTCTCATGAAGATAGGAAGAGAGTAGAGACTGATAGAAAAGCCAGGACAGCCCTTCAAACTGTCCTTCCAAACTCTGTGTATAGAGGTTTCAAGAAATGCAAAATAGCTAAGCAGCTATGGGATGCACTGAAATTGATGTATGAGGGTTCCTCTTAAGCCAAGGAGAACAAGAAGGATCTCCTGAAGCAGCAGTTTGAAAACTTCACCTTCAAAATAAGTGAAACCATGACTCAGCAATAGCTGAGGTATGTTGAGATTGTGGATACCCTTATGGATGGAGGAGTTTCTCTTGAGAATAGAGACATTGTAAGGAAGTTCATATCCTCACTGCCTAGGCAGTGGACACACTACTGTGTGGTGATCAAGAGGACTAAAAATCTCAACTCTTATTTTGATAGAGTTATATGGGATTCTTAGTGGCTACTAGATGGAGATGAACATGCAAGGTTCATCTGGCCACTCCAACAATCAAATGGGTTCAGCCCTACATGTGGTTGAAAGGGCTACCATAGAACCCAAACATTATCTCATATGCTACCCTGACAACTCACCAAAGGGTCACTTCATCACCTTTCCAGAGACACCAAGGGAGAGCTACACTCAAGGAAGCCCATTCCAAGAGACAAGCTCTTCTCAAGCTTTTGTGTCTTCAGATGAAAGCTATGGCAACTCTCTTTGCACTCTTGGAGACCTGGATTGTATTCATCCAGATGAGCTGGATGACATGGAAATAGTCTAGCAGATGGCTCTTCTCACTCACAGAGCCAAGAAGTTCTACAAGAGGACTAGAAGGAAGTTTCCACACAATACAACCAGTGGAAAGTTTCGCCTAGACAAAGGCAAAGTCAAGTGTTACAACTGTAACTTGATGGGCCAGTTTTCCAGAGAGTGTAAGGCACCTAAAACAAGTGGTGGCCAAACACAGTCTAGACCTAACTACACTGACAAAGCTCTCTAGAATGAGAAGTCAAAGCAGCAAGCTGCTATTGCTATTGAAGAAGGAGGCTTTGATTGGAGCTTTCAGGTGGAAGATGCTTCTCCAAATCAAGCATTAATGGCAGATCATGATGAAACCAAGGTATTGGAACATCTCTGAACTCCTGAATGCATTGCTAAAGTTAGTAGATATAGGTCCTATAACTGGAGATGATATCTGACCTTGAGTCCTTAAACATTTCAAAAAGGGTCTGAAAATGATTATAAACTGAAAATAAAGGACCTAGAGAAAATCATTTCAGTTCTAAAACATGAACACACAGATTTTAGGACTCAAATAAAAGATCTCATAACCAAGCTGACTGACTCCCAGGCTGAGCTTGTGATCAACAAAGCCAGGGTAGAATAGAGTGTTCTTGAAGAAAAGACCTTCAAGAACATGATATCCTCATCCTTGCATAACAAGGTGTGCAATCAAAACATGCAGGGACTGGGATCCAATGAGATAGCTCCTCCACACACAATCTTGTTTGTAAGACCTCCTAAGTGTGGAACTTATGAAGATGAACTTCCTCTCATAGATCCTATGAGTGAAGAGGATGAAGAAGAGATAGTGAAGAATTCTTCTAAGAAGAGTGAGAAGGAGCATTCTAAGAAGGGCCACTATCCTTTTGAGGAGAAGAAGAAGATTGTGATGACCAAGTCCATGAGAAAGAACTTGATTGAAAAGAGCAAAAGAAAGGCAAGGAAGGCTCAAGAGATCAAGGCTACTTTTGACTCTAAGCAGAAACAAGTTTTCATCTCTACAGGATTTGAAGTAGTAAGGATTGAAGACACCAACCAAAACTCTTCTACTAAGAGTTCTGGTTCTTGTTCAACTCATCTTAGTAACAAGAAGAAGACTGATCTGCTGTGTACCACCACTGCACAGCCTGGTCCATCAAACTCCAAGAATAGTTATCAGCCCAAAAGAACTGTCTCAGCATCTGCAAAGATGAATGTGGAGAAGGGATATGACCAAAGACAGTCTTGTTCCCAGCAGAAGACTCTTTTGAAAAAGAAAATAGTATGTGTCATGCGTGAAAGTACCACTCACATTGCTAAGGATTATCCATACAATCCTAAAGGTACTGTCCATATGACCAAGACAAAGACTTCAAAGATTTCCAAGAAGATTCAAGCGTTGGAAGGAAAATCAATTTCCTTCAGAAGCTCCAAGTTTAAGAAGTAGGCATGTGGAAAATTACTCTCGGAAGAGAAGTTGGTCTCGAAAAAAAGGAATTCTTCTAAAGCACGGCAGTGTCTGCAGAATCTTCCAAAGGTTTAGTCATCAAAACTTCTTAAGTTATAAAAGCTTCCGAAGTCTTCAAGGTCAAGTCCAAGACTCCAAAGGTTGTGAGGATGTCTAAGAAAGACCAAGTGACTGAGAATTCTCCATCAACAATAGCTCAAGATCCACCTAGTACAACCATAGGATCTATTACTATTGCATTACCTTCTGTTTCTGAGCCCAAGACATGCAAGGCTTGGGTTTCTAAATGTAACTAATCATTTTCTTTGTGCAAGGACAATTTCTTTTAGAGGAGATGAAGCTGGTTACATTTCAGGAAGGGGCATAGTCACAAATGGTAAGCTCAACATTCAAAAGGTAAACTTTGTCAAAGAGCTTGGGTACAATCTTCTGAGTGTATCCCAATTTTGTGATCAGAGTCATAACATGCTCTTTACTGAGCATGAGTGCATTGTTCTCAAAACTGGTGTGGTCATTCCTCATGTGCATATCCTTCTTAGAGCCCCTAGGAAATGGAACATGTACAAGATGGATCTGCAAATAAAATCTCCCTCTGAAGAAGTTTTATGCTTTCTGTCTAAAGACAATATTGATGAGTCTTTCCTGTGGCATAAAAGAATGTGCTATGTAAACTTAAGAACATGAATAAATTAATTAAGAATGATTTGGTAACTAGAATAGCAAAGAAAGAGTTTACAAGTGATGACCATTCTGTGGCATGCCTGAAAGGGAAGCAAACATAAGGTATCTCATAAGCTTAAGGAAAGGAACTCCATCACTACACTCCTACACTTGTTACATATGGATCTCTTTGGCCGCACCAATGTAATGAACCTAGGAAGGACCTCTTACTATTTAGTGATCACAGATGACTTTACAAGATTCACTTGGGTCTTCTTCCTTAGAACTAAGGATAAGACTCCTAAGATTCTAAGAATTTCATCTTAAAGATTGAGAATCAATCTGATCACAAGGTCAAGATCATAAGATCAAGGAACTGAATATAAGAACCAAATCCTTGATACATTCTGTGATGAAAAGGGTATTAGAAGACAATACAGTGCTCCCAGGACTCCTTAGCAGAATGGTGTTGCTGAGAGGAGAAATAGGACACTGATTGAAGCTGCAAGAACCATGTTGTCTGACTCTAAGCTGCCCATCACCTTCTGGGCAGAGGCAGTCAACACTGCCTGTTATGTGCAAAACAAAGTTTTAATGGTCAAGACTCATGGCAAGACTCCCTATGAACTTTGGCATAAGAGGAAACCTTTCATTGGTTTTCTCAGGTCATTTGGATGTCCTTGCACCATCTTGAATACTAAAGATCAAATTGAAAAGTTTGCTGAGAAATTAGATGATGGACACTTTATTGGATACTCTTCTCAAGCTAAGGCTTATAGAGTATACAATCTCAAAACCAAAATTGTTGAGGAGTCAGCCAATGTGACTTTCAATGAACACGCACCCTGTGTGGTTGGTTCTTGTCCTGATTGGCTATTTGATCTTGATTTAGTTACCACCTGTTTTAACAAATCTTATGAGAATGTTTCAGGATCTAAACAAAATCTAAATACAGGTGATCCTGATCCAAGATTTTAGCTGAGAAGATCTTCAACTCACACATCTTCAGCTCTAGTTGGAACTACTTCTACAAATGAGGTGTCTATCAGATCATCAATGACAAACTCAGCTGATACATCTGGGGTGCCTTCAAATTCCAGCTCAGAGGCTCCACAACGAGATAAGAAGATCTAAATTGTAGAAGACAACAATGGTGGTGGTGACAGTGATCAAGAATTTCTTGATGCTAGTAACCACACCATAGATGAGAACATCAATGATGTCACACACTGCTTGGATCAAGTTTCTATTGAAAAGTGTGTTGATGTGGTGGGAGAAATATCTATGCCAGATCTAAATTTCTCAAATTTAGATCCTTCTGAGCAACTTGATGTCATCCCTCGGCTTAGGATCCGCAAGTAGCCCTACCACCAACATCATTGGAGATGTTGTCACAGGGGTAAGAACAAGAGGCCAAACCCCTGAAGCAAATGTTTGTCTTCATTCTTGTTTCTTATCCCAGACAGAGCCAAAGAAAGTTGATAAGGCTCTAAAGGATGGAAGCTAGGTTGAGGCTATGCAACAAGAGCTATTTCAATTCAAAAGGCAGTAAGTTTGGAACCTTTGTCCTCATCCTTACGAGAAGACTACCATTGGAACCAAGTGGGTGTTTAGGAATAAGAAAGATGATAGAGGCTTTATCATCAAGAACAAAGCTAGACTAGTTGTTCAAGGGTACACATAAGAAGAAGGGATTGACTATACTCATGTCTTTGCTCCAGTAGCAAGATTAGAAGCTGTTAGGATATTCCTGGCATTGCTGCATCCAAGAACTTCAAGGTCTTTTAGCTTCATGTGAAGTGTGCTTTTCTGTATTGAGTGATTGAAGAAGAGGTATATGTCAAACAACCACCTGGTTTTGTACATCCTGATCATCCTGATTATGTCTGCAAGCTTGACAAAGCTCTTTATGGGCTGCATTAGGCACCCAGTAAATGGTATGAGACACTGTTTGAGTATCTTTGCAAACATGGATACAGGAGAGGTACTATAGATGGAACACTCTTGATCAAAGGACAAGGAAATGACATATTGGTAGGTCAAGTGTATGTTGATGAAATCATCTTTGGCTCAACTAATCCAAAGCTCTGCAAAGACTCTGAGAAGCTGATGCAAAACAGATTTGAAATGAGTGTCATAGGGAAACTCAATTTCTTTCTAGGAATTCAAGTGAAGCAAGTTGAAGATGGCATCTTCATAAGTCAGTCAAAGTATGTTCAGGACATACTCAAGAGATTCAACATGACTGATTGTAAGATTGTTAAGACACCCATAGCCAGAAACCACTCCCTTGGACCTGATCTTGAGGGGCAGTGTGTAGATGAACACTTATACAGGGCTATGATTGGGTCTATTATGTATCTTACTGCTAGCAAGGCTAATATTATGTTTGCTACATGCATTTATGCAAGATATCAAGCCAACCCTAAGATGTCTCACCTCATCACTGTCAAGAGGATTCTTAGATACCTCAAAGGTGTGTCAACACTTGGTTTATGGTACCCAAAGAATCCTGACTTTAATCTGTATGCTTATATAGATAGTGATTATAATGGTTGCAACATGACTGCAAAGTCTACATCTAGGGGATGTCAGTTCCTTGGTGGAAGGGTTGTCTCATAGCAATGCAAGAAACAGTCATGTGTCTCTACATCAACTACTAAAGCTGAATACATTGCTGCTGCAAGCTACTGTGCTCAAGTGCTATGGATTCAGAATCAGATGCTGCACTATGGGTTAAACTTCAAGGAGACTCCCATTCACATAGGCAACAACAGTGCTATTTCAATCATAGAGAATCTTGTGCAGGACTCAAGGATTAAACACATCAATATCAAGTATCATATAATAGGAGATAACCATGAAAAGAGATTAATTAAACTAGTCAAAATTCACACTGATGAACAATATGCTGATATGTTTACAAAGGCTTTTGATGAACAGAGATTTAAATATCTAAACCAGCTATTGGGATGATCAACTTTGAGTAAGTTTTTCTTAAAACTAATTCTTATTATTTCTTAAAATATGTGTGTCCTAAGTTGTCTAGTTCATAACTTACATAAGCTCATGTTTTCTTTGGATAAAATTATCTTATTGAAGACTTTCCTTAGATTTTTGACAATTTTTGATCCTTCGGAAGTTATTATTTTAACTTCAGAAGCAAATCATGCCTTCAAAATAAATAACTGTCTAAGAAATTTACCTTCAAAAGAGGTTTTTAATCTATCTTTCGAAGCTTAAATACTTGTCTCAGACACTTATTCATTTTAAGGACTATTTACTTCTGAAGCAAAATTAACTCTCGGAAGCTTTGTGTTTTATATACAAAGCAATCAAGTTTTAATTTCTCCTCTGAAGCAAAATTTTCAAAACTCTCAGGAAATTCTTCGGAAGTCATTTTAGCTTCGGAAGATTTTTTATTTCAAAGAAAACTACTTTTTGAGCAAAAGTAAACTACTTTTTCAGAGGTGGGACCGACTTCCTGATTTCAAAGTTTATCCTATTTCATTAAACTTTATTTGAAATCCCTCTCACATATAAACCTAACGGTTTCCCCCTCTTTCTATCATCTGTTCTTCCTCGAAACCTAAAACCCAAATTTCTCTCTGAAATTTCTTTCTTCCTTCTTTCTTCATCTTTAAGCTACCTCACAATGGCCAACCTCGCTCACAGAAATGATCCCAACTTTACCATGCAGCTACACAGGTAACATGATCAGGTTGCTCTGTTAAGCTTTGAGAAGGATCCTCATTTCTCAGAGGTTTGTCGATTCTTATCTTTGTCGAGTACTTCACCTCCCTAACCATTTATCCTTTGAGGATCAACTACTTGATTTCTGGAAGACCTGCCAAGTGGTCATAATGGACGGGGAGAAGGCACTGTCTGTCACAGTGTAGGGGAGAACAGTCTTCATTACTCCGGCCATTATCAATAGGCATCTTTAGCTGGATGATGAACAAGGTGAGGTGTTCTTCCTAAAGGAAGCTGTTAATCATTCCTTTCACCATATGGGATATGAGGGAGATTTCTTTGTAAAGGCCTTTAGGAAAGGGAAGTTCTCATCCCAGTGGAGGTTCCTACTCCATATGGTCATCCACAGCTTGTCAAACAAGCATGGTGGATGGGCCAGATTCCTGAGGATCTCTCCTTCATCATCCATGGAATGGTTCAAGGGTCATGTTCAGGCATTCTTAGTTTGTATATACCAACTTGCTTGTTAACATAGACTCCTTAGAAAATTACATGTTTCTAGATATGTCTAGTACATTCTTAACTATGAACTATGCTCACAGTTAAGGGAAACAGTTAACATTCTTAAACTGGGACAGATGAAGCCCAAGATATTTAAAATTCTGAGAAAGCCCACTGTTGGCTTCTCTAGGGTAGAAACAGTCCTAGTCCCAAAAATCTTAGAGCTCATTGCTCAAGTTGACAACATAGCAGCACAACCTAGTGTTGAACCCACACCTGCTGTATCCCAACCACCCACACAGGCTCAAATTACCCTCACTTACCAAAGAAAATCCAAATGAACCCCTGCTCAGACTATAAGTCTATAAAGGTCCCCATACACTCACCCTTACAGGCAGAAGTGGACACTGGAGCTCCCACTTCTCCTAAGGAGCAAACCACTCCCATCTCTTCAAGGATAAGTGCTGAGGTTCTGCATGCTCAGCCTGATGAGCTCATTAGCCCAACTACCTTAAGCCATCACTCTTAGTCTCAACTCTCAAGTGATCAACCTTTAGGGGATAGTTACCATCCCCAGCCTATCGATGTCAACCAACCTATTCCCAACCTTGATTTCTATACTGATGAAGATCTAGGTTTCAGTGAGTACCGTGATTCTCTCTTCGTTTCCCCTACTCAAAAAGAGAAGATTGCATCTAAGGTTGTTATTTCTAGCCTTCATCAGTCACCTACTACTGAGGTGGATACTTCTAAACCTGTTCAGGATGTCCATATGGAAGAGGCTCTCACTTCTGAAAGTGATTACATCATTAAGACCTCAACCATGGCAACTCAGCCTACTATCATCTCAACTGAGACTGTGAGTGAGCAGAGGAAATCCAGTAGCCGAGAACCTGAAGCTGGTGGTGAGAGAGAGGACTTTGGTCCAATCATCTCATTGCCCAATGATTCTTCTGATGAAGATGAAGAGAATCTAAGACTAAAGGTGCACAAACTAACTAAAACATGCACCTATTTAGTCTAAAAGGTCAGTCACCTTGAATCTCAGGTGGCTACCTTACATAACAGGATCAATGATAAGCAACTTGAGATTTTATATCTTCAGGAAAAACTAGCTGGGATACCCTTAAGAAGAGCTCAACCAGGAACACAAGAACCTATGGATGTGATTGACCTATCTTCCAGCTCACCTATGCAAGTGGGTGATGCTACCAAAATGGGGGATAAAGTCATTACAGCTACAAAACCTAGGAGTTCTTCAGAGAGTGTGGACATTGAGGACTCACCATCCTCACTTGCAAATGTGCATCCTCAGCAACCTCCTCAAATTCACATTGATATGGACTACATAGACTCCTTAATATAGAGTCTTTTTGAGGATGGGATACTAAGGGCTATGTCATCTTCAACATCTTCCAATAACATCATTTGGTGGATGTATGATAGCAACAGGATAGCCCTAATCATCATAAGAGTTCAAGGGCAGCAAGAAGTCCTAAATTTTTAGACTTTGAACTACTATGAAGGTCTGGATCTAGTCAACATGCCACTTATCAATCCAAGCAAATCAAGACAAGCTGGCAGGCTGGCACAGAGAATCCAAGACAGGATCACTGCAGAGTTTAGCTTCAGAAAGAGACTCAGGCAATCAAGCAACGCCATCGATCAACTGGATGTTAAGGCAGACCCTAAGATTAGTTTCATAGGGGAAACCATGACTGAAGGCCCAGTGGCAGAACCTGAGAGCCCTGTCTCATCATCATCAACTGCTGCAGAGATCCACACTCCTATTGAGACACCTGCTGGTGAATGTGCTTTTCAACCTCTCTCTGGCTAGAGCTCAGAAGCTGCATCAAGCAATCAAGGCCAAAGCTATCTCCACCCTGAGTCCCAAAGGTCTGTGAGTGACAAAAGGAAAAGAAAGATGACATCTGAGGAGATTAATGAGGAGGAGAGAGAGAAAAAGGAGGCTGAGGGGAGAATGTTCCATTGCTGAGTCTTCAAGACTCATGGATTCTGTTATCAGGGTTGCCCCCAGACCAGGTACTCAGAATGATAAGTTAAGGGCAGTCAGGATAAATTTTCTACAAACAAGGAACTATGACATAGAAAGTGTCATTTCTCTCCCCTTAGATGAGTTGAATGAACTGGTTGACCTGAAAGGTCAAGGGAGAAGAAGGAGGCAGAAGATGTAGAGCTTCTAGTACAAATAAAAGAAGAGAGAAGAAAGAAAAGATTGTACAAACATGTGCCTATCACTATGTTGAGTTTGAATACTTAAAACACTTGAACTTGTGATAATCAAGGATAGAAAGACAACTAAGAAAAAGCTAAGGGAAGAAGCTACAAAATCAAGAGCCACCATCCAAAAGAGCATGAAGAAGTTTGCTAATAGGCAAAGGACGATGAGCTTCTTGAAGCTATATGGATTCACCGAATGAGACTTGGCCCCATGTCTCTATCCACTATGGATGCGCATATTAGGGTGATCAAGCAAAAGATCAAAAGTGGAGAGCTCATTGACTTACACTCCACTCCAAGTCAAGCCCCACCTAAAGTGGAGGTTAAGGTTGAACAACTAGAGACAACACAACTTGGACCTTCTGCTGAAACTCAACAAGCTTCATCTTCTGATCCACAGCAGGGTCAACCTCCTTCTACTTCTAAGCCTAAGAGAGAGGAAGTCCCAACTGAGAAAGACAATGAAGATCAATCTGGGACTGCACACCAGTCTTCTCAGTTAAAACATGTAAAGAGAATAAAGAGGATGTCTTCTAAACCAAAGCCAAAGAAGACGAATTCTGCACCCTCTTCTAAACCCCAGGATGAGTCAGAACATCTTGAGGATGTGCAGCTAGAGGATACTACATCAACTCCAATTCAAATAGCTCCTCTAGCATCAGGAAGACCCATCTTATCTTGGACATACACCAAAAATCTAGAAAGATGGCATGTCTTTAGAGATCAAGGCACTAAAGACATTTACACATGGCAAGATATGTTTCGGTTGCCTCTGCATGATCTCTTTGATATGAGAAGACATTTTGACAGTCTGAAGGATCCTGATCACCTTATGAAGAAAGGAATGGTGATCATCTTAATGAGGACTGTTGATATTTGAAGTCTACTAAGTGTTTTGGTAGCATCAGCCTAGGTGGAGCTTGTAGAGATTAATGAAGAGGCTGATGCAACTCAAACATCCAAAGTCTATCTTGCATGCTGCATAAGCGCATTGAAGAAGAATGCTTATGAACTTTCACACATGCAACTGAAATACTCTAAGTGTGAGATCTTCCAAAGCCAAGACCAATATATTCCGAAGTTAAAGATGAAGTCTTCTGAAGCCTCAGAAACAAAGTCTTCCTAAGCTTCAACTCATGAAGACAAATTTCTTCCAATGACTTTTGACACATGCTTTATCTTATGTACTTTTTCATAAAGCTGGGCACCTTTCCGCTGCATCTGTGTAAGGTCACCAACTTACATCAGTTGGTGAAAAGGTCCTTTCTTTTGGTAAGTGTACATTGAGGTCTTGAGTCTGTAACTTTCTACTTCATGTACTTTATCCTTTTTGTAATAGATAAGGATGTGAGCTATGGCATGTCATAGTCACTAGTCAAAAGGCAATCTGCCTTTTGACTCTACAATTGATTTTGTTTGTGTCTAGTCAATTGTATCCCGTTGGCTTTCAAAGTATAGCCAGCTGTAGGATGTAGTATAAGTATCTCATGTTCTTGTATCTTTCTAATATGCTTTGTAACACTTGTAATAGAACATAGAGAAAGCAATATACTTCATTCTTGAAAACCATACACTTTTCTTCTTTTGTTCTGTCTCATATATTACTTGTGTTCTTAGTGTCTCACTTGTGGTTAATCCAGTTTACTGTTTGATTAAGTTTGGTTAATCTCCTCTTTGTTGAATTGTGTTGTAAGTGACCCCCTTCACTGGTCTTGCACATCCGTTACAACAAAGCAATACAGATCTCTAGCAATGCTCTTTTAACTGACAGGGCCAAATTGATCCATGTGTAGAAGCTCAAGAGGAAGATCAATTTAATGAGCTTTCTTTTCATTATGAGCCTTCTTGGTCTGCTTCCCTTTCTTGCATGCTACACAAAAATCTGCAAGTTGGAAGCTTTTGACAGTTACGCGATTCACTAAATCATTATGTACCAAATGTTTCATCTTCCTTGGATTAATGTGTCCCATTCTCCTATGCCAGGAGATTGAATCCCTCTCAGTTGCCTTTGACAAGAAGCATTGAATCATGTGATCAATTGTGGAGGCTTTTGATAGATATAAGACATACAAATCGTTACATCTTGAAGCTGACATAAGAACTTTATCCTCCTCAATCACATAGTCCTTCTTCAACATGTAGCACCTCTTGTTTTCAAATACAAATTTAAATCCTTTATCGCAGATCTGGGAAACTGAAAGTAAGTTGTTCTGTAGTTGTTGAACATAGTTGACCTTGCCAAACTTAACATTCTTGTTTCCCACTCGCCTTGAGCGGTGATGTAGCCTCCTTTATTCGTAGCAAATGAAACATGTCCCTCTTTAATTTGTATGACATTGAAAAGGAAATATGAGTTCCCTGTCACGTGCATGGACGCCCCACTATCAATAATCTAGGTTTTAGTGGTAGCATTGTAGCGGACACCTTGCACATTCAAAGAAACATATTAGTTCAGATTTGAGACCCAAGCCTTAACTGGCTTGGGTGAACCAGAGGAATCACACATCATAAACTCAACCCATTTTCCTTTAGAGGATGAGGGCATGTCTTTCTTCTTAATCTCCTCACTATCAGACACTATACTTGATTTTTCTTTCGATAAGCCAATTTTGTGTAAGGCCTATTTGTGATAAACATACGACTGGCTTATTGCTTGAACTTTAGGTTCACTAATACCCTTAGGTGGAGTATTAGATCTTGATATAGAAAACTTTGTATTGTATCAAAAAAATCAATTTTCTTTTTGGGAGTCTCATAATAAGGACAATTTGAAGAGATATCTCCCTTTTATAGATTGAGGAAAATATTTATGTGGGTTTGAGTTTTGTAAAGGTGTAACCTTTGTCTGATTGGGTTTTATCACTTCCCTTTTAGATGTTTTAGCCTTATTAACAAAGTTAATTGCTTAACATTTTGAACATCTTTAACTTGCACTTTATTTGGACTTTGATGATTAACACATTTATGGTTATCTGGTTTAGTAGATTTTCATTCTGAAGTAGACATTTGTGACCCAAACCTTACATTTGATGATTTGGTTAACACATTTGAAGTAGACATTTGTGACCCTGAGCTTACATTAACCATTTTAATTTCAACATCCAAATTCTCAACCAGCATTTTACCTTTAGATTTCAAAGTAGGCTCCTTCTGTCTAATGACCTTCTATACAGGTTTGACTGTGGAATCAGGATCACTAACCAGAGGAGTGGACACCACATGATCCTTTATTGGGTTGTCACTAACAGTTCTACATTTTGTATTTAAAAGGATTTCATGTGGTGGTGGAACTACTTTGTACCCAAGACCTTTCTGATTGTTTTGTTGTTTCACTATGTTTTGAACTATGTGAGAAGAACTAGCCCAACTATGCAGTTTTTGTTTTAATGAATTTACCTTGACTTCCAAAATTGCTTCTTGTTTTTTGGTCTCTTCTAAAGAATTTAAATAAAACTTTATATCATTTGATTGATTTGCGGCAATAACCTCAGTTTGCCTTAGTTGTTTCCCCAAAAGTTCTTTATTTTTATTAAAATTGCACTCATTTTGTTTTAAAATACTATTATCTTCATTGCAGAGTTGTAAATCATTTACTAAGTTATCATTATGTTCTAATAACCTAGCAAATTTTAGATAAATGCTTTCTCTAAATTTATCACATTCATGACAAGCATATTTATCAAATAACTGGTGTAGAGAACTTACATGTGATGAATCGATTGAATCAACAATCCAAGTAGAATTGGATCCTTCGGTGGCTAGAGATTATGAACTTGTTGCTCTAAGCTCTTCTTCAACCAGATGATTTACCACGTTCGTAGCTTCTTCGGTATCCGACATCGCTTGCTCAGCTGCACTCTCACCTTTACTAGCAGCTGAGCAATAAAGGCAATATTTGATTCTCTAGGAGAAACAAACTTGAGGGACCAATCTTGTCCTTCATCACCTTGAGCAGTAAGAGCCTTTGTCTTTTTGCTTGAAGAGACATTTCCAGTCACATCCTTGTCTTGACGCTTGAATGTCGGAAATGGGTTTCCCTTTCCAGTTTTCTTAGGCTTTACACATTCACGTTTAAAGTGCCCTTTCTCACCATAGTTAAAGCATGTTACTTTGGTTTTGTCAAAACCAAACGTCATGTCCTTAGTGGCAATTAGCTTCTACCCCGTCTTCTTGACAAACTTTTTAGATCTTCTAACTGCACTTGCCAAGTCCCACATGATGGCCATTCTTTGTAGCTCATTCTCATCAACTTGCTCGTAATCTTCATCTGCAAGATGACAATTTCCAATCTTCCCGGCAACTAAACCATCATAGAGTTGAACAACAGCTGCTAGAAGATCCATGTGCTCCTTTGGAACTTCCACTGTGATATTACCGAGATTCTTGGTCTTCAACTTTGTAGTATTGGCTTCAGGCACTATATATTAGGTAGTAGAGGACTCTGATGTTTCTGGTCCTGAAGCCGCTGTTGGAGAAGAAGCAGATGAACTAGACACAAAAGTTGTTTGTAGAGGTGCTCCTGAAATAGTTGGAGACGAATTGAGTTGTAGAGTGAAGGATTTTGAACGTAAGATCCTTTCTTTGACTTGTACTTCATCCTTAATTCTTCCTCTCTTGACTTCATGATGAAATCATTTATGTCCAACATTGCAAGAATGTCATTCTGCCTGAGATTGGACACAAATGAATCCCATTTATCAAGCAACCTATCAGCAAAACTTGACACATTATTTTCTATTGATGTGGTTACACCATGAGTGTGCAGCTCACTCATTAGATGATAGAATCTGTCAATTATGTCATCCAGGCTCTCATTCCCTATTGAGGAGAAATTATTAAACTCCTTTAGAGCCTTAGCCTTCAGCACTTTTAACGTTGCATTACCATCATATCTCTTCTCTAATGTCTCCCATAGCTTTTTGGCCTGTTTGTTCTCAGAAAACTGATGAAAGATGTCTTTCAGTATTGACTGAGTCAACAGGGCATAAACATTCTTCTCACATTGAGGAGTATCTTTTGTGCTTCATTCATTCCTCCCAAGGTTAACTTGACTCCATTAGCACCGACTGCCACTATATAACCAGTCTCAGTGGATGTCCAAAGATTGGGATCAACTCCATTTAAGTAAATCTCGAAACGTTGTTTCCATTATGGATAGTCATCAATGTTATAAGCTTAGGCGGTTTATTATGATTTCCTATCTTATTTTCTAGAAGTCAAAGGTTCTGGATGCGTGAGTCCTTCCCGGCAGTAGATGCAGCAAACTGATCTTCCGTTTCTATAAACATGGTTCTTGGAGAACAAGATAGTTTCAATCGTACGAATGGACTATGAGTATGGTTCACTCGTGTGAATGAAAGGTGCGAATGAATTCAATCGTGTTATTGGGTTCAGTCGTGCGTATGAACAAGAAGAATGGACTCAAAAGACTGGAGTTGTTCAGTCGTGTGAATGATTAATGCGAGTGAGTTCAGTCGTGCGAATGGAGTGTACGAATAAGTTCAATTGTATGAATGAGCTAGTCATGCGACTGAAGGCTGCTATTTTGGCAAAATCGAAGATTTTGATACTTTGATAGAAAAACATGATTTTCCAAGAACCCTAATGTGCCGTATAGTGAAAAATCAAAACTTTAATGCCAGAAAACATCGAAAACACTTTATGACACAAAAGAATTACTCTTATGAATGAAAACTTAAAGGGTCGAAAACACTTTATGACACAAAAGAATTACTCTTGTGAATGAAAACTTTAAGTTTAACACCAAAACTAATCGAATCACACATAAAATCAACAGCCAAAGCTCTGATACCACTTGTCAGGACATTGTACGAACAGAATACTAACTGATAATGCGTGAAACCATATCAAATAGTGTGGAATCCTTTTGATTGGTGATCCAATCAGTGAGAACGTTAACCATATCGATATAAGAATAAACTAAATGTTAAGAACGAGTAGGAATCGATCAAGAACGAACTATGAAGTTGGATTAGGTGTTCTGGACGCTCTGGATGGATAGGGTTTATGTGTATTCGAAGTCTCTCTCAAAGTGTTCTGAATTCTTATGTTTTTCCACAAATTATGTGGTATTTATGGGTTTGTAGCTTCCATTCATACCACTGAACCACTACCATGGTTCAGTCGTGCAACTGAATCATGAGATTGAGTCATGCGCACGATTGAAGCTTCAGTCGTGCGACTGAGTCAATCTTATGTCTCACTCATACAACTGATCCAGTCTCCTGGTTCAGTCGTGCGACTGGTCCATAAGCATGATGTATACATGCATATGGGCCATTAGTATGGTCTATTAGCATGAAGAGTCATCCGACTAGGTTGAACACATTTCTCAATCATTATTTAGTAAGAACTATGTACACTAACTTCAAACCTATATAATAAGTTCATACATAAGAATTATACTCCACACAATAATAATATGAAGTAGATAAAACCTTAATAAGGATAAACCACATATTAATATCATTGAATAAATTCATTACATATATGTAAGACATGAAAGACTTTTACATTAAAGCTCATAAACTAGGAACATTATGTATCTACAGTAGGCAATGAATCACTGGTAATAACCAACAAGACAAAGCAAAGAACGAACTTTAGTTAGAGTTATTGGAATGCACCAATTCTTCACAGCTTCCACCTTTGCACGATCAATGTGAATTCCATGGCTTTTCACCACGTGTCCTAGAAATTGAACTTCCTCAAGCCAAAAGTCTCACTTCAAGAACTCCGCATACAATTTTCTTTCTTCAATAGCTCATGAACTTGTCGCAAGTGTAGTTCATGATGGTATTGGGATTGAAATAAATAAGTATGTCGTCAATGAAGATGATCACAAACTTGTCTAGATAAGGCTTACATAGAGGATTCATGAGATCCATAAAGACAACAGGAGCATTTGTTAAACAAAAAGGCATAACCATGAACTCATAGTGCCCATATCGCGTACATAATGCAGAATGTAAGTCAATCTTCAAGAAAATAACATCTCCTTAAAGTTTATCAAAATAATCATCGATACGAGGAAGAGCGTAGCGGTTCTTGATGGTAAGCTTGTTAAGCTCAAGATAATCGATGAACAACAAAGGTGCACCCCAAGGTGAAGGGCTAGGATGAATAAAACCCTCATCGGATAGTTCTTGAAGTTGACTAGATAGCTCTTGCCTTTCTGATGGTGCAAGGCAATTTGGTGACTTCGCCATGAGGTTTGCTCCCGAAATCAAATCTATTTTAAACTCGACTTCACGCACGGGAGGTAAACCACTAAGGTCATCATGAAATACTTTAGGAAAGTCCTCTACAGTCGGGACATCCTTAAGATCTTTCCCTTTGACTTCCGTGTTGACCACCTAGGCCAAGAAAGCCATATAGTTCTTGCTTAGACGTTATCGCACTTGAGTGCACCACATGAGTTTGAGCCCTTTGGAGGATTTTTCACCAAAACTTTCAATGTGTCCCCGAAGGCAAAGGTATATGGATGCACTTCTCGAAAAAAAAATCTCAGCATGATGTTTGGCTAACCAATCCATGCCAATGATAACGTCAAAGCTTCCAAGCTTCATAGGGACAAGGTCGATAAAGAACTCATGCTCATCAAGGCTCAAAATACTGACTAGGTATGTAAGCTTGAGATTCTTACTGAGAATCGAATATGATAATCAAGTCAATGATTGAATGGCAGAAACAAACAATCAAAGAACATTCAATGCAAGAATTATACTCATAAATGCCTTTGTATTATATAGATGAAAGTTTATTGATTACAGAGAATAAATGGCAACAAAAATTCTCTATGTCTATCAGCCGTCACCTCATGTACGAGGTTATCTATTCTATTTATAGGCAGACAATATGCCTTTTACAAAATGACTAAACTACCCCTGACCTATTACATAAAAACTAGTCTAAGACTTGATCCACATCTTTGCTTGTTCATCCACATTGGCAAATGCAGATGAGTTGACTTGATCAGCATTTCTTCACTTGATCAATCGCATTAGTATGTTGGTCATCCGAATTGGTTAATGCGGATGAAAAAATACTTATGTGAATTTGCTCGGTCATCCGCATTTGTCAAATGCGGATGAGCAAAGTGTTATGCACATTAATACTTGGTCTTCCGCATTTGTCAATGCGGAAGAACAAATACTTGTTCGTATTTGTTTTTTGTTTTCCGCATAGACAAATGCGGAAGACTATACTTGGTTTCTTGAGCAGAATCTTCATCCGCATCTCTTCTTGGACTTGTGGGATTCCAGTAAAGCAATCATCAACTCACCTATTGAATTGGCATGTATGATCCTTTCAGGGTGCAACAATACCCCCCTAAGGATTATACAGCCTATGTTCTGCAATGTTTAGGAGGTGATTGATGTTGTGTGGATTCTACTGGGTCTTATGGAGGTAGTAAAAATGCAGCTTTAGTTGGATCCAGAATAGCTTTAGTCATGTTGACAAAATCTATTGCTTCTGATATTCAGTCCCTACTCAGCACATGTATCTTCATTTTACTCATATTGTAGATGGCTTCTATTGGTAACTTCTTTAGTGAAATAGGTTCCCAATAGAAATAGTACACAGGCCATCTTGTGAATCAGTAAGCTTCCACCCACATCTACCTCAAGTTTGACAATGTTCCCAAGTTGCAAGGGTGTCTTCTTTTTCTTTCTTTTGTCTCTTTGGTATTGATATGATCATAAGCCAATTTTAGCAACTTGATGCACTTTAGGAAGAAGTGCATATCTTGTTCACCCAATTATTGTTTATTTCCCTGAAGTGTTTGGTATATATATAGTGAATGCAGGATTCATAAAGCAATCTTACTTCATATCTACTAAATAGTTGTATTTCAGCACCCTCCTTTCCTCCCTACTTCCTTTCAGTCACCATCTCATAAGTTTTTTCATCATAGTATACATTTGAGATGGGTGTGGAGGAATGAGTACCAGACACCATTTTTTTCTTCCAAGATTTGGTTGGTTTCACCTTCAACTCAGGAAATACAACTTCTTCTGCTTGCATTTTCTTCTTGTTCTCAAGGGGATTAAGAAAAGACTTATCTTTTCTCATGCATATTGTCTTTAATGAATTGAAATTGTTAGTCCTTCTGATCATTTTGAGTATGTTTTCAAATTCATATCCCCTAAACATAGAGTGATTGATCAGTTCCAGTTGAGCTAGTTGTTTTAAGTCATGGATCTCCAGGGCATTTACAAGAGCTGAGTACTCTGTAAAGAATTGGACTAGCCCGGAGATCCTTTTCACCATGAACATATTACACATGTTTTCATACTTCCAAGTAATTATTTTCTGATCAACTTTGGCTTTGGGAGTACACACCCCTCTGATTAACTCAACAGTTGTTAATCCTTCTTGTAGTTTAAACTGAGAGGGTTCTGCAAACCATTCTGAGCATTTATGAACTACAGGAGCCAACAATTCTTGATGTTTCTGGTTTAGCATCATGTCTTAAGCAATTACTATAGATGTTGGCTTCTTGTTTAGGATTTCATCTTCTAACCGCTTCAGCATATCTTTGATTTCATTAATCATTAGAGAGAGTAGCAGCCCTTAATGAGTTTGTTTTCATATTTCCAATCTTCATTCTTGTGAATCCTTGACTTGAAAGGTAACATTCATTTCTTATCTGACATGCTGTAAGGGATCAGGAAATAGTGGATCAGGAGTTTGGGTTGATTTCTTCATGGTTGATAGTTTAGGTAGAGGAATCTTTCTTGAAAATGATCTTCATACTCAGTTATGGTTGATTTCTTCATAGTAGACACTTTTGCACAGGACAGCTTTTGGTGACTGATTTTGATACTCAGTTTCTATGTTTGGATCGAATAGTATTCACCTTTTCTTCTTGTTCCTTCATCATTCATATGTCATACCAAAGACTACATCTGGATCATACTCGTGATTGATAAAAAAAATTGCTTTTATCATTAGGTCATAGTTTAGCCTTGACACCATTTCTTCCACTCGTTGTTTTGTTTTCATAGGACTATCCATATGAACATCCTCTTCAGCACGATAACTCAAGCTATCTCTCCTTCTTCCAGATCAATAGTAACAACTTGTTTCTTTAATTGAGCTTCAGCGTGCTCATGTTCTTTCAAGAATTCAGCTATAGCAGCCAAGCTTCTTGGGTCATCTTTCTTATTTTTCTTCACACACACTTCTTAACCATTGGTCTTTTGCCCTTAGCCTTTTTAGCTAGATATTTCCTTTCTGGAGTATGTTTGAAGTGGGGGACCAGAAGATTCAGCCTTTTCCCCTCTTCAAGCAATTTTCAACCCTGGTTTGTTCTGGATCATTAATTTCTATTTCCTCCTTTTCTGCTTCTTTTACATTCTTTTCCTTTTCTTTTTCACACAGTTCTCTTATCATTTCTTTTTGTTCCTCAGATAGTGCCATAGCAGGTACAATCTGCATACTTAACTTTTTCTCCAAAGGAAATGGAGATTGAGGAATGACTACAATAGGGTGAGAGTTGGTCCTTTGGTCTGCAACAAAATCCCAAAAATCATCATCTATATGAATTCTTCAGAAGTAAAGCTATCCATAGCATTGATTAATTCTCCAAATTCATCTTTCTCAGTTTGAGTAGCCCCTTATTGCCCAGAATAAACCACAATCTCTAGACTTTGCTCCTCATTCTTTGTTTGGCTTTCATCTTCTCCTTGTTCATCATTCTTAGAGGAAGATTGTTTCTTGTCACCAATAACTTTTTCTTCATCATTTTTGTTTTCTCCACTCACAGAACTTCTTTGAATTTCAATAAACAATTCAAGTTCAGAGATCCTTTTAGTTGAGTTTCAACTTGACTTTGGAGATTGGAGATGATTTCAGCTTGTTCTTCAATAATGTTTCTTGCTCTTCCATAGCTATAGTTTGAATGGAAAGAGTATCAACATGGTGTTGGATTCTTTATTCCCAAGACACATAGAATATGGATGTGGTTAGTACGTCATCATCCAAGTCGGGTCATACCCAATAACAAGTTTAGCAAACACCAATATGTATTTAATTGATGATATGATCATACAATTAATCATTGCACCAATTTAGAAAATGGGTTTGCTAAATAATTTATATGTGAGAAAGAATAACTTATAAGGATTTTGTTCATGGACATTATTTGTAATGTTATTTAAGTTTGTTAAATAACATCAAATAATAAGAGTGTGTGTTTAAGTTATATATTTAAAAGGTAATTATATAACTAACATACAACTAGTTACATATTAGTGGGTGTTTAAAAATGGGGCGAACCATTTTAAACACAAGATTTTGGCCGCCCCTTTGGGGGCATTATTGGTCATTTGTATCTTGAAACTACACTCCAATTTAACACTAGTCACACTCCCATTCAGCACTCTCTCTATACTTGCAAGATCCATTTTTTTCTCTCATCCAAGAAGGAAAAATAGGCTGAAAATTGGTTTTCAGCAGCCATGTTCTTGCGATTTAGTGCACAAATCCTACCAAGAAAGGGTTTTGCATCATGCTTGTGGGTATGGAAGCTTGAGGACATCTACCTTGATGTTTTGGTCATTCAAGAGCAGCCCCATCTTCATCCAAATCCCGTTTTTCAGCAGCCTTTTGGAAGGTAGTTCATCATCAGTTTTAAGCAGCTTTGTTAAAGGTAGTTGTATGACTCGTTTTGGTTTGTTATTGGTGTTATTCTTTGTATGCTAGTTCTTCACATAATCAAGATCCTCTTGTTATGGGTTTGTTGTTTACACATAATCATGTTAATTTTCACAAACTTTATATGACTTATGTTGTATATTCACTGCGTTTCATATGTTTAATGGTTAAACAAGATGTAAATGGAAAAACAAACCCCTTCAATGGCATCTAGAGCCGGTTATGTGGAAACTAGCATCATTATCCTTGTAAAATTGGTTTTAAAGGATGTTTATCTCTCATTAGAGACTGATTTTTGTTGATTTAATAAACCCCATGTCTTTCAAAGTTATTCTTCATGCTTATGATTAAACTTTGAAAGATAGGAATGTCAATTGGTTGATATGTTTTGGTTACTGTTTGTTTGGACAAACAAACCCTAATTTTCAGTTTATGTTGGCTGAAATTTTGGGTTTGATGGGGTTTAGTTGTTTGTTGAATGATATTTGTGATTGTTCATTGGTGGTGCATAACCTAGCTTAGACCTTGTGTTGTTTTGGTTTGGTTGCATGTTTGTTTTGGTCATTTTCGTTCAATTGGGTTGTAAGTTTTGTGCTTGTAATTTATTATTTATTCATTGGGATGTAATAATAGATTAGGAGTATTTCTCTTTTACTAGAAAATATGTATTAGGATATATATTATGTAAATGAAGATGCTCGGGAAGGAAGCACAAAAGGAAGACACAAAGTGGACTTGAAGCATATGGATGCGACATCAAGTGGGAGATCCATTGTGATCTCAATTTTGTGTTGTTATTACCCTTAGGAAAGACCTAATGACCACAATTGTGATGGCAAACAAGTATGGTCACAATAGTAGCTATGGTTGCACATATGGTTGTTGGATATATGCTTGTTTGATTATTCCTTTTGTGTTGATGTTTGATATATGGATATGCTTGACAATCTAAATAAATTATCATAACAAGCTGAATTTTGGTTCCTAAACATTAAGTGACTTATAAATGGTTATTAAAAGGATTAATGATTTCATAATAAAATGGGTTTTATAAAAAGGAACCATAGGGTACCATGTGTTTGAAAGCATGCGAATACAAGGTACATAGAGTTTTCATGTCTAAAATTAATGGAAACTTAAATCCCTTGGTAACAAGTCTATCACCATCCTTTTACACGACAATCGAATCACTTGGGAACTATTTATGGGATAAAGGTCACTAACCACTTGTAGGGAACTTGTATCTTTGAGGTGAGTCTAACGTACTCGTGGATAAAGGTCACCTAACCGCTTGTATGTGAAAACTCACACGTGTGTGTAAGTAGGACGACTTGAATTGGAAATCATGTGATTAGGGTCACCGAAGCATGGGGTACAATGGTGTTGATGGGATTAAACATGTCGACTAAACATATGGTTTAACCGATCCCATAAGACTAGAAGTTGCAATAGGTTGCAATTGTCAACTGTTGACTACCTTGTTAATTTAAATAATGGGATATAGGTCACCTAAACATCATTTAAATGTAACGTTGGATTCTAAATTAATTGTTAATTGTCTATGAGACATTTAAGGGTATTAACGAATAAAATAAATTTATCACAAATACTAAAATGAACTTTGTCAATTATTGTAGTGATGACCGCTAACTATAACGCTACCACCCCGATTGTCCCTTTCCTATCACTGAGATCTATTCTCGAGAGGGATCGTCCTAACCATAATTACCTTATGGACTCAATTTAGAAACTTGAGAATTGTTCCCAAGAGTGAGTAAAGACCTATGTCCTTGACCATCCCATACCTCACCAACCAACGCTGTTGATGTTAAGGCTTATTTGACGATTGGCTTAGGCACACTAAGGATTTTGTGCAAGTATCCTACCTCATGTTGGGAATATGATTCCCAAACTCCAAAAGGGTTTGGAGCATCATGGGGCATATGACATGATAATCTAGTTGAAGGAAATGTTCTTTCAACAAACTTTAGTAGAATGCTTCGAAACGGTTCGGGCACTTTATGCATGTCACATGGAAGAAACCCAATCGATATGATCTTATATATTCTTAAGATGAAAAGCCACATTGATAGCCTCAAGATGCTTAAATGTATTGTCTCAAAGTAGTTGGCCAAGGATTTGATCCTTGATTGCCAAACTAAAGGTTTGAGACATTCATAATAAACTATAATATGAATGGGTAGGACAAGAGCATTGGTGAACTTCATGCAATGCTTGAAGCAACCAAGGCAGGGATGGGTAGAGAGGTTCTACCTATTCTCTCGATCAATAAGGGAGGCTATAAGAAATGGCCAATCCCAATCCTAAGGCAATTGTTGCAAAAGGAAAGGAATACATCAAAGCAAAGGTTAAAGCGAAACCTCGAAAAACCTAAGCTTATGAAGCCTAAGGTAACAGAGAACGATCCATGCTTTGAGTATGGAGAGATAGGATAATTCCTATCTTAAGGAGTTGAAAGACAAGAGGGATGTTGGGCAAACCTCAAATAAAATCTCCATGATTCATACATTGTATTAAATGTCATTTCTTCAAACACATGGGTATTGGATACCGGATGTGAGACTCATACTTGCAATTGTTGCAAAGGGGTTCAAAGAAATGTATGCTTCAAGGGGGGAAACTCTGTTTTGAGACTTTCAAATGGTTTGGAAGTTGTTCTCAAATATTTTGTATGCACCTAGTTTGACTAGGAACATAATTAATGTTTCCTATTAAAACAATATGATCATGATTTAAAGTTTGTAAATAATTATAGTAGGTTTTATGGATGATGTATTTCATTTTAAGGATATGCCTTTTAATGATATCCATGAATTGGTTCATGATAATTCGTCTTATAATAACTCATTATACACATTAAGCACCAACAAACTTAAAATGGGTTTAAGTTATTATTATCTTTGACATCGTCATCTTGGTCACATAAACAAGAATTGGATTCAAACATTCAAAAGAATGGTCTTTTGGAAACAAATGAAAATGTTCATTTGATAAGTGTGAACCAAAAGACTTATTAGGAATGATACATTTGGATGTATGTGGTCCTTTTAAGACAATGACAAAGATTGGTGAAAGATTCTTCATTACTTTTACCGACGATTACAGTCGCTATTATTGTGTGCACTTGATGACACATAATTACAAAGCTTTTGAAATGTTCAAAATCTTCAATAATGAAGTAGAAAATCAACTCTATATAACTATCTATGTTCTTCATTCTGATAAAGGAGACACTAAACCCTATTTGGATATGGTTCAATTTATTATGGCTATGAGCTTACCATCTTTATCATTTTGGGTTTTCGCATTGCTCTTTAAGGCTCATATTATGAATATGAACCGGACCAAGAAAGTGTAGATTAGTTGAAAGTCCTAGAGACTGTATAGGATACTATTTCTTCGACTCAACAGAGCAAAAGTATTTATTGCTCGAAAGGCTAAGTTCTTGGAAACCGAATTCCATATCGAAGGAATGATATATAGAACTGTGGAACTTGATAAGGATCAAGATCCACAAGCCGATACACTTATGGTTGACACTAGCTATCAACAAGAGGTTGTTAATGATAATCAAGAGGTTGATCAATACACACAAAACGTTCACAAATCTTGTAAAGTCAGTATTCCATCTAAAAGATATGAATATTCCAAAAATGGATGCTATATGGTTGCCCCCTATAGGCTAACCATATACCAAGATGCTATGTCCAATATGGATTGGGACAAATAGCTAGAACCATGAACGTAAGGATGCAATCCATGTATAACAACCAAGTTTGGGAATTGGTTGACCCTCCACTTAACTCCAAACCGGTTGGATACAAGTGGGTTTTTCAAGATGAAAACAGATATGCATGGAAACTTGAATACTTATATGTCAAGACTTATAGCATAAGGTTTCATCAAACTCAATTGGTTGATTATGATGAAACTCTTACGCCGGTGGCAATGCTAAAGTCGATTAGGATTTAATGTGCCATAACTGCATATTCTGAGTATGAGTTTTGGCAAATGGATGTCAAAGCTGCTTTTCTTAATGGACATCTCGAAGAGACTGTTCATGTAGTGCAGCATGATGGTTTTGTTGATCCACGACATCCTAATAAAGTATACAAGTCAAAGTGATGAATCTATGGATTGAAACAAGCATCGAGAAGGTTGTGTATATATGAAAGTTAGTGGGAGCATAATTGTATTCTAATGTTGTATGTTGATGACACACTACTATTTGGAAGTGATATTCCAACCTTGGAAGGTGTTGAAACCTACCTTGGAATATGTTTTTCCATCTAAGATCTCGTTTAAGCCGCCCATATTTTGGATTAAGGATCTATAAGGATAGATCGAGGTGGTTGATAGGGTTAAACCAAAGTGCATATATTGATAAAATCTTGAAAAGGCTCAAGATGGAAAACTCTTAGAAAGGTCTGGTACCTATTCAAAGAGGGACAATGTGGACTACGTCTCAATGTCCAAGCTCATAGGATGAGCCAAATCAAATGATGGATATCCCATACGCATCTACTATAGGATCCATCATTTGTGTGAAGATATGCACTAGACCAGACGAGTCATGCTTATTAATATGACAAAGTAGATACCAATATAAATAACCATTGGATGGCTGTTAAAAGTATATTGAAATACCTTAGTAGGATTAAGGATATGTTTCTAATATACGAATCTATTGAAGAGAAAGTCGTTGTAAAGGGTTACACGGATGCAGGCTTCCAAAACTGATCGAGATGATTCTTGATCACAATCGGGGTATACTTCCATTATGAATGGAGGAGAAGTGTCCTTGAATGGTTCAAAGCAGGACACGGTAGCATTGTTCATTACAAAATCCCAATACATAGCCGCTTCATTGGCATCTTGGGAAGCTGCATGGATAAATTTGTCCATTGCTTATCTAGGGGTGGTCTCTACCATTCAAGAACCCCTAGAAATATTTGGTAATTACGTGGGTGGGATTTCTCAAATCAAGGAACCCCGTAATCATCAAAAGAATAAGCACCTTGAGCGGAGATTCAACATCATAAGGGATGGAGTTGAAAAGGGGTAAAGATATGTATTCGTAAAGTTCATAAAGATCAAAACATTACGGATCCACTCACGAAGCTCCTTCTGAGGGCAAAGTATGAGGGTCATACTTGTGCCTTAGGACTTTGATATTCCGGTGATTGGAATTGATCTGTTTAGCATATAAAATATGGAACAATTGTAATATTTAACTCTTTTATATATTTGAGTTATATTTTTAGCATGTTTACATCCATGAATATGTTTATTATTCTAAATGTCCGTAGTCGGTCATATTTGTGGGAACAAATATGAATGTAAGACTATTATGAACATGGATTGCTAGATATTCATAAGGTACGAATATAGAGCAATTGGTTGCTACCAAGGTTCATAGATATTTGTGAGATGCAAATATTGGACTGACCCGCGTCTCAAATTTTACTACATAGAATCTCATTGATTGATCATAAGTAAATTTGAGTAAAGGCGAATATCATTTGGTATCCTACGACCAGAGATACATAATGGGTTTTGATATTCACCACGTGTTACACCTTGGGCTAGTTCTTTGCTCATCTGAAATATTGGTCAGTACATAAGGCTATGTTCAGGTACGACATAAGGTGATTGTGAGAAACCTATGTAGTCAAGATGGAATTTGTTCCTCTTATTCGTTGAGATCATGATGTCTAAGGCCTGATTAAGTTAAATCAATAAGGAATGATCATTCTGTGTCCTTGGATTTAACATGACATCTGTAACAAAAGGATAAATGATTGATTCACCTAAAACATTTCAAGTTGGATACTTGAAGGGGATAATGTTATTGAATGGCTTATAAGTCATGCATATTAAGGGTAGTAAACCTATGTTAGGCGGTATTTACTGCTTGCATCAATCTTCTATGAATCTTGTCCAAGTGGGAGATTGTTGGATTGTTTATGCCCAAGACACATAGAATATTGATGTGGTTAGTACGTCATGATCCAAGTCGGGTCATACCCAATAACAAGTTTAGCAAATACCAATATGTATTTAATTGATGATATGATCATACAATTAAATCATTGCACCAATATAGAAAATGGGTTTTCTAAATAATTTATATGTTAGAAAGAACAACTTATAAGGATATTTTGTTCATGGACATTATTTGTAATGTCATTTAAGTTTGTTAAATAACATCAAATAATAAGTGTGTGTGTTTAAGATATATATTTAAAAGGTTAATTAAATAACTAACAATACAACTAGTTAACATATTAGTGGGTGTTTAAAAATACGGGGAACCCATTATAAACACAAGATTTTGGCCGCCCCCTTTGGGGGCAATATTGGTCATTTTGTGTCTTGAAACTACACTCCAATTTAACACTAGTCACACTCTCCCATTCAGCACTCTCTCTCATAATTGCAAGATCCATTTTTTTCTCTCATCCAAGAAGGAAAAATAGGCTGAAAATCGGTTTTCAGCAGCCATGTTCTTGCGATTTAGTGCACAAATCCTACCAAGAAAGGTGTTTTTGACAGGATCAGCGATCACAAGTTTGATGTATTAGAGTTCAAAGCAGCGGAATACGAACCGGAATTAGACAAATTGTAGCAAGTAATGGATACTTGTATGCATTAAGAGCACATACGGTTATAGTGAGAGAATATATATTTCTGATTCAAGGAATGTTTATAGATATAGAATATTTCTAATCAGATCATTCATATCATTCCCGTCATTCACATTATTACAATAGGTTGTCACTCCTTATATAGAGTGCAACAATCACTGCTGTTATCACGGAAAGTGACAACTGGCAGATCTAATACAAAAATAACTAACTCTTAACAAAGTACTGAAATGTTCACAACTACTGAGAACATATCATAGTGTTAAGTACAGAATATAAAACTACTGATTAGAAACTACTGAAACTACAACGACTGAAGAACAAGCTCTTCAGTCGTTTTACAAAACTACTGAAACATAAAACTACAGAAACTAGAAATATAAAACTACTGATATCACAACTACTAAAGAAGTACTCTTCAGCAGTTGTGACAAACTACTGAGGCTTCAGTACTTGATCTTCAGACTTTGACCTTCAGGTGTTTCATCAGCTGATGACTTCAGTAGATATCATCAGCTGATGTCTTCAGTCTTTGTCTTCAGACTTTGTACGTCAGTTGTTGATCTTCAGCACTTGTAAACTCTTCAGCTGTTGTACTTCAGTACTTTGGTCTTTCAGCTTCAGCACTTGTGTTCTTCAGCTGTTGTACTTCAGTACTTTAGTTCTTCAGCTGTTGAAGTCTTCAGTACTTGATCTTCAGCTGTTGAAGTCTTCAGCACTTGTCAAACTACTGATGAGGCTTTGAGCAGTTGTTGTGATACCATGTGGGACTTAGAGGTTTTCTGATGTTGGCTCATTGGTTCTTTTGGTCCAACAAACTCCCCCTGAACCAATGCAGCCAAAACCTATAAATTATTTATTATCCCACTTATTGTAGGCAAAATGTTGGTCTTTTTCCTTCTTGATCAGTAGAGAAGATGACCCATGTAAGCTCCGGCCTGGGAAGAAATCTCAGATATTTGTTTGGCAGGGTATGAATGGGAACTCTGTTTTGGGGAACTGGACACAGAGTTGTTATCCCATTCATGAGATTTACTTCCCCATAATAAGTCTGTATGACTCTCGAACATAGGCCTCAAGGAGAACAACTTGTTCCTCCTGAGAGAGTTCTTCTACTCCTCCTTCGAAGAAGAACTCTGGACCATAGTACTCTGATAAGTACTTCATGGTCCTGCCATTTTTCAGCTCCATCGTAGTTACCTCCCAATATACAAATTCATCAGGATGGTTGCCTTCAAGGAGTAACTGGAGCTCATTCTTCTGGATGTCTTCAAGCTTTTTATATAACAACCCCTTCTTAATCATCTTGTTTTCTAGTAAATCTTGAGGGATCTTCTTTGCTTGGTGAGCTTTCTTGAATTCATCAATGATTTCCCAAGGTGAGACTACAATGGCCAACATGATGGTAGAATCTATTGTTTTTCGTACCTGGCCATTGTATCTGTGTGGAATAGTTCTTTTATGGATTCTAGAACTCACCCTTGGGTCTGGCCATACTCTCACTCTCTCCTTCTGATACTGAAAAGTGTGCCTAAGAGTGTACAGCCTTTGAGCATGCCCTTTCATGGCTTGAATAGATGATGACTGAGGAAATTCCTTGTCAACCATCTTCAACAGTTGCTCATCGTGCTGTTTCTGCTGTTCTTCTTCTTCTATCTTGACTCTGACCATTTCCCTTTGAGAGTCAGGTGTGATCATGGGTTGACTTCGGGGTTTTGGTAGCTTTAGAATAGCAGAGAGTGGCAGACTATCATCTTCATCCTCCTCTTCTTCTTCTTCTTCCATCCTCAGCACCCTTCTCCTCCTTCTAGGTGCATCACTGGATGATGGTTGGCTTGGTGAAGGAATTGGTTTTGGAGAATGAAGATGTTTAGATTTTGGCTTAGAGATTGGTTGGGAGATTTGAGGGATAGGCTCTGTTTGAGTGGGTGGAAGGGAAGGTTGATCCAGCATCTTTGTAGTTAGTTTCGCCTTTGTGAGTTTAGCCATCTCTAACCTTTTACCAGCCCCAGCCTCATCAAGGGCTTCCATAATAATCCCTTTGTTGAATTGCTCAGACAGACAGATTCTGGTGGCTATAGCCAGAATACTGTCCCTGGTCCACGCGCGAATCTCCATTAACGATCTTCCTAAGTATTTTGCAATAAAGCGGATCATTATTTCCAATCTCTCTTTTTCCAGAGCATCATACCCAGCCCATCGAGTCTGAATCTCTTGGACTTCCAACCTTCTGATCTCACTATCCAATGTGGTTGTATCAACCCCTGCCTGAAGAGTTGTTCAATTATTTTATCCATGGATCGGCTGTGTGTAGTGTCAGCTTCTTTTACCAGCTCCTCCAAGGATTTGTCTTCAGCAGTATGATCATCAGCACTTTTCTTTCGCTTGTAAGTGAGCAGAGGTTGCTTTTCTTTCTCCTCCTCTTGGGCTTGCTTCTCTTCCTTCTTTTCCTCTGTTCTTTTCCTCTTCTTTTCTTTCACTGCAGTACTCTCCCCCTTTTGGATGCATTGGAGGAAGGGGTTTGTATCGCAGAAAGAGTCTTTTGTACAGCAGCATCAATCAAGGGTTGTAAAGTTGAGGAAAGCCTCTCATCAATGGCTTTAGTCATAATATCAGTGATTATGGGTGTGATGAGAGGGAGGGAATTTTGAAGTACAGCACCTATTTGCTCAGGAGGGTTCTGTTCCTGAGAAATAGGGCCTGAAGCCGAGGCAGGTGGTTGAGGTTGGGGTGGCTCAGTGTTTGGGGAACCTTCAAGTGAAGGTGCCATCTGTGGGTGGGTAGAGGCAGATGGTCTTTCTCCTTGTGAGAGTTGATCAAGTAGGTTTTGCAGCCTACTGACTTTCTCTTCAAGGATTGTGTTCTGGGCAAGAACATCGTAGAAAAAGCCCAGGTCATCATTAGCCGAAGCTGAATCATCTGACCTCCTGCTTAGAGCAGGATTTACATGCGCTGGGTGTAGACCAGTTGTGCATGTGCCCCTTGTGCTTGGTACTGGGGACTTCCAGCCTCAGGACAATGTCCATCATCAGCTGTTGCCTCTAGTGAGGTCTTAGCAATGTTACCAGCCTCATTCTGATCATGTGCTGAGTGAGAAGAGGTGGCAGCCTCACTAGATATTCTAAGCTCCTTATCTACACCAGGAGATAGAAGTGGTAAACCCCTGTGCTGTGGGTTCTCAAGTGCACTGTGTTCCTCCCCCTCAATTGTAGAGGTGTTCCCAGTAGTAAGTGGTTTCTGGGGAGGGGGTGAGGAGTGCAGTTGAGTCAGCAGTTGTGCAACTATTAAAGTTGGGCTGTGAGGGGCGGTTGTTTGGGGTGAAGGGATAGAAGCAGTGTGCACCTGGGGAGGTTGGTGCTTTTCAATGGCAATCTCCTCAAGTAAGGAAGATCCCAGATATGTAGGTACCCCTTGTGTGGTTGCTGCAGGCTACTGTTGAGAGGAAGCCTCAGCGGCTATGGCTGGGAGAGTCATTGTATCCACTAGGGGGTTTGGACTAGTGGATATATCCTGCGTTTGTGTTGCAGGGGCATCCTCAGGGGACTCAATTCCCTGAGTAGCCGTTTTGGGTTTCTTTTTGGTGGCTTTGGTGGGGACTTTGGATTTGGAGGTGGTGGCTGTGGGTTCCAGCTGCGTGGGTTTTCGCAACTTGGCAGCCATTTTTAGTGTCTGGTCAGAGTTGTGCCGGGAGTATACTTCCGGCAGAACAGCCGTAGCAGGGACTCCCAAGCCAACAAGTCCCTCAGCATTAAGCTGGTTTGTAATGATGGCCATTATGAACCGTGGATATAGTATCCAACGGTTGGCAGTTAGTTTTTGAGCCATATCCTTGAGCTCCGAAAATATTATTTCTGAAAAGTTTAACGATTGTTGCTCAAGAATAGAATACATTACCTGCTGCCATTTTGTTGACATTTGATCCCAAGACGACGTCTTAGGAGCCAAATATACATTCACGATGAGAAAAATTAGGCGTTCAGCGTCAGGAAAGTGTTTCTTCATGATAGTGGAGGCACTAAGATCGCCTTGATATCCATGTTGGGCAAAGGATAGATCTGTGGTGCCCTTCGGATATCCAGCAGGAGAACTAGCATCATTCAGATGAAGAATTTGGCGGATTATTGCAGGAGTGATGACTACTTCTTTGTTGTTGACGACCGACTGGAGAGATGGTGTGTTGTTCTCCCCAGTGGTAATAGTAACGTTCATCCAAAATTGGTGCAGGGATTCGGCATGTAGTATGGGATTCAGAAGAAATGCCGTCTTGTATTGGGACTGAACCATAAGATCGATAGCAGTATCGAACTTAGCCCAGACAGGCGATTTAGTAGGTAGGCAACACAGTTGTGTCGCGGTTTAATTTGCATGGACGCCATTGAGAAGAGAGAAGTTTTGGAGAGGAACGTTAGGTTTGAAGAGGATGAAGCATTGAAGGATTAGGTCAGGGGTATTTATAGGGTGCGGGTAATAAAACGACTGAAGGATGTGGTGTTAGTCATCAGTAGTTTTAAACGACCGTTGACATGGTATTATCCTTTCAGACATTGAAACAGCTGAAGTCGTGGTGTTAGGCATCAGAAGTTAGAAAACTACTGAAGACCATGGTTTTGACTTCAGATGATTGAAACAACTGAGGACTTGGTGTTTGTCATCAGTAGTTATGAAACTACTGAGGACAGTGGTTTTGTCATCAGCTGTTGTAAACAACTGAAGACTTGGTATTAGTCATCAGTAGTTATAAAACTACTAAAGGCATGGTTTTGCTTCAGTTGTTTAGAATGAAACAGCAGTTGTAGAAACGACTGAAGAGAAAAGTTCTCTTCAGCTGTTTTCGTCAATTCTTAGCTTGTCAGCTGTTTCATACTGTCCTCAACACATTCATCAGCCTTTTTGGCTGATTTCAGTTGTTTCATAGGACATCAGTACTTATCTGTTTTTACTGATTACAGTGGTTGTAGCTGCATCAGTAGTTGTAACTACATCAGTAGTTTAGAACAGATGAAGTACTTCAGTACTTGTGAGACATTTAGCCTTCAGTAGTTATAAAAACTGCTGAGGGTAAAAGAGCTCATCAGTACTTATATGTGACATAGTTACTAATGATCATCAGTACTTATTACTAAGATCATCAGTAGTTGTCACTTATTCTAGCTGCAGCATACCAAGCCTTAACACCAGGTTTTGGAAAGTTGAACTATCCAAAGGCTTAGTAAAAATGTCTGCAAGCTCATCAGCACTAGGCACAAACTTAGGATCAATCAGACCTTTTTCAAAACAATCCCTTATAAAATGATGTCTGATCTCTATATGTTTGGTCCTAGAGTGCTGGACTGGATTTTTGACAATGCAAAGAGCTGAAGCACTATCCATTAAGTTGGTTTTGAAGCCAGAGTACCTGAGATGTACAACTTGCAGCAGCAATGTACTCTGCTTCAGCAGTTGATGTAGCAACTGAGGTCTGTTTCTTGCTCTGCCAAGAAATCAAGCAGTTGCCTAGGAATTGACATCCACCAGAAGTTGATTTCCTGGTCAACTTACACCCTGCATAGTCACTGTCAGAAAAAGCAACTAATTTACCAGAATGTCCAGTAGAATACCATAAACCTAGAGATGGAGTGCCTTGCAGATATCTAAAGATCCTCTTGACTGCAATAAGATGAGACTCTTTAGGTGCAGCCTGAAATCTAGCACAAACACATGTAGCAAACATAATATCTGGTCTAGAAGCTGTTAAATACATCAAGGACCCAATCATACATCTGTAAAGTGTTTCATCAACCACTTTACCTTTCTGATCTGTATCCAGTTGTGTGGTGCTGCTCATGGGGGTAGAACAAGGCTTACAGTTTTGTAAATCAAACTTTTGCAAAAGATCTTTTGTGTATTTGGACTGATGAATGAAAATTCCATCAGCCTTTTGTTTGATTTGCAACCCCAGAAAGAACTGTAATTCTCCCATGGCACTCATTTCAAACTTTTGTTGCATCAACTTTGTAAAGGCATCACACAACTTTGGATCAGAGGATGCAAAAATGATATCATCTACATAAATTTGAACAAGTAGATTATGCTGCCCAGCTTTCTTAATGAATAAAGTCTTATCTATGGAGCCTCTAGTGAAATTATTTTCCAGAAGAAAGTTTGATAATGTCTCATACCAGGCTCTAGGAGCTTGTTTTAACCCATAAAGAGCCTTATCAAGCTTATACACCCAATTAGGATGTTTATTGTCCTCAAAGCCTGGAGGTTGACATACATAAACCTCTTCTTTAATTTTTCCATACAAAAATGCACTTTTGACATCCATTTGAAAAACATTAAGGTTTTGATAAGCAGCATAAGCTAAAAACAATCGAATTGCTTCCAGTCTGGCTACAGGGGCAAAGGTTTCATCATAATCATACCTTCTTCTTGTGCAAACCCCTGAACAACCAGTCTAGCCTTGTCTTAACAATAAGCCCATTTTCATCAGTTTTGTTCCTAAACACCCTTAGTGCCTATTGCACACTTGCCTGGAGGTAGAGGAACCAGTTCCCACACTTGTTGTTTCTTGAACTGAAGAAGCTCAAGCTGCATGGCATCAACCCATCCATTGTCCTTTAAAGCAATGTGATAATTCTTGGCTCTTGCTGACTGATGAAGAGAGCATAGAAGCAGAAATTTGACATTGTGTTGGGTTATTTGAAGATAAAACCCGTTTTATCCTCTTGGTATTTCAGAAAACGCAGCGGATAAATATGTATTTAAAACATGATTTTAGATCTGAAAATCCATGTTTTATGATGATTAATATACAAATAAACAAACCCATAACAATAAGGATCATTTATGTGGATTAAACAAGCTATGAACACATAAAACATCCATAATAGACAACCATTATGAAGCTGCCAAAACTACCTTTCTTCAGGATAAAACACTCCAAAAAGGGCTGCCAAAAACCGTGGGTTTGATGGAGATGGAGATGTCAAAATCGGCCAAGACTCCAAGAAGAGGAGATCCTCAAGCTAGTATACCCAAGCTTGTATGCAACCCACCTTCTAGTTAGGAAGAATAACACCACCAAAGGCCAAATGAAACCTCCCTTTCTGCTGAAAATCCGTATGGTTTAGAGAGAGAGGGAGAGAGATTGTGTTTTGGTAAAAATTGCATGAATGAATCATTGAGAGCATTGAGTGTGTGTATGTATTAAAGTGTTGTCAATTTTCAAGAGGAAAATTGGTCCAATCCCAAGCAAGGGGCGGCCAAGACAAAAGGAATTCAAAACCCATTTCCCTCTTAAAATTTATAACACATTACACATTGTTACTTGTCATATGTCCACAAATAAAGGTTACTTTCTAGACCAAAATTAAAATGTGACATATGTGCTCTTTAATTAAAAAATTTTAATTAAAGTACACTCATGTGTTATAAGTTGTTATTTAAACCCCTTTAAATGACAAGAATAACAGCAAACTCATCAACAAATTATCCTAACAATTTGTTCCATCTCATATGCAATTTATTTAGAAAACCCATTTTCTAAATTGGTGTAATATTTAATTGCATGATCATATCATCAATTAAAATAAATTGGTGTTTGCCAAGCTTGTTATTGGGTATAACCCGACTTGGATCATAACGTACTAACCACATCAATATTCTAAGTGTCTTGGGCACACAGAATCCAACAATCTCCCACTTGCCCAAGATTCATAGAAGATTGATGCAAGCAGTAAATACCGCCTAACAACGGTTCACTACCCTTAATACGCATGACTTGTAGCCATTCAATAACATCATCCCTTTCAAGTACCCTACTTGAAATGATTAGGTGAATCAATCATCTATCCTTTTGTTTCAGATGTCATGTTAAATCCAAGAACACAGAATGATCATTTCTTGTTGATTTAACTTATCAGGCCTTAGACATCTAACTCTCAACGAATAAGAGGAACAAATTCCATCTTGACTACATATGTTTCTCACAGACACCTCGTGTCATACCTGAATATACCCTTATGTACTGTCCACTATTTCAGGACAGTGAAGAAGAAGCTCAAGGTGTAACACTTGGTGAATATCAAAACCCAATATGTATCTCAGGTCGGAGGATACCAAATGATATTCGCCTTTACTCAAAATTACTTATGATCAATCAATAAGATTCCATGTAGTAAAATTTGAGATGCGGGTTAGTCCAATATTTGTATCCCACAAATATCTATGAACTTTGGTAGCAACCCATTGCTCTATATTCATCCTTATGAATATCAACCAATCCAAGTTCATAATAGTCTTACCTTCAAACTTGTTCCCACAAGTATGAACGACTACGGACATTTAGAGTAAACATTTTACTCATGGATTAAACATGCTAAATTGGAATATTATTTGAAACATTATAACCAAATAATTTTATTCAAATAATAAAAAATTCCATATATCCAAATGCTAAATTTACAGATCATATCCAATCACTAGAATATCGAAGTCCCATGGCACAAGTATGACCTTCATGCTTTGCCTTTTCAAGGAGCTTCGTGAGAGGATCAGCAACGTTTTGATCCGTGTGAACTTTGCGAATACATATCTTTCCCTTTTCAACTTCATCTCGTATGTAGTTGAATCTCCGCTCAATGTGCCTAGTCTTTTGATGAGCACGGGGTTCCTTGATTTGAGCAATCGCACCCTCGTTGTCACAAAAAATTTCTAGGGGGTCCTGAATGGAAGGGACAACCCCTAGATCGGCAATGAATTTCTTCAACCATGCAGCTTCTTGAGCTGCCAATGAGGCGGCGACATATTCTGATTCTGTAGTTGATAGAGCCACCACATCCTGCTTGGAGCTCTTCCAAGAGACAGCTCCTCCATTCAGAATGAAAATGTATCCCGATTGTGATCGTGAATCTTCACGATCGGTTTGGAAACTTGCATCCGTGTAACCTTTTACAACGAGTTCCTCGTCACCAGATCCATAGATCAGGAACATATCTCTTGTCCTCCTTAGGTACTTAAGTATGTTCTAACAGCCATCCAATGACTGTTTCCAGGATTCTGCTGGTAACGGCTTGTCATGCTTAAGGCGCATGACACGTCCGGTCGAGTGCATATCATTGCATACATGATGGATCCTATAGCAGATGCGTATGGGATTGCCTTCATTTTATCTTGCTCTTCCTTTGAGCTTGGACATTGAGTCGTACTCAATATGGTTCCTCTTTGAATAGGTACGGTACCTTTCTTAGAATTCTCCATCTTGAACCTTTTCAAGATTTTATCAATATATGCACTTTGATTCAAACCAATCAACCGCCTTGATCTATCCCTATAGATCTTTATTCCCAGAATATAGGCGGCTTCACCAAGATCCTTAATGAAAAACAACTTCCAAGCCAGGTTTTTACACCTTCCAAGGTTGGAATGTCATTTCCAATATAGTAGTATGTCATCAACATACAATACTAGGAAAGTTATTGTGCTCCCACTAGCCTTCTTATACACACAAGCCTCATCAGCGTTTTTGATGAAACCAAATTTCTTTACTTCCTCATCAAAACGGTGATTCCAGCTTCTCGATGCTTGTTTCAATCCATAGATTGATTTCTTTAACTTGCATACTTTATTAGGATGTATTGGATCGACAAAACCTTCAGGCTGAACCGTATAGACATCTTCCTCAAGATATCCATTTAGGAAAGCGGTTTTGACATCCATTTGCCAATCTCATAATCATAATGAGCAGCTATGGCAAACAATATCCTTATAGACTTCAGCATCGCAACAGGTGAGAAGGTTTCATCATAATCAACCCCTTGAGTTTGAGTGAAACCCTTTGCTACAAGTCTAGCTTTATAAGTATCCAAGTTTCCATGCATATCGGTTTTCTTCTTGAAAACCCACTTACTTCCAACTATCTTGGAGTTAAGAGGTGGTACAACCAAGTCCCATACTTGATTGTCATACATGGATTGCATCTCAACGTTCATGGCTTCAAGCCATTTGTCACAATCCGTGTTGGACATTGCATCATGGTATGTGTTGGTTCATCAGAATCTATCACATAGCATCCATCCATGAAAAATCCATATCTTTCAGGTGGATTACTAGTTCTACCACTTCTGCGAACGTGTTGTGTGTATTGATCAACCACTTGATCATCCTCAACATCCTCATGTTGAGTGCTAGTTTCAACCAAACGTGCATTGGGCTGTGGTTCTTGATCTTCCTCAAGATCCACTGTTCTACTGCTAGCTCCTTCCATAAGGAACTTTGCTTCTAAGAACTCACCCTTTCTGGCAACAAACACCTTTTGTTCCATTGGATCATAGAATAATATCCCATAGAATCTCTAGGATATCCAATAAAGATACACTTGGTGGATCGGACATCCAATTTGTTTAGGGTGGGAGTCTTAACATAAGCCTCACATCCCCAAACCCTTAAGTACGATAGGGATGGAACTCTTCCATGCCATATCTCAAAAGGTGTCCTTTCTACCTTTTTGGTTGGGGCCATATTTAGAATACGGGCCGCGGAGAGCAGAGCGAAACCCCAAAATGATAGAGGTAATGTGCTTCTAGCCATCATAGATCGGACCATA
Organism: Flaveria trinervia; assembly: GCA_025506515.1. NCBI lineage: Eukaryota > Viridiplantae > Streptophyta > Magnoliopsida > Asterales > Asteraceae > Flaveria > Flaveria trinervia. The sequence goes on along the minus strand of CM046448.1, from coordinate 49,640,207 downwards.
TCTAATAAGGTTCGATTCCTCCTCTCAGACACACCATTATGTTGTGGTGTTCCAGGTGGAGTGAGTTGTGAGACAATCCCACAACTCCTAAGATGATTTTGAAAGGCATCACTTAGGTATTCACCTCCCCTATCCGTACGAAGAATTTTAATTGACTTGTTGAGTTGATTTTCTACTTCATTTTTGAAGATTTTGAACATTTCAAAAGCTTCGTCTTTGTGCCTTCACATCCATCGTACGACTATCGTCGGTAAAGGTAATGAAGTATCTTTCACCATTCCTAGTCATTGGCTTAAAAGGACCACATACATCCAAATGTATGATTCCTAATAAATCTTTTGCCCTTTCGGTAGTTCCACTAAAGGGTGCCTTAGTCATCTTACCTTGTAAACAAGACTCACAAACATCAAATGAATCACATTCATTTGTTTTTAAAAGACCATTCTTTTGAAGTGTTTGTAAACGTTTCTTGTTTATATGACCAAGACGACAATGCCAAAGATAGGTGTCACTTAAGTCCAACTTGAGTTTCTTGGTGTTAGTTTGGTACAATGAACTATTTAAGTATTTTCATGAACCAATTCATAAATACCATTAATTGGAATAGCTTTAAAATAGAACATACCATTTAAAGAAACATGAATATCATTTTCAATAAAAGATAATACATAATCATAATGTCTTAATTGAGATATAGAAATAATGTTCCTAGTCAAACTAGGAGCATACAAAACATTCTTCAAAATAACTTCCAAACCACTTGGAAGTCTTAGGATGTAGTCCCCACGAGCTTCAACTAAGACTTTAGTTCCATTGCCCATGAAGAGGCTAACATCCCCTTTCTTGAAGTCCCTACTCTTGTGAACCCCTGCAACAAATTGCAAATATGAGTTCCACATCCGGTATCTAATACCCATGTGTTTGAAGATGTAACATTAAGATCAATATGTATCATGTATATTGTACCTGAGGTCTGCCCGGCATCCCTCTTTGCTTTCAACTCTTGGAGATGGACAGGAGAATTCCTTGCCCAATGTCCTATCTCCCCACACTTGAAGCATGGGTCATTTGTAGCAACCTTTTGCTTCTTCTCTTGTGGTTTGGGTGGTACCCTTACCACCCTTTTCCCCTTTCCCCACGTATGTCCCTTACCCTTGGCAACCTTTGCCTTGGGTGCGGGATGAGGCCTTTTGTTGTTCCCACCTTCATTGATGGTGAGAACGGGTAAAACCCTTTTACCCATGGCCGCCTCGGCCGTTTTGAGCATTGAGTGAAGTTCACCAATGCTTTTGTCCCATGCATTCATGTTGTAGTTCAACACGATGTCTCGAACTTCTTGGTTAGGCCATTTAGGATCAAATCCGTGGCCAACTCCTTCGAGACGGGGCAGTTTAGCCTCTCGAGGCGGTCAATATGACTTTTCATCTTAAGTACATAAGATGAAATAGATTGGTTGTCGTCCATACGACATGCATGGAGCGCTCGAACCGTTTCGAACCGCTCAACCTTGC
>CM046448.1:48848696-49023696 GCA_025506515.1 Flaveria trinervia | reverse complement strand
AACTCAAGCAGCAGAGTCGAATAAAGAAAAAGAAGGACATAGGTCGGTAGAACCTGAGAATGATAAAGGGTATAATTGGAAACTTTGCAATGTTACTGCTGGGCCAGATTACATTCCATGCCTTGATAATTTGCAAGCAATTAAAAGCCTTAGGACGACTAAGCATTATGAACATAGGGAAAGACATTGTCCAGAGAATCCTCCTACTTGCCTTGTTCCTCTGCCTGAAGGATACCAGCGCCCAATAGAGTGGCCTACAAGCAGGGAAAAGGTATTTCTAGTTCTACAAAACAATTTTCACATTTTTCTGTTCATTTATGCTAATGGACGTGACACCTCCTTTCTTCATGCATTTATACAAATATATGCATGTGTGGTTAACTATTAGAGGAGGCAAGAGGGGTGGGTTGGGTAACTAGTCAAAGTGGGTCTGGTTGAAATGGGTTAAAATGGCCCAGGTCAGGTCAGAGTGACATCCAAACACTTTCTTGTATCTTTCTTGAACCTTCTTTTAAAAAAAAACTGGATGCGCTACTTCTGATTATGAAAACAATGCTTTTATTATTTATTTTTATAGACCACCAATCTTAATCTTCGAATAAATTGTATTAGGAGTTTTTTTATGCATTAAATCCCATTTGACCTGTTCCCCTGCTAGCTTTTATATAATTTGAAAGCGTTTGAGATAATACACTAACCAAATCAACCCATTCATAAGTATATGGAATGCACCACACACAACAGCTATGCATTGTGTTCAACAACATATAAATCAAACTGAGTATTCATGTATAAAAATGATATAGTCGTGTTTAACTTGGTAAAGATGCTTATTAACATTGCTTTTCAGATAGAGTTGGTAGTTGTCTGAATGTTTTTATACAAAATCGAATTATTTTTGTATCAAACTTTTGAATTATATGATATTTCTAATTAACATCCAAAAATCTGAACATATCTCTCTATCTCCAGTTTTGGAATTTAGTAATAGAGCTTTTATAAGATTCATACATACACAATTTAAAATTCTATTTTTATGCAGATATGGTACCATAATGTTCCTCACACTAAGCTGGCCGAACTTAAGGGACACCAGAACTGGGTTAAAGTTGACGGTGAATTCCTTACATTCCCTGGTGGTGGGACTCAGTTCAAGCATGGTGCCCTCCATTACATTGATTTCATACAAGAAGTAATATTTCTAACCACCTTTATAACCTTATAGTCTTGATTAGGCATTCACTTTGAAACTTTACATTACACGATGCATCTATTTACTTGTAATTCCTAGGTGTTATTATGATTAAGGGGAAAACTACAAATATGTACCAATTAGAAGTTTTTCAATTGTGGACCTTACCTCAAATATCTATATGGGGACTTGTAGTGGTCTATGAAAGGGTGCATCAATGCTTGCATGACTAAAGAACACCCATTATGTTATGTTGCTTAAATGATAATTAATAGCCCTGCTATGACCTTATACACACTCATAAGGTTTATTATTGTTATTATTATAATTATTATTATTGTTATTATATTGTTATTATTATTATTATTATGATTATGATTATTATTATTATTATTTTATTATTATTATTATTATTATTATTATTATTATTATTCTTTTAAATGACAATAGCCATCCAAGATGTTTACTTAGGGAAGGTTTAAACCTAGGCCTCTTCAGAGAGCTTATAAAGTTTCTTATTATAACACAAATGCCCTCTGTTGATGAAGAATAGCAGTATGTAATTTTGCAGAAGCAAATAGTAGTGGATACCTAATAAGAGTTAAAAATTATTAGCTGTAACTTTGAGTTCTGTACACTTACCGCTTGAATCATCATGCAGAATTTAGTAGTTGTAACATATGTTGTGATATCATGTTAGGGTTTCTGGTTCATCAATCAATCTAGGGTCTTCTAATAACTGTGATTATGGTTGTGACACTGGCTGAAAGACTAGTCAGACTTTATATCGTCAAACGGTCTATTCTCTAAGAGATTGTTCACAAGCAAGTCTGTCAAAGAGCTTGCTTAAGCTTTTATGTTTTAAGGACTTGTAGTTGCAATTGTCATGTATCATTGATTTGAGTTCAGTAGGTTATGGGGTGGTGATCAGATCTGATTAGGTTTAGAACTCATTAGGTTTAGACCATTTAAGTCATGGTTTTTGTTGCCAAGAGGGTGTACCATGACCTACAAGGACATGATGCTATGAAGCACTTAGAATAGGGAATTTGTTCTCATGATTTATTCCTTAAAAGGGATTCATTTGTCTAGAACACACAGCTCAATGGATAGGGGTGGACACATCATAAATTAATAAATGTTTAAAGAAGTTTTATCTGGCCAAATGTGTAAAGAAGTAGGTAATGTATACATGAGGTGGGGGTATTACATGAAGGTACCTTGTCTATGATAAAACAATTAAATTGGAGACCATGAATAATAGCTAGATTTTCAATGAGTCTTTTGTGATTTCTGAAGCTTTGGATGTAATATATATGCTTTAACATGGAAACAAACTTTACTTCTGAATCTTGTCATGCCAGAAGTCTATATAATTCTATTGTTAAGGTAACCATTTCCACTTATATGAGAAAATGAGTTCTTGTCATCTCATACATACTTTTATGATGAAGGTTTTAATAATACATCGTTTTATTTGATTAGTCTTGTATTGTATCATATGGGCGACGGCCTCAAGATCGTATGTATGTTTGTACCTCAATTTATGGTGTTATCTGAAGAAATCTTTATAAAGTGCTGCAAGAAATATGCAAATATAATTAACTTTTGGGCAGGCCAGATTATTAGGAACAGAAAAGAAAAGGACACAATGCAGGGAGTTGATCCTGTATGCTTCCCATATCCTAGAAGTTTGTTACTATTTAAGCTTCTTTTCTATTTTATGTACAAAACCTTTTCCAAATTCGGTGTTAGACTTTCAAATTTACCCTCTTATGTTACAAAAGTTCTCCAAAATCAGGATGTTTCAGCTAGTTCCTAAATAAATGTGGCAATTTTAACCCATTTCTATTACATCAGCTTAATTTAGTGATATTTTCTTGGTAACTTGATTAATTACTAAAATTTATAAAAAAATGAAATTGGTCGAAAGGCTTATACCAATCAAAAGTCATCTCATGTGGTGTCGATACGTACAATGTCCTTAATCATTTACTGTACTATAAATTATAACCTTGTTTTAGTATTCATAATTAGTACTTCAATTATACAAGATAATAGAAATGGACAAAAAGGTGTTGGTGGGTTGCCCAACCTAGCCTAGCCAACCCACACATAAAAACTACCTTTTTTAACGGTTACCCTACCTGCATGACCTGCCATTGTGCCACCCTTTTTCCACAGGGTCCCTGACTGCACTTATGAATGCACTCACAATTTTGTATGTGGGATTGTCTTTTTGGGGTGGGGTAAGGAGTTGCTGTTAAATTTTTCTAACTTAACATATAATTGTTCATAAATTAACAGAAAATCTTGTTTATAACTTGCTTTGCAAAGGCTTTATTTAGTCACATCAAATTTATAGGAAACAAGAAATGAAGTTAACCATAGATGTTCTTTTCAAGTTAAGTCAATATTGCTAAGTTTTATCTATTATTAATATGAATATTCTTGCCACAGAATGTGCCTGATATTGCATGGGGAAAACAGTCACGTGTAGTGTTAGATGTTGGATGTGGGGTTGCTAGCTTTGGAGGATTTTTGTTTGATAGAGATGTTTTGGCAATGTCTCTTGCTCCTAAAGATGAACATGAAGCTCAGGTTCAATTTGCACTAGAAAGAGGAATTCCTGCCATTTCTGCTGTCATGGGCACACAAAGACTACCTTTTCCTGCTAGAGTATTTGATGTTGTTCATTGTGCACGTTGCAGAGTTCCATGGCACATTGAAGGTATTTTAATTTTAGTTTTTTTTTTTTTTGTTTGTTGAAAGAAACAATTGTATCCAGATTACTCAATCAGATTAGTAAGAAAAACCAGAAAACTGGAAAAACAGGCACAACTATTTTTCCTCTTTTTTTAGGGGACAATCACGGCACTTTCTTATTTACTAAAACTCTAAATGCCATACAAGCAATAACCCCTATTTATAATACCCTAAACTTAATCCCCAAGACTCTCTAAACCTATTCATGGAGACTTAAGATATACTAGATATCCAAACAAAACACCATACCAAATAGACTGGACTGACCCATAACCCACTTCTCTTGATGACCCATAATTAGGATTAACGCCCACATTATTGTAAAATTAACAAGCAAAAGTATCACAAAATATTGTAGTTGGCAAAATCAGCAGGTTAGTATTGTGTCAAATCTGGTCGGGTTTACCCCTAACTCTTCTTTATCCATTCTTTAGAATTAGAATTATTTCATGCACTAATTATGATTATAACTAATTTTGTTACAATAATAGGATTTTTATTTTTTCTTTTGACCCATTTGTGATAAAAATACAACCTACATAATAGATGAAAATGGTCAAGGATATATTTTCAAATACTATTGAGTTATTTTTTCTTTATTTTTTTCTCTAGGTGGTAAACTTCTCTTAGAGCTGAATCGTCTATTGCGACCTGGTGGTTACTTTGTGTGGTCTGCTACTCCCATCTACCAGAAAAATCCAGAAGATGTTGGAATTTGGGACGGTATGTAATTCTTAGCCACTTGTTATGAAGTATTATTGTATAAGCCATATGTGGGAACCCAAATAATTATTGCTGAATTATTTTCAATTTTTTGGCAGCAATGAAAAAATTAACCAAGTCAATGTGCTGGGAAGTCCAGGCAGTTGGGAAGGATAAAGTTAATAAAGTGGGTGTGGCTATTTATCGTAAACCTATGTCTAATGAATGCTATGAAGGAAGACAACAAAATGAGCCTCCACTCTGCAATGAATCTGATGATCCAAATGCTGCTTGGTACTATTCTTTGTTTAATATATATTGGGTTGGGCAAGGGATGGGACATAGGTGCTATAGTACATGTTTAGATTAGTTAACCTGAAACACGGTTTGTAAATTTTATTATTTTCTTTAAAATTCGTAATGCAACATATATGATTGCAAAACCTATATTATTACAATAATAAACTATTTATTAGTAAACCTGTTTAGCAGGTTTTATGTATTAAAATTTCACATTGGGCAATTTCAAACCTGTTGACTCGTTTGATGCACTTTACCAAATTTACCTTTTGCCCTATTTTGTGAATTTACATGTTTGACCCATTAGAAGTAAAACGTAGTAGATAGGAAAGTACTTCTGTAGACATGCATGCATGGACGAGGTTTATTTGCAATTCTAGCTTTTCATAAAATGTTAATGTGGTCATGTGTCTGTTATTTGTATAGGAAAGTACCTCTGCAGACATGCATGCACAAGGTACCGGTTGCTGCTTCGGTGCGTGGGTCCCGGTGGCCTGAACAATGGCCATCAAGAGTGGAAAAAGTACCCTACTGGTTGTTATCTTCACAAGTTGGTGTATATGGAAAACCTGCGCCTGAAGATTTCTCTGCAGACTTTGAACACTGGAAGCGTGTGATCAACAAGTCCTATATGAGTGGTCTAGGGATAAATTGGTCAACTGTGAGGAATGTCATGGACATGAGAGCTATCTATGGAGGGTAAGCATAAAATGCAGTCTTTTTATGAACCATCCGTCTACTTATTTCACCGAAAATGCCAATTTTTGGTCATTAATCTCCAAACACCTCTTAAATTTATTTATCTTTGAATGTTGCCCAATAATAACTTTTAATTGGCCATATTGCAGATTTGCAGCTGCTTTAAAAGACATGAATATTTGGGTGATGAATGTTGTATCAGTAGATTCTCCAGATACGCTACCAATAATATATGAACGAGGCCTATTTGGAATATATCATGACTGGTGTGAATCATTCAGCACATACCCAAGATCTTATGATCTTCTTCATGCAGACCATTTATTCTCCAAGATTAAAAACAAGTGAGCATCCCCATTCATTATTTTGCTGTTCCATACATGATTTTTATGCCCATTACTGTTAATGGATCAAGTTCTATTAGCAGGTCAAATAGGTACTTCGAGGCTAATACGGAAACATGACAAATGGGTCTAACATGTTCATATTTGACCAACATGTACTTCTATGCTTACTCTAAATTGCTTTGTTAAAACGTTTAAATTATTACTGTAACATTATAGGTTTTGTATCATTATCAGCATGTTAAATACTTCTAAATATTTAAAAAAAACAAAAAAAAGGCATGAAATGTTTGCTTATCACTTAATCCGGCTCATACTAAAAAAAAACTATTTGTTTGGACCTGTTACTAGACGTTGAAAAGTAGGGGGTGGGTGTGTTAGCTAACATGTTAAAAATTTACTCTCAGACAAAATGGGTTCTGTGTGATTGGTAAATATTTGAAAACCTACATATATGGATAGACATATACTTTACGTGTTTGACCCTTTACAGATGTAATATGACGGCTTTGGTTGCGGAGGTGGATAGAATATTGAGACCAGAAGGGAAACTTATTATCCGAGACACAGTAGATATTATGAATGAAGTTGAAAACATGGTGAGATCCATGAATTGGGAAGTGAGGTTAACTTACTCTAAAGACAAGGAAGGGTTATTATGTGTCCAAAAGAGCATGTGGCGGCCGACTGAGTTAGAAACACTCTCGTATGCCATTGCTGCTTAAGGTGTGACGGCGTTTAACTATTTGCACTTGGTTCATGTATGCTTTTAGCCGGTTTGTGTCTGGACATGGGTACGAGGTTGAGCTGTGGGTAGTGCTTGGTTTGATTGTAGGATATGCTATATATATTATTTTTAATTTGAAACTAAATGTATTCTTGCTACTGAAGAGGAACTGGTATTAGAAAAAGAAAAGGACGCAAAATTTGATTGTATTTTGTTTGAAGCTGTTTAATTTTGAGTTTGTGGCGCTGCCTTTAAATGAGAATAACTAAATAACTAGGAATATTATTTAGCTCTTTGATCATAAAAAGGGAAAAGAGGAGTCATGATTCATGACAACAATTTTTTACATGGTTAACCAATATCACTCCGTTTCTTAAGAACTTTTTTCGTTGATTATTCTTTTTGAATATTTTTACTGATTCATGAAAACCTTCGAACGAAAAAATGGAAACACACATTACTATTGAAAAGATGTTTTCCTTTGGTTCCTAATTGAAGGTTTACCAAATTTGTTATTTTAGTATTGCATTTTCTACTTTTCTGTACTGTTGAATCATGGATTGACAAGCTCAATCGAAGCTTGATACAAAGAACAAATGGTAAGCTTACATCTTTTCAATGCTGCAAAACAATGCCCTTCGCCTCGCCAAAGAAGGAAACTTGGGATGATATTATGACCAACATCCGGTGTTAGAGTAAGTAGAAATGTCACTTTACCTAAGCTGATACTTGTATTTACAGGGAAATATTTCTCTCTAGAAAATGGTAACTTCTTCACATCCCTTGGGTAGTGAAGTAACTGCTTGTAAATGGTTTATTATTGATGCTATGAGGCGGAGAGCCTAGGTGCATGCTGAATCGGGTAATGGGTCATACCTAGATCCCATGTCAGGTAATGATTTATACCTAGATTATTTGAATACGGTAATCAGTCATATCCAGATCCCTTCAAGTCCCTTAGTTATGTATTGTGTAAATAACTCGGATATAAGACTAAATGAAAGGAAATTTAATTTTGTTAGATCGGTATAAGAAACAAGAACTTTTTGCAAATCAACATATAATATATACGGAATTTCTATTACTGGTTGCTAACAAAAACACAAATTGGTAACACTTGAATTGAAATAACACAGATAAATTATTTCAAAGTATTCACTTGATTATAATTCATTGATTATAGAAGCAATAACAGGAATACAAGTATGCAAATAGCTAAACTCAAAACTATATAAGTGTGATGTATTATACTACGAAAATAAAATATTAAAAACAAATATTGACCATCTATTTTAGGTTTATGATCAATGGCATGTTTCAACCATTGATCTACACATTATGGCATACCACTAATGTGTAATATACATTTTACAAAACAATATACATGATAGACAAGAATCAACACAGAGTGAGATCGGCAGTTGTAGTAAAAGATACACTAGTCTTCAGCACTGAAATCATTGTATACAAAAGCAGTGAATCAGCACATTCATATGATGATCAGTATTTAAATGAACTATGTATGTTGATTCACAGTAGTTTAGTAATTGGTCTGGCATATGAAATCTTCAGCAGGTAGACTCCTCGGCATTTGGACAGTGAACAGCAAGAACCTTTACTAATTAGCTTTTGGTAGCTTCATGCTTTACCTATCCCAACATATTCTCCTTTGGATGATAATAATAGATATTGTATAGTTGGCATGTAAATCAGTTAAATATAGATAATATTGTTAGTTGATTTCATCCCTAATTAAAGGGGATTTCCTGTGTATATATGTAATCGGTTTGGTGATAATGAGGATCAAGGAATTATACCAATTGTTTCATCTCTACATGGTATCAGAGACGCGGACCCGTATCCTCCGATGCAACAGTACGGTGATTTGTATCTCCTGACGCCACAATGCTCTCAAAAATCAAGTCTCCATCAGCAAATGTGGCGATCTCACAAACACTGTGGCATCAACGTCTTGGCCACCCTGGCTCTTGTCCTTTGCAATCTCTCAAGAAGTCTTCTTTTATTTCTTTTTCTAAGTCTAATAAACGTGTCTGCGAACCGTGTGTTTTTGGGAAAAGTGTCAAACTCCCTTTTATTCGTTCATGTAATCGTACTTATTTGCCTTTTGAAATTGTTCACAGTGACCTTTGGACCTCACCGATCTTGAGTTCCGGGGGTCACCGCTACTACATCTTATTTATTGATGATTTTTCTGATTTTATATGGACATTCCCGATCAGTAGGAAATCACAGGTTTTCTCCATTTTTCAAAATTTTATAACCTGATTGGAACACAATTTGATAAACGCATTAAACAATTACAATGCGATAACGGTAAAGAATACATCAATAATCAATTTACTCAATTCTTTAATCAACACAGTATGACATTCCGTCTATCGTGTCCTCATATCTCCTCCCAAAATGGTAGGGCCGAACGCAAAAGCCGCACTATCAACAACATGGTTCGCACTCTTCTTGCTCAATCCAACCTACCAAACACCTATTGGCACTATGCTCTTGAAACAGCAACCTACCTTCTAAACATCCTACCCAACAAACTAAATAATCTCATCAACCCAACCACAGTCCTATATAACCGTCAACCATCCTACACTCATCTTCGAGTGTTTGGCTGCCTATGCTACCCACTCAAACCATCCACCATGATACATAACTTGAACATCGGTCACATGCATGCGTTTTCCTCGGATATCCACCAAACCACCGTGGCTACCGGTGCTTCGATCTGAATACCCGTCAAATGATTACTTCCCGACATGTAATCTTTGACGAAACCGTTTTTCCATATTCCAAAACCACCAAACCGACATCGGACCCGTACATATTCCTGTCCGAACCACCACATCCATCCATTTGGTCGAACCTCCTAACCCTCCTTACAAACCCTCTTCTCAAAACCCACCTACTGCCATGGACTCTACTACCCCACCCATCAATCCAATAAACGAACCAGTTTATCACAACGAACCGACTTCTCCCCAAACTCCCAAACAACCGGTCAAACTCCCAACGAACCGGCCTCTCCCCAAGCTGAACCGTCTTCGGTTATATACCTTCACAATTCTCACCTACTCTCGTCGTCCGAAAGCCGCAGCCACCACCGAGCCTACGGCCCCAATGCCAACACACTCCACATCACAGCCTACGACCCCCCTCCCACTCGTACCATGCGGACACGTGCCATGGACGGGATCTTGAAACCGAAACCACACTTTAACCTTAACACTACACATGTCGAACCAATACCCAACTCCCCAAAAATTGCCTTGTCCACTACTGTATGGCGAAACGCTATGCAAAACGAGTACGATGCCCTTATTAAAAATGAGACGTGGGAGTTAGTCCCGCGACAACCGACTATGAATATTATCAGGTGCATGTGGTTATTTAGGCATAAATTCAGATCCGACGGGTCATTGGAGCGATATAAAGCGCGCTTGGTGTGCGATGGTCGTAGTCAACAGGTTGGTATTGATTGCGGTGAAACTTTTAGCCCAGTTGTCAAACCGGCAACCATCCGAACGGTCCTATCTATCGCACTATCTCAATCGTGGGCCGTTCATCAACTTGACGTCACAAATGCTTTTCTTCACGGGAACCTAAACGAGACGGTATACATGCATCAACCTATGGGTTTTCGAGATAGAAGATTCCGGATCACGTTTGCTTGCTTAAGAAGTCCTTATACGGCCTGAAACAGGCACCTCGAGCTTGGTACCAACGTTTCACCGAATTTGTTCTCAAATTGGGATTCAAGCAAAGCCGGAGTGACAACTCACTGTTCACCTATCATCACGGTTCCGACACCGCGTATTTGCTTTTATATGTGGACGACATACTTCTCACGACATCGTCCGAGCAACTTCGTATTAATCTGATGGACCGTTTAAGCTCGGAATTCGCAATGAAAGATTTGGGACCGTTGAGCTATTTCTTGGGGATCTCGGTAAAACGAACGGGTAACGAAATGTTCCTCTCACAAAAGAATTACGCGCAAGACATAATAAATCGAGCCGGCATGACCTCTTGCAAACCCGTTGCAACTCCGGTTGACACTAAAGGAAAGCTTCCTTCTGATGGCCCAGAATTCGAGGACCCGTCCCTTTACAGAAGCTTGGCCGGAGCCCTCCAGTATCTCACCTTTACGAGACCCGACATCTCGTACGCGGTCCAACAGGTTTGCATGCACATGCATTCCCCGCGCCTTCCGCACTGGGATAGTTTAAAACGTATCATACGATACATTCGGGGACCTCTCATCTTGGACTTACTCTTGGACCGATGACCTCGACCTCGTTACGTGCCTACACCGATGCCGATTGGGCGGGGTGTCCCGACACTCGTCGATCCACGTCGGGCTACTGCGTATACTTTGGCAACAACTTGCTAGCTTGGTCCTCGAAACGCCAATCAACCATCTCGCGCTCAAGCGCGGAAGCCGAATACCGAGGTATTGCAAATGTTGTTGCAGAAATTTGCTGGATTCGAAACCTTCTTCTAGAACTCAATCGGCCACTCACTCATGCTTCATTGGTGTATTGTGATAATTTAAGCTCCATTTACCTATCCGGTAATCCAGTCCAGCACCAACGAACTAAACACATTGAGCTTGACATCCACTTTGTTTGTGAACAAGTTCAACGAGGTCTCGTACGCGTTCTTCACGTTCCATCCCGTTACCAGATTGCTGACATATTTACAAAAGGCCTTCCTAAAGCCCTATTTGAAGATTTTCGTACCAGTCTCAGCCTTCGTGAACCTCCAGCTTCGACTGCGGGGGTCTAATAGATATTGTATAGTTGGCATGTAAATCAGTTAAATATAGATAATATTGTTAGTTGATTTCATCCCTAATTAAAGGGGATTTCCTGTGTATATATGTAATCGGTTTGGTGATAATGAGGATCAAGGAATTATACCAATTGTTTCATCTCTACGGATAAAACCAAAACTTAGTGTCTAGAACAACAACACCATTCTTTTCAAAAGAGCTTCAGTGATTTGACTCTTCGCATCTCCGGATGGATTCACTCACTGTATCATTTCCAGTAGCAAAATATATCAAGGTGTATCTATTTGTGATAGGTTCATAGCTTCATGCGTGATTGGATCATGGACAGCCAATGGTTCAAATGCATCAAGCCTCCTTCTTCTACTTATGGCTTATTCTTAATTCTCTCTCCGATGGTTAATTCTAAAAGAGACACCATTGCTTTGTACTTTGGTGGCATGGCATCCCTCTTGTGATTCTGATCAGGGAAAACATCCTTCCAAATCTTCACACACAACCTTTGAACCTCTAATTTATTAACAAAGTAGGATTTCGAGCCTATTAGGCGATGTAGGCTCGTAAGCGGTAGCCGACCCTAATGAGTTCTACACGGGTTGGGCCTAATTTGGGGATGAAGTTCCTAGCCCTAGCATAAATCTTTGTATTGATCACCTCGTTTACTTTTCTATTTCGATGGTGTGTGTGTGGGTTGATCAAACTCATTTTCGCATTCCTAACAAGTTGTATCAAATCCATTGGCTCATACTGCACGGCAGCAAAAGTATTTGAGATCAATTAAGGATTTTGTAAAGATGCTGCAGTCACCATCCCAGTCAATTGATTCAAAGTATATCGAAGCTAACCAACCTAGTCGTGGTTCTTGGTTCGATCACTTGGTGTTTTGAGCACAAAAAGATCGATGACTGTTCGTTTGTGTGTTATCTGGTTTCAGGTGACTGAGAAATTGAGAATAAGAAGATGAGAATCCTCGGAAGAGTAGTCGGTTTATTCTCTTCGCAGTCACCGGAGTTCTAATTGCCGTTGAAACGAACTTGATGGAAAGGTTCCGAAATTAACTTATTGGTTGGAAAATAAAACAGAAACACGTGAGAGGTAGAAGACTTGATCTCTTCCTTTTATTTTTTTCTTTGACTTAATATTGCCTGACCTGTTTCCATTATTATCTGAGATCAACCTTTTAACCATAGTTGACAAGCGAGTGTAGACCCTACTATTCGTTTGATGATTAGAGAAACGTGAATCAGGTGTCTTTTGTTTTGTTGTTTTAGTACTGATCATCTACTTATTTTTTGATTTTTAGTTCATGTAGTCGTGTTTATGTTATCATGGAAGAAGATGGAAACGTGCTAATCGAAAAGTTTACAATACGGATTTTACCTAGTATAAGATGCAAATTGAGGCATTATTGGTTCAAAAAGATATGGATATTGTGTTTTCAGGAGATACACCAGAAAAGATGGAATCGATCAATTGGGAATCAAAGAATAGAAAGGCCAAGGCGGCTATTATATTGGCGTTGTTAGTTGGTGGCATTTGACATCATGAAGGAATCTACAACCAGTTGTATGATGTTAGCTTTTTCTGTCACACCCTCAATTTTCACAAGCGGGATATTACCATTAGTCGTGTGACATACCAAAATCTCAGTAACTAGTTATACCAAACGACACATCAATTACAAAACATAATTGCTCATTAACATTTGAAATTCCCAAAACAAAGTTAACATGTAAACGTGAAAATAATTTTATGGAAGTGAAATAGTTTGTAAATCAAATGGTGCAAAGACGCGCAAACCAAATGAACTATAATTTGTAGAAGTTGTAAACCGGTCACTAGACCCAACGATGATGAATGCATTAGTGTGATGATTTCTAACTATGCACACCTTAAGAACATGAAAGAAACATGCTAAAGTGTCAACAAAAAATTGATGAGTTCACAAATTTTGATAAACAATGTATAACAGAAAGTAGATACAGTAAACAAAGTAATATCAGTAAATAGTTAGAAGGTCACAACAACATAAATTAGGTCAATTAAATACCCGTTTGACGTGCTGTCGTGATAGCATGACTAACCCGGATGGGATTTGTCAAACCTAGTAGATCTAATCAAAATTACCTTACTAAAATAAATAAATTGAGGACATAAAATGGTACAACACTAGTGATAATTACAGTAATATTGATCAATGAAAAAACGTTTAAAAACGAACATGTTTTTTTCCCCAAAAAGAGTTTATGTATAAAGAGGGGCCGTAAACTCACCTTGAATGCTCAGCAACACGTAAAAAAACAAGCACAAATGATCGGGTTCCGATTAACCTAAATTTCATTTAACATATAATTAATATTAATTATTTAATATTAATACGAGGATGTATGGCTTCATGTTTCACAACTCGGTTACAGTGCCGACGATTGGTTGTTCCCCACTCACACGCAAACACCATCATAACCAAACTCACACAAGCATAAAACTCAAATATTCACACATACGTTTAATGGTACATGACCTACCCATCTTAAACCGTAACGGTCCATACGCAACACACTTTTGATAATATACACTTACAAATTCATAACTCACACTAAATTTATATTTTCTCTAACCCAAATATATATAATATATCATATACATGCATATTATATATCATATATTGTGCACACACTCACATGTGGTGCACGTACACACACACATCCAAAAAGATAACCCACACACACCCATGAACCATACATACATATACATATACACACACACACGTACACACACACACACACGCACGCATAAGATGACACACACATAACACATTATTTGTGAATCCAAGGATCGCAATAAGAAATTATCAGTGTTAGAAGAATGGAACCAAGTTAATGATTGCGGAATGATCATTAACTGTTGTTTAATTGTTTTTATGAGTAAATATCAAATCAAATAAATGTTGAGTACGACGAACACAATGATACGAATGACAATAAATAAGCAAATAAGATTTGATTCAAAAGTATTCATTAGAGAATGAATGAAGATGAATAAAGAATGAATGCAATGAACAATAAACGCTTTGATCATGCTAATGTTGATGATGTATTGATGTGACGACTGCTAGGGTTTTTGATGGATTGATTGTGTAAATCGATGTGATGTTTTTCGTTTGCCGTCTCTCCTTTTTTGTGAAACCTATGACTTATATTTATAGATAATTATGATTCTGTTAAGGAAACACCGGATCTCTTGGGGTTCGAAATTGTCTTGTTGACTGGTAGCACTTTTATTATTCTAATACAAGTGTTTGGACTTCGCAGATGCATAGTCTTCCGTAGGTGATTGTTAATCCGCAGGTATCTTGTTCTTCCGAAGGTACTTTGTTCTTCCGAAGCTATCTTGTTCTTCCGAAGTTACTTTGTTCTTCCGAAGGTATCTTGTTCTTCCGAAGGTATCTTGTTCTTCCAAAGATAGTTTGTTCTTCTGATGGTACTTTGTTCTTTCGAAGGTATCTTGTTCTTTCGAAGATAGTTTGTTCTTCCGAAGGTATCTTCACTTGAACTTCAAAGCTGGTTGTTCATCCGTAGAAGATCTTTGAATGATTGTGTTTGTAAGAAATATATCTACGGAAGAACAAAAATGTTCATCCGTAGATGTTTCTTACACTTAGTCAATTTCATACATTAAGATAGGATAATGTTTTACCTGCAATCATACATAAATCAACACACATATGGGTTAACCTATATACATAATGCTATATCAAAATAATGAATTATAATCATTCATTACAAGTATTGATCAAAGTTCTAAGCCTATACAAAATGATCTGGATCTATTGTTCCTAGATCTAACAATACCCCCCCCTTAGGCTTAGACGCTTGTAATCAGCTCTTCAAAATTGAAAGCTCCTTCATCCTTGACACCATTTTCTTGTCGAAGTATGATACTACATCCTTTTGATCATCATATTTGTACTTGATCTCCATTCTTCATATCTTTGTAGTGTCTAAAAACCCAATCCCAAAATGACTTCTTCAGAGGTAAGTGTTTCCACTACAGTTTGATTGTGCACTATTTTCAAGGTTATCTTCTTTTGAGATTCATAGTTCTGAAACTTCCTCAATGGTAGTCCTTTCAGCACCCCAGCTTCATATCTTCTTCTTTTGTATGCTTTAGCATGCAATTTATCAACCACTTGAATTATATGTACATACAAACATTGATCATTCTAACCTCTTTCATCAGCAAGTTTTGGGAAGAATTTGTCATGCAAATATGATATGTAGCTTGGGTGAAGCAACTTGATCTCCATTGGATCAAAGATTCTTATCTTTTCAGCTTTCTTTCCTTCAGTATTCCTCAACAACTCCAATTCTTTTGTCTTCTTAACATATCCCCATTCTGTTAAGGGAGATGTATATTGATTCCCTTCAAAGCTTTTGATGGCTGCTGAATTCCTATTGTTGTATCTAACCCTCTTTAATATCTCATCATCTACCAATGTAGAGCAGTTGGTTCTTGATCTTTTTATCCTTTCTGTTCTTCTATTATGCTCATGATCCTCTCTCTTAGCTTCTTTTATCACATCATCTCTGAATTTAGTCTTTAACTTACCTACCAAACCAGATAAGTCTTTTCCTCTTGGGTGAATTGGGTAATTAGAAATGATTATGCTTTGTAGATCCTTGAGGTCACTTTCAGATAAGCACAATATTGATACTATATCATGGAAGTATTGAATCCTTCCAGAAGTTCTCTTTATCATTGCACAATCCCACTCTTGATCATACTTCCAGACCATAATCCTGTTATCTTCCACAGAGTTAGGACTTGTGATGTGATCAAATAACTCTATCAAGGTAATGGCCACACTTTGCCAGGTATAACTGCTCGTGGCTCTCTGATCAGTTTTTCCCTTTGTGCTGATCTTTACTCTCAACTATTATTGGTTCAGCATGGGTTTTGTTATGTTGCTCAGCATCAGACTTTGGAGCTTCAGTTCTGAACCTCACTCTAGTTTCTAGTTCAACAACCATTACATGTTCCATCTTCCTCCTTAGCTCACCTACTTTTGTTCCCTTAAGCTCATGCAATTTATAGTTATGACCCTGTAGCCAACAGGTCATATGTATTTGTTGAGCTTTGTTGTATCATAGTGACGCAACTCTTTCTTGATTTTCTGAATAGATTGAAATGTTGTGAAGGCTTTATAGTCACAATTAGGGATCATGAATCTAGAAAGCTTAAATATTTTAGTAGATCCTTTATTTCAATCATATTCATCCTCTCAATCCTATCAAATGGAAACCCATGATTGATAAGGGTCATAAACATTGCTGACTCAGGCCTCTCTTCTAATATGTCTTTTGTTGTCACAAGATCATCAGCCTTTGATTCTTTTTGTTCTTTGTGAGTTTCTTCATTAGTGAGCTCTTTCCATTCTTCATCACCATTAGTTTCATCATGAGGCATAGGCTTTGAAGTCGATACATCCATTGAAGGAGTGTGATCAGAAGATGTAGGCCTTGATCTGTAGGTGAATCTTCAACATTAATCACCTCTTATGTGTAATACCTAGGTACTTACTTTTCCTTGTGTATAGAATAAGAGGCTTTAAAGTTTGAGAGGTTTCTTTTGATGGTTTTGTTGATGGAGTAGCATTTGATTTCAGGGCACAGATTTTCATCTTTAGCTCATTAATCTCTTCCTCTTTCCTTTTTAACAGAGCAGATTGAGCAGAACGAGAGTTGGTTACATGATCAATTTCCAAAGTTAGCTTCTCTGTTTTAGTCTTCTCAAACCTCACTGACTCTTTTAGCTCTTTTTCTTGTTGAAGTAGTGCATCAATTACTTCATTGTTGCATTGTGCATCTTCTCTTAATCTTTTAATTCTTGATTCTTGCTTCATCAACTCATCATCCTTTTCTTTTAACACACCTTTCAACTCTTGAATTCTTCGTTTTCTTTTGTTGGATTTGATGACCAGTTTGTTATATTCAGCAACCAGATAACTCTTCTTCACAGGAATGTCAGCTTCACCCAGGTCATCTTTATGATAAGAAATTACATCAACATAGTTTCCTTCTTCTTCGCCTTCTTCATGTTTAGCAGCTACATCAACATTATTGACATTAACAAGGGCTGCACTAGTTGAGCTTGAGCTAGCTTAATAGTTTGATCTTCCTGCTCCTGGTGAGGTTGTTGTTGCTGTTAAATTTATGGAGAGATTGGTTTGGTATCACCAGTGTACACACTATTTTATGAGACTAATTTAGTCTCACCAGTGTAAACACTCTCATGTGATTGATATTCAGGAGTTGCGGGTTGTTGATGAATGGGTGATTGATGGTGTGGGTGAATGGGTGATTGATGGTATTGTGGTGATTGAGGATGTGGAGATTGTTGATGTATGGGTGATTGGGGAGGAGCATGTGGTGCTTTATCATCATCATTAGATGTATCTTCTTGATGTTCTTCCCATAGTAGCTCTACTGGGATGTTTGCATCAACATCAACCACATGAGCAAACATGGACATGTCTTCTCCTTCATACTCCCACTGATCTTATTCAGTACAGATCTTCCCAAATGTGCTTGTACAAAGAAATTACCTAATCTTTCTATCCTGGGTAGCTTAGCATTAATGATCAGTTGGAGGAACCTGGGAAACATGAACATTTTGTCATCCTTCTCTACTCTTATTTGGTCACATAAAGAATTGAGAATGTAATTTGAGTAGTTATATGTTATTCCTTCAAAGATTCCTATCATTCCAGAAGAGATGTGCCTTGAGAATCAATCCAATTCGGATTTCCTGTTGAGATTCACTTCAGGTAAGTGTGACATAGAAACCAGTAGGGCTTGCACAATCTCCCCTTTTTGATCTCTCTTCTTTCAAAGTCACCATCATAGCCCATTAGTAGAATTATCTTCTCAATGTACTCATGTTCAAAGACATCTGGATAACCTATTTCTTGATCTCCCAACTCTAATACCCTTTTGATTTTCTGTTCATCAATTCTTAAGTGCTCACTCCTTACATCTGCCATAATGACCTTCGATTCTCCATCCTCCTCTATATGTGCAGAATTCCAGAAATCGATTGTGTGTGCTTGATGAATCATAGGTTGTGCTGTTAAAGCATAGAAGATCCTGGATCGTCGCATATATCTGATAATGTCTCGACACCCTACCGATACAGGGTTATCAGCATCGAGAAATGAACACACATTATGCTCTTTCACAAATGGATTAGTCATTTGTTCAGGACCCTCTATCCTTATTTTCGTTTCCTTAGTTTTTATTCTTCATAGATCTTCTATGGATTCCGTAGATTAACTTGCTTCCGTAGATATTCTACGGATTTCGAAGATCAATACGAATGACTTAAAATGAAAACTGAATTTTGATGAAGTATAATTTATTTTTCATAGGTTACCAATCTATGAAATTAGATTATGCTTTTAAAACATCAACTCATCCGTAGTTTACCAATCTACGGATAGTCACATTTTATTAAGTTTCGCACTGTGGCTTCTGCTGATGCTGAAAATGCAC
This sequence comes from Flaveria trinervia, assembly GCA_025506515.1. Taxonomy (NCBI): domain Eukaryota; kingdom Viridiplantae; phylum Streptophyta; class Magnoliopsida; order Asterales; family Asteraceae; genus Flaveria; species Flaveria trinervia. The sequence goes on along the minus strand of CM046448.1, from coordinate 49,004,603 downwards.
TAGCTTCTGCCGATGCTAAGATTGAAACTTCTTTTGATTGTATGGTCCTTATCAATTGATAGAACCATTTATTGCTATTGGACCTTGTTGACTTTGTTTTCATGACAATTGTGCATAAGAAGGTTTATATTTTGAAAAACTTCATGTACCCAGCAGCCAAGTTAGTGCTCAAGTTCCAATTCCCTCATTTAAATTTTGATCCAAATTCAAATTTTATTGTTTTCATGCATTAACTACTCCCCCTAAATTTGTTATTAATGATAAGATGTTGCATTCATCATAAATTTATGAAGTGATTAGCATGAAAGGCACATGACAGTCCAAAAGTTATAAAACATCCTAAGCTAAAAGAAATAAAACAAAAAAATATTATATACAAGCATATAAACACATATAATGGGATCATACTATGACACTAAACTTCTTCCTGTTAGATTTGTTTGATGATTCTAGTCCTGACTGCAAGTATGTTTGACCACTTAATTCTAACAAGAGTATTGTATCAACTCGGCATGCTGTTTTATCATGTTTTAGTGTTTGTTAGAGATTAGTTGTTATGGTTCCACTTAAAATCACATTAGAGTTTGTCCTCCTTTTGTGAGTCGATTCATCATTTTTCCACACTTAGAAACTATGTACATTAAGTTATAGATTCTATCTTGAGACATATTTAAGCTCTCATTAATGCTTTGACCCTTGAGCTCTTTAGATAATATACAATTGATCACAATGGATTCTTTTGAGAGCTTAGATATAATCATCATTAGATCACTAGGTCTTTACTTTCATAAAATAGAGGTGCCTTTAACCCAGGTCTTTGTTAACACAAAACATAGTGATGATGAGGATCATACTATGTACACCGGTTAGGTACAGAGGATCATACTCTATACACCAGTTAGGTTAGAAGGGGTAATGCACTTTACAACACAACAACACAATTGAGGAGAGTTCTTTAGAACACTTAATAGATCAAATAGGGAACTGGTTAACTAAAGTAAAGGATGCTAAGAGCACAAGTAAAAGAGAGATAGAACAAGATAGCAAACAACATAACTATTTTATGTTCAAGAATGTTGTATATTGCTTCTCAAGTTCTATTACAAAGTGTTACTAAGCATTATATAAAGTTACAAGTACTTGAGATATGTATACTACATCCTACAGCCAACCATACTTTGAAAGTCAGTTGGATACATAAGACTAGACAACAAAATCAAATGTAGAGTCAAAAGGCAGATTGCCTTTTGACTTGTGACTATGACATGCCATAGCTCACATCCTAATATATTACAAAAAGGATTAAGTACATAAAGTAGAGAGCTCAGACTCAAGACCTCAATGTACAGTTTACCAAAAGCATGGACCTTTTCACTAACTTGTGAAAGTTGGTGAGTCAAACAGAGTTGTAGCGAAAGGGTGGTCCAACTTTATGGAAAACTACATCAGATAATAGCATGTGGATAAAAGTCTTTAGAAGAAATCTATCTTCATAACTGACTTCAGAAGACTTTGTCTTTGAAACTTCGAAAGAATTCATATTTGGCTTCGGAAGATATTGATTTGGCTTTGGAAGATTTACACTAGGAATATTTCTTGTGTAAGATGTAAAACTTCCGAAGCATTTCTACTTCAGTACTTTAGTGCATGCATGCAGAGAGACATTGGATTCTTTGAATGTTTTGATTGCATTAGCCTTATTGGAATCCTTACAAACTCCCCCTAGGCTGATGCTACCAAAACATTTGAAGATCTTCATCAGTTGACAATCCTTATCATGATGATGACTAGGCCCTTCTTCATTAGATGGTTAGGATCACTTAGACTTTCATAGTACCTTCACAACTAAGGTTGTTCAACCTTAACCTCCACTTCAGGAAGAACTTCACTTGGAGGGGAGTGTATGTCAAGTAGCTCTCCTCTTTTGATCTTCTGCTTGATTACCCTGATGTGCTCATCCATTGTGGATAGAGACAAAGGGCCAAGTCTCCTTCTGGAGAATCCATACAACTTCAAGAAGCTTATCATCCTTTTTCTGTCAGCAGACTTCTGCATGCTTTATGGATGATGGCTCTTGACCTTGCAGCATCTTCCCTCAATTTTTTGTTGCTTTTTGTTCTTTGAGTTCCTAAAGCTAAAGCTATTTGAGATATTCAAACTCTATGTACTCAAAGGACAAGGAAAGAAGTGCAGATGCATCATATAGGCCTGTGGCACTCAGGTAGTTGATCATATTGATCCTATCAGTCTCTTTGTCTACCTGAGGTTCTTGTGGAGCCACAACCCCTTGTGTAGGACTTTCTTGAACCCGGGAGAGATTTGGAGAAGTATCTCTGCATCCTCTGCTTCCTTCTTCTCTCTTGACACTTCCATGTTAGCTAGCTCATTATGTTCCTCTAAGGGGAGAGATATAATCTCATCAATGTGATAATTCTTGGTTTGCAGGTACGTAATCCTGACTGCCTTCAACTCATCATCTTGAGTGTTTGGTCTGGGGGAAGCCTTGATTGCAGCTTCCATGAATCCTGCTGACCTAGAGGAACTTTCTCCCCTTAGTTTCCTCATCCTCTCTCTCATCTTTATCAATCTCCTCAGAAGTCATTTTCCTTTTCCCTTTGTCACTCACAGACCTTTGTGACTCAGGGTGTAGAGAGCTTTGGCCTTTATTGCTTGGTGTAGCGTCCAAGCTCTGGCCAGAGAGAGGTTGTGATACACCTTCACTAGCAGCTGCTTCACTAAGGGAATGAATTGTTGAGGTAGTTGTAGGTGTGACAAGGCTCTTAGGCCTTACCACTAGGCCTTGAGTCAAGGTTTCCCTTTCAAATCTAATCTTAGGGTCTGCCTCAACATCCAGTTGACCAATAGTATTAACTAATTGACTTTGTCTCCTTCATAGACTGAACTCTTCAGTAATTTTGTCTTAAATCCCTTGTGCCAACCTGTCAGCTTGTCTAGATTGACTTGGATTGACAAGTGGCATGTTGATCAGGTCAAGACCTTCATAGTAGTTCAAGGTCTGAAAATTGAAGACTTCTTGATGCCCTTGAACTCTTTGAAGAATAAGGGCTCTTCTATTTGCATCATACATCCACCCTATGATGTATTTAGAATTTCCTTGAGGTGGAGATGACACTGCCCTTGGTATACGTTCCTCAAAAGGACTTTAAATAAAGGAGTCTATAGAGTCCACATCAATGTGAACTTGAGGAAGTTGCTGAGTATGGACAGTTGCAACTAAAGATGGTGAGTCCTTAATGTCCATGCTCTGTGAAGAACTCCAAGGTTTTGTGTCTGTGATGACTTTCTCCCCCTTTTTGGTGGTACCACCCACTTGCATAGGTGAGCTAGAGGTTAGATCAATCACATTCATAGGTTCTTGTGTTCCTGGTTGAGCTCTTTTTAAAGGTCTCCCAACTAGTTTTTCCTTAAGATAAGATATCTCAAGTTGTTGATCATTGACCCTGTTCTGCAGGGTAGTCACCTTAGATTCAAGATGACTAACCATGGAGACTAGGTAGGTGCCTGTTTTTGAACCTTTAGCCTCAGATTCGCCTCATCTTCATAAGAAGAATCACGGGGGATAAGAGAATTTGACCAAAGTCTTCTCCTTCACCACCAACATGAAGTTCTTGGCTGCTGGTTTTCCTCTACTCATTGACAAATTCAGTTGAAGTGTAAATGGGCTGTGTTGCCATGGTTGAGGTCTGAATGATGTAATCACTTGATAAAGTGAGAGCCTCTTCCATATGGATTTTCTAAATAGGTTCTAAAGTATCCACCTTAGTAATAGGTGACTAATGTGGGCTAGACATAGGTGGCTCAGGAGCACTCATCTCTCCTTGAGTAGGGGAGGAATAGAGAGACTTATGGTACTCATTGAAACCTAAATATTCATCAGTATAGAAGTCAAGGTTGGGAATTGGGTGGTTTATGTCCAGAGGCCAGGGATAGTAACTGTCCCTCGAAGGTTGTTCACCTGAGTGTTGAGACTCAGCATGACGGCTTAAGGCAGCTGGGATTGTGAGCTCATCAGGCTGAGCATGAGGAACCTCAACACTAATCCTTGAAGAGATCGGAGTGGTTTGGTCCTCAAGAGAAGTAGGGGCTCTAGTATCCACTTCCTCATGTACGTGTGAGTGTTTGGGGGCCTGCACAGACTCAAAGCTTGAGTAGGGGTTCGTTTGGATTTTCTTTTGTAAGTGTGGGTGATTTGAGGCCTTTTTGGTGGTTAGGAGGTAGAAGGTACGGGTTCAACACTAGATTGTGTTGCTAAGTTGTCACCTTGAGCAATGAGCTCTAACATTTTAGGGACAAGGGCTGTTTCTACCCTTGAGAAGCCTACAATTGGCTTCTTCAAGGCTTCATCTGTCCAAATTTAAGAATATTACATGTTTCCCTCAACTCTGAGCCCAGTTCAAAGTTGAGAATGTATTCAACATATCTAGGAAACATGTAATACTCTAAAGAGTCCAAGTTAGCAAGTAAATTTGTATAAACAAACTGAGAATACTTGAACTTGATCCCCTAAACTATTCCATGCACTATGAAGGATAGATCCTAAGAAAGTTGGTCCCACCCTCCATGTTTGTTGGACAAGCTGTGGATAACCACATCAAGAAGGTATTTCCACTGGGATAATGTAACAACCGGTTATTTTTTTTAGTCTAAGAAAGAAAGAATAAAGTGAAGAATAAGAAAGAAAAGATATTTTACCCAAGTTAAGGGGTATAAAGTGTCAAAAAGGACAAAATGTTTGAAAAAGTGGGTGTAAAAGGTGATGGCCGCCCATCACTCTCTCTACACCCACAAATTCAGATCTTGTTACAGAGAGAAAGAGGAGGAGCTGAAATTCTTAGATTTTGAAGAACAAGAGCTGAAAAGTTTGAATTCAAGGTAAGAATTCATGTGTTTAAGGTGTTCTTGACTGGTTTCATCCTCGGTTGTGTGCTTATGTATGTTGTGTGTGTTCGGTTGTGTGTTTTTAGTGGGTTTCTAGGTGAGAACTTATAGCAATCAAGCTTTGAAGGAAGTCTTACCCGAAGAGGTTGCTAAGGTGAGTTCTAGAACCCCTCCTTTTACTTGTTTTAAATAATTTTGAGGCTGGAAATTCATGAATGTATGTTTTTATAAAACTGGGTTTTATACCCGTATGTATGAATGTGTGTATGTTGCGAGTATTATGTGATGTTGGACTTTGTTCATGCTTGATGATATTATGGTTGCATTTCTAAGGCTTAGAATGCATGATTTAAGCTTAGAACATGATAGATGAGGTTTGGGGACTGAATCTGATGATAGGTGTGCCCTAGGCTGCTCATACACCCAAATAGTACATACGCCTAAGTTTAGAAAAACTGCTAAAGTGTTGACAAATGTGGATGAACAAATGCTGAGCATTGACAAATGCGGATGAACAAATGCTGAGCATTGACAAATGCGGATCAACAAATACTGAGCATTGACAAATGCGGATGAGAAAGTCAATGCGGATGAGAAAACAAATGTGGATGAGTAAGTCAATGCGGATGAGTAAGTTATGTGGATGAACAAATGCGGATGAGTAAGTTAGGCGAATGAACAAATACGGATAAGTAAGTTCATGCGAACGAACAAATGCGGATAAGCATTGACAAATACGGATGAGTAAAGTCAATGCGGATGAACAAATGCAGATAAGCATTGACAAACGCGGATGAGTAAAGTCAATGCAGATGAACAAATGCGGATGAGCATTGACAAATGCGGATGAGTAAAGTCAATGCGGATGAACAAATGCAGATGAGTAAAAGAAATGCGGATGAACAAAGGAAATACAAATGAGTAAAAAGAAATGCGGATGAGTAAAAAAATATGGATGAACAAAAAGAAATGTGGATGAACAAAAAGGCAAATACGGATGAACACTTAGAATATTTTCTGAATTTTTGGAGAAAAAGTGAAATGTAGGCTTTGACTTGGGAGGTTCCCGGGAGTTCATATAAGCTGACTTTTGAGGTCATAGATGATGTGATGAGCATTGTATGATGATGTTATGATGAACTTTTGATGCTTACGCATGATGGTATGTATGATGTATGTTATGTAATGTAGGACCACTGAAGGATGGTCACTTACAACGCAACAACACAAAGAGGAGAGTAACTTAACTTAATCAAACAGTGAACTGGATTAACAACACGTAAAGACACTAAGAACACAAGTAATTAAGAGACATGACACAAGATCAAGATACACAAAGAGATGGTTTTCAAGGTTGCAGTATATTGCTTTCTCAATGTTCTATTACAAGTGTTACAAAGCATGAAAATAAAGTTACAAGAACATGAGATACTTATACTACATCCTACAGCCGGCCATACTATGAAAGCCAGCTGGATACAATTGACTAGACACAAAACAAAATCAATTGTAGAATCAAAAAGGCAGATTGCCTTTTTGACTTTGTGACTATGACATGCCATAGCTCACATCCTTATCTATTACAAAAAGGATAAAGTACATGAAGTAGAAAGTTTACAGACTCAAGACCTCAATGTACAGTTACCAAAAGCATGGACCTTTTCACCAACTCATGTAAGTTGGTGACTTTATAGAGTAGCAGCGGAAAGGGGTCCAGTTTTATGGAACAATACATCAGATAAAGCATGTTGTTAAAAGTCTTCGGAAGAAATCTGTCTTCATGTGTTGAGCTTCGGAAGACTTTGTCTTTGGCTTTGGAAGATATTGGTCTTGCCTTTGGAAGATTTCACACTTAGAATATTTTTGTTTCTTGTGTGAAACTTCCAAAGCATTCTTCTTCAGTACTTGTGTAGCATGCATGCAGAAAAACTTTGGGTGTTTGGTTGCTTCAGCCTCTTCATACAATCTCTACAAACTCCCCCTAGGCTGATGCTACCAAAACACTTAGAGACTTCAGATATCAACAATCCTCATCAGGATAATGACCAGCCCTTTCTTCATAAGATGATGAGGATCCTTCGAACTATCAAAGTGTCTTCTCATGTTAAAGAGATCATGTAGAGGCAGATTGAACATGTCTTGCTATGTGTAGACATTCTCAATGCCATGATCTCTAATGACATGCCACCTTTTTGGATTTGTAGTGTATGTCCAGGACATGATGGATCTTTCTGATGCTAAAGGAGCTACTGGAATGGGAGATGATGGAGCATCCTCTGGCTGCACATCCTTAGGATGTTCTGACTCATCTTGAGGTTCAGAAAAGGATGTAGTCTTCTTCTTCTTTGGCTTTGGCTTTGAAGCCATCCTTTTCTTTCTCTTTATCACTTTTAACTGAGAAGATTGGTCTACAACACCTGATTGATCTTCATTGTCTTTCTCATTTGGGTCTTCCACTCTCACAGGTTCAGAATGAGAAGGAGGTTGACCCTGCTGTGGATCAGAAGATGAAGCTGCTGAGAATCAGCAGGAGGTCCAGGTTGTGTTATCTCTGGTTGTTCAACCTTAACCTCCACTTTAGGTAGAGCTTGACTTGGAGGGGAATGTAAGTCAACTAGCTCTCCACTCTTTATCTTCTGCTTGATCACCCTAATATGCTCATCCATAGTGGATAGAGACATGGGACCAAGTCTCCTTTCGGAGAATCCATACAACTTCAAGAAGCTCATCATCCTCTGCCTGTCTGTAGATTTCTTCATGTTTTTCTGGATGATGGCTCTTGACTTAGCAACTTCTTCCCTTAGTTCTTTTTGGTTGTCTTTCTTTCCTTGACTATCTCAAGTTCAAGTTGTTTGAGATACTCAAACTCAATATAGTTAAAGGATAAGGGAAGAAGTGCTTCTGCCTGATAAAGGCCTGTGGCACTCAGGTAGTTGATCATCTTGATCCTTTCTTCTTTATCTACCTGAGGTTCTTGTTGAACCACATCCTTATGTTCATGACTTTCTTGAACTAGGGAGAGAGTAGGCATATGCTTGTACAATCTGTTCTTTCTTCTGTCTTCTTTGATTTATACTAGTAGCTCTGCATCTTCTGCCTCTTTCTTCTCCATTGACCTTTCCAGGTTAACCAGTTCATTCAGTTCCTCTAAGGGGAGAGAAATGACATTGTCTATGTCATAGTTCCATGTCTGCGATAGTTTATCCTGGTTGCCCTTAACTCATCATTCTGAGTATCTGGTCTAGGCAGCCCTGATAGCAGACTCCATGAGTCTTGCAGACTTAGAAGAGGAATTTTCTTCCCTCAGCTTCCTTTTCCTCTCTCTCTTTGCCTCCTCAATCTCTCAGAAGTCATTTTTCTTTTCCATTGTCACTCACAGACCTTGTGACTCAGGGTGGAGAGAGCTTTGCCTTCATTCTTGGTGTAGCTTCCATGCTCTGGCCAGAGAGAGGTTGAGAAGCACCTTCACCAGCAGGTGTCTCAAAAAGGGTATTGATCTCTACAATAGTTGTTGATGATGAGACAGGGCTCTCAGGTCTATCACTGGCCTTCGGTCAAGGTTTCCCTATGAACCCAATCTTAGGGTCTGCCTCAACATCGAGTTGACTGATGACATTGCCTAATTGCCTTAGTCTTCTTCTAAAGCTAAACTCTGTAGTGATCCGGTTTTGGATTCTTTGAGCCAACTTGTCAGCTTGTCTTGATTGGCTTGGATTGACAAGTGGCATGTTGACTAGATCTAGACCTTCATAGAAGTTCAAGGTCTGAAAGTTGAAGATATCCTGCTACCCTTGAACTCTAATGATGATTAGGGCTCTCCTGTTGCTGTCATACCTCCACCCAATGATGTGATTGGAAGTTGGTGGAGATGACATAGCCCTTGGTATCCTTTCCATAAACAAACTCTGTATGAAGGAGTCTATAGAGTCCATATCAATGTGAACTTGAAGAAGTTACTGAGTATGCACAATTGCAAGTAAGGATGGTGAGTCTTAATGTCCATACTCTCTGAAGAATCCCAGGTTCTGTGACTATAATGACTTTCTCCCCCTTTTTGGTAGCATCACCCACTTGCATAGGTGAGCTAGGAGTTAGGTCAATCACATCCACATGTTCTTGTTTTCCTGTTGAGCTCTTCTTAAAGGTCTCCCAGCTAGTTTTTTCTTAAGATATGAAATCTCAAGTTGCTGATCATTGACCCTATTCTGCAAGGTAGTCACTTGAGATTCAAGGTGACTAACCTTGGAGACTAAATAGGTGCATGTTTGAGACAGTTTTTGCACCTTTAGTCTTAAATTTCCCTCATCTTCATCAGAAGAATCATTGGGGGATGAGATGATTGGGCCAGAGTCTTCTCTCTCACCACCAGCTTTAGGTTCTTGGCTGTTGGATTTCCTCTGCTCACTGGCAACCTTAGTTGAGATGTCAGTGGGTTGAGTTGCCATGGTTGAGGTCTTAATGATGTAATCACTTTCAAAAGTGAGAGCCTCTTCCATATGGACATCCTAAACAGGTTCAAGAGTGTCCATCTCAGTAGTAGGTGACTGATGCAGGCTAGAAATAGGAGCCTCAGAAGCACTCATCTCTCTTTGAGTAGGGGAAAAGAAAAGAGAATCATGGTACTCACTGAAACCTAGATCTTCATCAGTATAGAAGTCAAGGTTGGGGATAGGTTGATTTAAGTCCAAAGGCTGGGGATGGTAACTATCCCCTGAAGGTTGATCAGTTGAGTGTTGAGACTCAGAGTGATGGCTTAAGGCATTTGAGCTTATGAGCTCATCAGGCTGAGCATGAGGAACCTCAGCACTGATCGTTGAAGTAGGAGCTCCAGTGTCCACTTCTTCCTGTGTGGTGAGTGTATGGGGGCTCCACAGACTAAATAGTCTGAGTAGGGGTTCGTTTGGATTTTCTTTTATTGGTGAGGGTGATTTGAGGCTGTTGAGTTGGTAGGAAGTAGAAGGTGCGGGTTCAACACTAGCTGGTGCTGCTAGGTTGTCATCTTGAATAATGAGCTCTAACATTTTTAGGACCAGGGCTGTTTCTACCCTAGAGAAGCCAACAGTGGGATATCTCAATATTTTAAAGATGCTGGGCTTCATCTGTCCCAGTTTAAGAATATTACCTGTTCCCCTTAACTGTGAGCCCAGTTCACAGTTAAGAATGTATTGAACATATCTAGGGAACATGTAATACTCTAAGGAGTCTAAGTTAGCAAGAAAATTTGTATATACAAACTGAGAGTACCTGAACTTGACCCCCTAAACCATCCCATGGACAATGAAGGAGAGATCCTTAGGAATCTGGTCCCATCAACCATGCTTGTTTGATAAGCTGTGGATAACCACATGGAACAGGAATTTTCACTGGGATGAGACCTTCCCTTTTTGAAGGTCTTGACATAGTAGTCTTCCTCATAACCCACTACTCAAAGGAATGATTCACAGCTTCCTTTGGGAAGAACACCTCACCTTCTTCATCATCCAGCTGAAGATGCATGTTGATGATGGCCGGAGTGATGAAGACTGTTCTCCCCTGTACCGTGGCAGATAGTGCCTTCTTATCCATAACGACCTCTTGGCAGGTCTTCCAGAATTCTAGAAGTTGATCCTCATAAAGTGGAGGATCATGGTTAGGGAGGTGAAATAGTTTGACAGAGCTAAGAAACAAAAAACCTCTAAGATATGAGGATCTTTCTTAGAGCTTAACAGAGCAACTTGATTATGTTGCCTATGTAACTGCATGGTAAAGTTCGGGTCATTTCTGGGATGAGGGTAGGTCATTTTGAGAGAGCTTAAGGATGAAGAAATTGATTCAGAGAAAAATGTGGGGTTTTATGTTTGGAGGAGTGAAGCAGATGATAGAAAGAGGGGGAAACCATTGGGTTTATATGTGAAAAGGATTTCAGATAAAGTTTAATCAAAGAGGATAAACTTTGAAATCTGAATGTCGGTCCCACCTCTAAAAAAGTAGTTTACTTTTGCTCAAAAAGTAGTTTTCTTGGAAGTCAAAAAGCTTCCAAGGTAAATTATCTTCAGAAGTTTTAATGAAAAAGCTTCCGAAGCTAAAATGACTTCGGAAGAATTTCCTAAGGATTCTAAGAATTTTGACTTCGGAAGAAAATCAAGACTTGAGAGTTTTGTTCAAAAGAACAAGGCTTCCGAGAGTTAATTTTCTTCGAAGAAATTGTCCTTGAAAACATGTAAGTGCTAAAGGAGATTTTAAGCTTCGGAAGATATTTTAGAAATTTCTTCCGAAGGTAAAATACTTGGGTAGTTAGTTGTTTTTAAGGCATAAGTTTCTTCCGAAGTTTAAAAATACCTTCCGAAGGATCAAAATTATCATAATTCTAAGAAAAATCTTCAAAAAGTTTTATCCAAAGAAAACAAGAGCTTATGAAAGTGATAAACTAGAAAACTTAGGACACACATATTTTAAGAAATAATAAGAATTAGTTTTAAGAAAAACTACTCAAAGTTGATCATCCTAATAACTGATATTAGATATTTGAATCTCTGTTCATCAAAAGCCTTTGTAAACAAATCAACATATTGTTCATCTGTGTGAACTTTGACCAGTTTAACTAATCATTTTTCATAGTTATCTCTTATTAAATGATACCTGATGTTGATGTGTTTGGTCCTTGAGTGCTGCATTGGGTTCTCTGTGATTGAGATAACACTATTGTTGTCTATGTGAATGGGAGTCTCCCTAAAGTTTAACCCATTGTCTAGCATCTGATTCTGAATCCAAAGCACTTGAGCACAGCAGCTTGCAGTAGCAATGTATTTAGCTTTAGCAGTTGATGCAGAGACACATGATTGTTTCTTGCATTGCCATGAGACAACCCTTCCACCAAGAAACTGACATCCCCCAGATGTAGACTTTGTAGTCATGTTGCAACCACCATAATCACTATCTGTATAAGCATATAGATTGAAGTCAAGATTTTTAGGATACCTTAAAGCAAGTGTCAAAGCACCTTTAAGGTATCTTAGAATCCTTTTGATAGTGATAAGATGAGACATCTTAGGGTTGGCTTGATATCTTGCACAGATGCAAGTGGCAAACATAATATCAGGCCTACTAGCTGTAAGATAAATAAAAGACCCAATCATAGCCCTGTATAAGTGTTCATCTACACACTCCCCCTCAAGATCAAGTCCAAGGGAGTGGTTTCTAGCTATGGGTGTCTTAGCAATCTTACAATCAGTCATGTTGAACCTCTTGAATATGTCTTGAACATACTTTGACTGACTTATGAAGATGCCATCTTCAACTTGCTTCACTTGAATTCCCAGAAAGAAATTGAGTTCCCCCATGGCACTCGTTTCAAATATGTCCTTTATCAGCTTCTCAAAGTCTTTGCAGAGCTTTGGATTACTTGAACCAAGATGATGTCATCTACATACACTTGAACTAGCAATATGTCATTCCCTATCCTTTGATGAAGAGAGTTCCATCTATAGTACCTCTCCTGTATCCATGTTTGCAAAGATACTAAGATAGAGTCTCATACCACTTCGTGGGTGCCTGATGCAACCCATAAAGAGCTTTGTCAAGCTTGCAGACATAATCAAGATGATCAGGATCTAGAAAACTAGATGGTTGTTTGACATACACCTCTTCATTAATCACTCCATACAGAACTTTACATCAAGCTGATAGACCTTGAAGTTCTTGGATGCAGCAAATGCAGGAATATCCTAACAGCTTCTAGTCTTGCTACAGGAGCAAAGACATCAGTGTAGTCAATTCCTTCTTCTTGTGTGTATCCTTGAATAACTAGTCTAGCTTTGTTCTTGATGATAATGCCTCTATCATCATTCTTGTTCCTAAACACCCATTTGGTTCCAATAGTAGTCTTCCCATGAGGAAGAGGACAAAGGTTCCAAACTTTCTGTCTTTTGAATTGAAGCAACTCCTCTAGCATAACTTCAACTCAACTTCCATCGTTTAGTGCCTCATCAACTTTCTTTGGCTCTATCTGGGATAAGAAAAAAGAGTGAAGACAAACACTTTCTTCATGGGTTTGTCCTCATGTTCTTACCCCTATGACAACATCTCCAATGATGTTTGTGGTGGGGTGAGACTTGTGGATCCTTAGCTGAGGGATCATAGAAAGTTGCTGAGAAAGATCTAAATTAGAGAAATTTAGATCTAGCATAGATGTTTCTCCCACCACATCAGCACACTTATTAAGAGAAACTTGATCCAAGGAGCGTGTGGCATCATTGATGTTGTCATCTATGGAGTGGTTATCAGCATCAAGAAAGTCTTGATCACTATCACCACTACCATCATTGTCTTCTGCATTTGAAGTATCTTTATTTGGTTGTGGAGCCTCTGAGCTGGAATTTGAAGGCATACCAGACGTATCAGCTGAGTGAGTCATCGTGGTGATGATAGAGACTTCATTTGCAAAAGTAGTCCCAACTGGAGCTAAAGATGTGTTACTTGAAGGTCTTCTCAGCTCAAATCTTGGATTAGGATCACCTGTATTTAAGTTTTTTGCAGATCCTGAAACAATCTCACAAGATTTGTTAAAACAGTTGGTAACTAAATCAAGATCAAACAGCCAATCAGGACCAAAACCAGCCACATAGGGTGTGTGTTCATTGAAAGTCACATTGGCTGACTCCTCAACAATTCTAGTTCTAAGATTGTATACTCTGTAAGCCTTAGCTTGGGAAGAGTATCCAATAAAGTGTCCATCATCTAATTTCTCAGCAAATTTGGCAATTTGATCTTTGGTATTCAAGATGGTGAAAGGACATCCAAATGACCTGAGAAAACCAATGAAAGGTTTCCTCTTGTGCCAAAGTTGATAATGAGTCTTGCCATGAGTCTTAACTATTAAAACTCTGTTATGCACATAGCAGGCATTGTTGACTGCCTCTGTCCAGAAGGTGATGGGCAGCTTAGATTCGGACAACATGGTTCTTGCAGCTTCAATAAGTGTCCTGTTTCTCCTCTCATCAACACCATTTTGCTGAGGAGTCCTGGGAGTATTCCTTCCTTTCGAGACCAACTTTTCTTCCGAGGGCAATTTTCCACTTGCCTTCTTCTTAGATTTGGAGCTTCCGAAGGAAACGTATTTTCCTTCTGAAGCTTGAATCTACTTAGAACTTTTGGAAGTCTTTGGGTTAGTCATGTGAAGAGTACCCTTAGGATTGTATGGACAATCCCTAGCAAGATGAGCAGTACTTTCACACATAACACACTCCATTTTCTTCTTCCCAAAAACCTTCTGCTGAGAACAAGGCTGACTTTTGTCACATACCTTCTCCACCCTCATCTTTGCAGAAGCTAAGATAGTCTTTTTGGGCTGAGGACTGTTCTTGGAGTTTGATGGTCCAGGCTGTGTAGCAGTGGTACACAACAGATCAGTCTTCTTCTTGGTAGTGAGATGATTTGAACATGAACCAGAACTCTTAGCAGAAGAGTTAAGGTTGATGTCTTCAGTCTTTTCCACTTCAAACCCTGCAGAGATAAAAACTTATTTATGCTTGGAGTCAAAAGTAGCCTTGATCTCTTGAGCCTTCCTTGCTTTTCTTTTGCTCTTTCTGATCAAGTTCTTTCTCATTGACTTGGTCATCACAGTCTTCTTCTTCTCCTCAGAAAGATAGTGACCATTCTTAGAATCCTCCTCTTCAGTCTTCTTAGAGGAATTCTTCACTGTCACTTCTTCATCTTCTTCAATCAAAGGATCTATGAGAGGAAGCTCATTTTCACAAGTTCCACACCTGGATGATCTTACAGACAAGATTGTGTGTGGAGGAACTATCTCATTTGATCCTAGTCCCTGCTTGTTTTGATAGCACACTTTGTGGTGCAGGGATGAGGATATCATGTTCTTGAAGGTCTCTTCTTCAAGAACACACTTGTCTACCCTGGCTTTGCTGATCACAAGCTCAGCTTGCCACTCAGTCAGCTTAGTTATGAAATCCTTGATCTGAGTCCTGAAATCTGTATGCTCATGTTTTAGAACTGAAATAGTTTTCTCAAAACCTTTATCTTCAGTGTATAATCTGTTGGATCAAGTAGAAGACTAATACAACCAAATGTAGATCACTTAAGTTATTTTGGTGCTGCATGCAAAGGCTTCCGAAGCTTGTCATGGAACTTTCGAAGGTTGTAGAGTTCTTCCGAAGACAAAGGAAAAGTCCAACTTCTGAAGACAGAACTCTACTTCCGAAGACAGATGCATACTTCCGAAGTTCAAGACTTAGAAGAATAAAGTAAAGACCACTTCCAAAGTATGATGAATAGAAGAAGTCTCCAAGTCTTGGAAGAAGCAGCCTCTTCCGAAGTATAAAGTGGCTTCTGAAGTACTTACTCTTCCGAAGCCATTTAATCCTTCGGAAGACACTGCTATAACCAGTGGACACAAGTATGGTCTCTGAAACTCCGCTGCAGACTTCTAATACAACATGGCTTCTTCCTAAAGAACCATGTTGTTGACCATACTTTATTCCACTGTTTACCTTTTCATGATAGTACGGTTGCCATCTTTAGTTGGTGACAAAAGGTAAGTCAGGGACATGTCCTGACTACCAAATCTCAGATAAGACTTTATCTAAGATACCTTAACTATAGTCTTGTAGTATAGGCTTTAGCTAAAGGATCCCAGCTGGTATCAAAGTATATCCGGCTGTAGATAGTTTTATATATAGCTAAATCATCATCTGCTTGTAAGAGTCTTTGTATCTTGAGTTGAGAATCAATATATAAAAGTATCTTGAAAATTATCTTTCTGTGTTCTTAGTTACTTTTCATATTGTGATCAACTCTTATTGATTCTTACCTGAGTGTGATTCTAGGTGAGTTTGAGAGAAAACATTTGTGTTTAAGTGACAAACACCGATCCTGCAATGGTATCAGAGCTTCTCAGGCTCTTGATTGCGTGATCTAACCATCCAAATCAACCTGTTTTCACTCCTCCCTACCACCCACTCCCTCAAATGGCCCTCAACAAATCTGAAGTAGAAATGGGACCGATGACCAAAGCACCAATCATCACCCCTGAAAACTTCAGGTCTTGGAGTAGAAGAATGGAAGGCTTCATTAGATACCAAGACATCAAAATGTGGAACTCGATTGTTTATGGACCGTACAAGCCAAAGGTGGCTTCACCTAGTGGAAACAGTGCCATGATAGAAAAGGCTATCGAGGACTATTCTGATGAAGACAGAAAGAAGATGGACATCGATAGCAATGCTATGACTATTCTCATGACTGCAATACCGAACTCTATTATGGTGGGGTTCGAGCATTGCAAGACTGCCAAAGAATTTTTTGATGCACTTGCTCAGATGTATTCTTTCTCCAACGACTCAAAGAAAGACTCACTGAAGCAGCAGTTCGAGAACTTCACTCATATTGCTGGAGAGACCCTCAGCCAGCAGTACTTCAGGTACATGGATCTTATCTCTTCTCTTCAGTTTGTAAAGATCACTCCTAAACTTAGAGATCTCACCAGAAAGTTCATGAGTGCTCTTCTAAATGAGTGGACATTCTACTGTGTCTCTATCAAGAGAACAGAAAACTTGAACACTCTTTCCATGACTGAGCTCTATGGCATCCTTGATGGATACCGTCTAGAGATGGAGAGTAAGAAGGGCCACCAAACAAGCAGATCTATGAGTCTTCCTGCTAGCAACGCTTTAATGGTTGCTGAAGGCTCATTAAACCCTCAACCTCAGCACTTCCTAACTTATCAGCAGCCATCCTGCTCACCTGGTCCCTACATCACTTATCCTGAGACTCCAAGGTCTCAACAGGCTCAACACAATCCCTTCCAGGAAAGTTGTGCCTTTGTCTCAGGAGGTGGACACTTAGGAGATTTTCAATATTGCTTTGATGATCTTGAGTGCTTCAGCCTAGATGACGTAGAGTATGTGGACATTGTCCAGCAAATGGCTCTCTTAACTTACAGAGCAAAGAAGTTCTTTAAGAGAACTGGAAGGCATTTCCCTCAGAACCTAACTACCAGCAAGTTCGGGTTTGACAAGACCAGGGCAAAGTGTTACAACTGTAACCAACTATGTCATTTTGCAAGGGAATGCAAGGATCCCAAGAACAATCTGGGAACCCCACAGGCCTCCACACATACCTTAACCTCAAAGCCCACTGAGAAGTCAACTGAGACAGCCGCAATGGCTCAAGAAGTTGACTGGAGCTTCATGGTACAGGATGTGACTCCTGCTCAAGCTCTCATGGCCGGAACAGATGATGCCCAGGTATATGAACATCTCTGTACTCCAGCCTGTATAGCTAAAGTTAAACTCTATCAGGATTACAATATGGAAATCAGATCTGACATTGAGTCTTTAAATATACTAAATTCTAATTTTAAAAGAGCTGAATCAGACTATCAAAAGAAAATTGATGAGTTGGAGAAAACTGTATCTCTTTTGAAACATGAACACACCAACTACAAGACTCAAATCAAGGATCTGATATCCAAATTGTCTGAGGCTCAAGCCCAGCTTGTCACTGCTGAGGCTCAGGCCAGGAAGCATGCTATCGCTGAGCAAAACTTCCAAGCTATCTTGCATCATCCTCCTATTCCAAACTCTGTTATCAGAACAAAGAAGGGTTGGGAACCAATGAAATTGCTCCACCACACTCCTATGAGTCTATCAAACAGCCTAGATGTGGTACTGAAGAGCAAGATGTTCCAACTGCTGACCCTTTCTTTCCAGAGTTAAAAGATGAGGCACCAATAGTGGCCACCACAGGTAAGGAACAGGTAGATACACCTATCGCCTCCTGTGATGATCAAATCCTAACCACCAAAGCCAGAAGAAGCAAAGCTAAAGCTGCTAGGAGAACTGCTAAGAAAGTGGCTGAATCCAAACTGAAAATTGACCCCAAACAGAAGGGTGTCTTTGTTTCAGCTGGTTTCCAAGTGTTAGGTACTTCTGATTTAGGAAAGGAATGTAATACCAGCATTCCTGTCCTATCAAAGGATTAGAAGTTAAAGGGAAAAGTTGCTGACGAAGAAAAGAAAACCAAGAAACAACAACCCTCACTTCCCAAAAGACTAACATTGCATGCATCATGTGTGGCCTGCAAAATCATATGGCAAAAGATTGTTACTACAATCCTGCAAGCACACATTATGAAAATAATGTTAGGAAAGAAGTAGTCAGGGAAGTTTCACATTTGGACCCTTCCATACGGTTCAAGAGTGAAGAAGAAGGGAAAGCTAGTTTCCAAAGCCAAGTTGCTTTCGGAAGAAACTCCTTCTTCCGAAGGGGAATGGCTTCGGAAGCAAAAGCTACTAAGGTTCGGAAGAACAAGAAAGCTCCCTTGAAACCATCCAGAAGAAGACTGCTTGGAAGAAAAGGTGGTGAGGACTTCTTCGAAAAGAAAGAAGCTTCGAAAGAAGACCATGCTGCAAAAGCTTCAACAAGCTCATCCTCCAATATCAGCCAAAGGGTGGACTGGAAGATCAAGGAAGATGTTGCAGCCCAAACCTCTTCCTCAAAGACCTTTGTTGAACCCCCATGCATATCATTTGGTTCACTCATGTCATTATCTTTGGAAGAACCCAAGACCAATAAAGCTTGGGTTTCCAAACAAAATTGAATTCTCATCTTATGTGCAGGAACATCCATTTGACAAGAACAACAATGTATGGATTGTAGATAGTGGATGCTCCAGGCACATGACAGGGAACAGACATCTCCTTCAACAATTTAAACATTATGATGGAGGTCCTGTCCAGTTGGAGGTGAGGCCGGAGGATATATTTCTGGTAGAGGGAGTATATCCAATGGTATGTTAACCGTTGACAAAGTTAACTTTGTCAAACAGCTTGAACACAATCTGCTAAGTGTTTCTCAATTCTGTGATCAAAAGCACCAAATGCTTTTCACAGAACATGAGTGCATTATCCTCAAACCAGGGATGATAATTCCTCCGGAATTGGTGCTTCTTAGATCTCCCAGGAAAGGGGATATGTACAGCTTGATATGAACAATGCTTCCCCAATGGGTGAAGTATCATGCTTTCTTTCCAAAGCTGATAGTGATGAGTCAACACTATGGCATAAACGTATGTGTCATGTAAATTTTAAGACAATGAACAAATTGGCTAAAAATAACTTGGTACATGGTTTGCCTAAAAAGGAGTTTTTCTACAAAGACAACTGTGTTGCATGCCTGAAAGGGAAACAACACAAGCCATCTCATAAATCCAAATGTGTTAACTCTATCACTACTCCATTGCACTTATTGCACATGGATCTTTTTGGTCCCACAAGTATAATGAGCATTGGAAGGAAATCATATTGCCTGTGATAATTGATGATTTTACAAGATTCACATGGGTATTTTTTAAGAACTAAAGATGAAACTACTGAAACGTTAAATACTTTATTCTTAAATTAGAAAATCAAATTGATCACAAGGTTAAAATAGTTAGATGTGATCAAGGGACTGAGTTTAAGAACTTCGTTCTTGACTCATTCTGTAACTCAAAAGGGATTGCCAGACAATAAGTGCTCCTAGAACTCCTCAACAAAATGGTGTTGCTGAGAGGAGGAATAGGACACTTATTGAGGCTGCTCGAACTATGTTAGCTGATTCAAAGCTACCTCTAACATTCTGGGCAAAGGCAGTCAACACTGCATGCTATGTGCAGAACAAAGTTCTTGTAGTTAAGCCCCATGGAAAAACTCCCTATGAGCTATGGAACAAGAGGCCATCGTTCATTAGCTTTCTAAGGTCCTTTGGCAGCAGGTGTACCATACTTAACACAAAGGAAAATTTAGCAAAATTTGCTGAAAAGTCAGATGATGCTATCTTTGTTGGATACTCTTCTAGTTCCGAAGCTTACATAGTATACAACATTAAGAATCAACAATTTGAGGAGTCATCCAATATAGTTGTTAATGAGCACACTCCTTGTGTTAGGGGGAATGGACCTGATCACATCTTTGATTTAGAATTTTTTCCAAACTATTCTAAACCCTCTTGTGAGAATGTTTCAGTTAGAATAGGTGCTCAAACTGATGCTGATGCTGCTGCTAATGATCAACTGTTTGAGCTTCCCAGGCCTAGACCAAATTCTCTAAGTGCTTCAATACATCAAGCTTCCACTATTCACAGATCCGACAGTTTAACTATATCAAGGAATAGTGAAGCTTCAACAAGTGAGTCACCTACTGAGCCTTAAAACTCATCAGGTGATCCACCACAACACCAGGCAGAAGGTGGTAGTATTTTGAAGGAACATGCAACTGTTAATACTACCTCACAGCCAACTATCGATGATGTTTCTCATTCATTCAATCAGTACTCATTGAATGACTTTGAAACAACAGCCGAATAGAGTGCTCTAGTTCCTGAGCAGAATATGTCCAACCTGGATCTATCTCTGCAGCTGAACAAGAGGACAGACTCATCAAGGGAATGTCTGCATGTACTCATGCTTTCTATCTCAGATGGAACCCAAGAAGGTAGAAGATGCCTTAAAAGATAGTAGCTGGATTGAATCGATGCAAGAGGAGCTGCTTCAATTCAAGAGACAGAAGGTATGGAACCTATGTCCGCTACCATCTGGTCAAGTACCCATAGGCACCAAATGGGTTTTCCGAACAAAGAGATGATAGAGGCTTAATCATCAAGAATAAGGCAAGACTTGTGGTTCAAGGATACACTCAAGAGGAAGGAATCGATTATACTGATGTCTTCGTACCAGTTGCAAGACTTGAGGCAGTTAGGATCTTCCTTGCTTATGCTGCATCCAAGGACTTCACAGTATACCAACTTGATGTCAAGTGTGCTTTTCTATACGGGGATATAAACAGGGAAGTCTATGTATGCCAACCTCTAGGATTTGAAGATCCATAGCACCCCAACTATGTGTGCAAATTGGATAAAGCTCTATATGGGCTGCACCAAGCACCTAGGCTGTGGTATGAGACTCTGTCTTAGTTTCTTCTGAAGAATGGCTATACTAGAGGTACCATTGACAAGACTCTCTTCATTAGAAAGTCTGGAAAGGACATTTTGCTTGTATAAGTCTATGTCGATGACATCATATTTGGTTCCTCAAATGACCAAATGTGCAAGGACTTTGAGAGCATTATGAAGAAGAAGTTTGAGATGAGCTCCATGGGAAAAATGGACTTTTTCCTTGGAATTTAGGTAAAGAAACTGAAGGAAGGGTTCTTCATTAATCAATCTAAATAAGTCTCTGACATCTTAGAAAGATTTGAGATGAAGGATTGCAAGCTTGCCAGGACACCCATACCCAAAAACCATAATCTTGTCTTGACCTTGAGGGGGAGGATACTGATCAACATCAGTATAGGGCAGTTATTGGTTATCTGATGTATCTTACAGCAAGTAGACCTGATATCATGTTTGCTACTTGCATTTATACAAGATATCAGGCTGCTCCTAAGGTGTCTCACCTAGCTGCTGTGAAGAGAATCCTCAGATACCTCAAAGGAGCACCTAAACTAGGTCTCTGGTATCCCAGAAACAAGGATTTCAATCTTTATGGATACTCTGACACTGACTACGGCGGCTGCAATATTGATAAGAAATCAACATCGGGAGGATGTCAATTTCTTGGTGGAAGGATCATCTCATGGCAATGCAAGAAACAATCCTGTGTCTCTACATCAACTGCTGAAGCTGAATACATTGCTGCTGCTAGCTGCTGTGCTCAACTGCTATGGATTCAAAATCAGATATTAGACTATGGATTCAACTTTATGAGTACTCCTATCCATATTGACAACAACAGTGCTATCTCCATTACTGAAAATCTAGTGAAGCACTCCAAGACTAAGAACATTGACATCAGGTATCATTTCATTAGAGACATTCATGAGAAAAATCTAATCAAGTTAATCAAGTTGATCCAAATGAACAATATGCTAATCTGTTTACCAAAACTTTTGATGAACAAAGGTTTAAGTATCTCATAACAGCTATTGGGATGATAAACATTGACTAATCTGATCTCTTTTGAAAACTATTTTAATATGTAAGTCTTGTGTCAATACAATTTAAGCCGTTACAAGAAATTTCTCTCTGAAATTTTCTAAGTGTAAATTCCTTCCGAAGAGAAATTAACCTTCGGAAGACACTCTCATATCTTCCGAAGCATAATTTCTCAAAGGATAACTTTCCTCTCGGAAGAATTTTTGGTCTCGAAGAAGACGATTAATTGCATATCGGATCTACTTTCGAAACTTACAAATTCTCTATTTGGAAGCAACTCTAACCTTCGGAAGCATATAATTGGCTTCGGAAGTAAGAATTACCTTCGGAAGACAAGTTACCTTCGAAATGTTTTACACTCGGAAGAGAGATCTCATTGTGTAACGTAAATTTCTTGGGCCCCACACTGTAAAAAGCAAAGATTTTTAATGATGTCGGATTATTTAACTGATTTTTAACCTTACCGCCACTGTCATTTCATACACTAAACCATCACATCACCTTATCCTAACCTCCATTACCGCCTCTCCACAATCATTTAAATAATCTCGACTATTCACTTTCACTCTCTTACTTGCAAACTTTACAGCCCTAGAAATTTCTCCTACTCATCTTTACCCAGCTCAAATCATTCCCATTCAACTTTCCAAATGGCCTCAACCCTCAGCACAACCAAGTCGCACTTCTTGATTCATCAAGAGATGCTGGCTTCTCAGATATCATCTCCTTCCTAACCCAATCTTCCTACTACATCGCTTTGACTGTTAACCCCATAATTTACTCAAACCATATGTCTGAATTTTGGGCGAATAGTCAGATTGAAACCCTAAATGGGGTTCGTGTCATTCGATCAAGCATCTGTGGCCAGGAGTTGGTCATTTCTGAACAGCTCATCAGGGAGCATTTAGAGCTTCATGATGAGGGCGCTCCAACGGAATTCCCCAAAGCAGACTTGGACGATTCTTATCTCCAAATGGGATATGGAGGAGACGTTAGCAGGTCAACTGTCTACAAATTTAACTTCTCGTACAAATGGAAGTTCCTGCAACTTGTGGTCCTTCACTGCTTGTCGAATAAATCCGGAGGATGGGATCAAATCCCATTTGAACTTGGGTGCCTTGTTCATGGGTTGGTAAAATGCCTCCGCTTCAACTAGTCAAGATTTGTGCTGACTAACCTCATGGGAAATCTTTAGAAGGACACATTCTTCATGTATCCCAGGTTTCTCCAGCACATAATCAACTGTGAGCTAGACCAGAGCACGCTTATCTGTGCAGCTGCTCTGACTGCTCCTCAGATGAGGCCGACCATCTTCAAGACTTTGAAAAGAGTGTCCACCAACTTCACAGGAAGAGATACTGCACTTCTTCCAGGTATGACTGAGCCAACGGCTCCTGGTGACATCCCTGTTAACCCCACAGGTGATGAACCCACACCAGCAACTACCCCCACTATGCCAACACTACCTTCTCCACCCATCACCATCACTTATCAGAGACGCCCCAAACGAACCCTTGTTCAATCTACTCTGATTGAACAAGCCCCTCATGTTCAACTCAAAAAGGCTAGAGTGGAACAAAGGGC
This sequence comes from Flaveria trinervia, assembly GCA_025506515.1. Taxonomy (NCBI): domain Eukaryota; kingdom Viridiplantae; phylum Streptophyta; class Magnoliopsida; order Asterales; family Asteraceae; genus Flaveria; species Flaveria trinervia. The sequence continues at coordinate 48,981,156 of CM046448.1, read as the reverse complement.
TCCCACTCAGCCTGAGGTCCAACCATCCTTCATAATTGACCTCAATATGGGTCCTGAGTCTCCTCAATCTCAAACCCATGAGCCCACAACCCAAGCTGAAAGCCCTTAGGGTGAGTCTCTATACTCCCCTGAGCAGCCAACAGGGACAGCCCCACCAGAGGCTCAATGCCTATAGACATTGACCAAAGTCCCGGGTCAGTAGGTTTAACTATCCTATCTTTTACTAACCTTTTATTTAAAACAAATGAAGAGATAACATCTCTCCATGGAAATGAAGTTGATCTACAACACCCTCTCCAAGATCAACAGAGCCTGGAGAAATCCCTTATCTCTAGCCCCCATCAGCAACCAACAGAGGTGAGTCCCACTGATGTGGAGGGGACTCATGTAGATTCAGCTGCCACTACAGAAGGTGCCTTAATGGACCTTGTGGATAGTGGTAACATTTCTCAGACTGAATCTACGGCAATCGAGCCCTTTGATGACTTTGAAAGAGACATAATTGAGCATGGGAAACCAGGGTGCCAAGAACCCACATCTAGTGGTGAGGCTGAACATACTAGGTATGTTACCTCATCTCCCCATGATTCTTTGAAAGAAGATGAGGGAAGCATGCAACTCCTCATTCAAGATCTTCTTTCTAAAGTCTCAAACTTGGAATCTCAGGTTAGGATTTAGAGGCAAGATCTGCCACTCAGCAACTTGAGATTGACAATCTCAAGGCTCAACTAGCTAAGAAACAGACAGAGAGGTCTGTTAGGCATGTACCTATTCAGGTCTCCCTGACTTCCTCCTCCAGCTCATATAGCTCTCAAGATGATGCTATCAAAAAGGGGGAGAATGTTCAAAGACAAACACTCAAGGAACCACAGAGCCGGCCTTCCACTTCAACATCTTCCTCTCCTATCATCTCTGCGCCTGAAACATCTCAAGTCACTCTACAGATTGATCCAAGGATGCTTAATGATCTCTATAGACTCTTCACCAAGTTTCTATTAAGATCTTCCTTTGAGTAACCAAGTCGTGATGCTGCAATGATCTACTTTGGAGCAGAAGAACTTCAAAGGCTGACTGCACCTTCTACCATTGTGGAAGAAGTTGGTCAACCTAAGGTCCTCATGTAACCTAAGATTCAATTCGAAGGGGAAATAGGAACTGATGGCCCAACAACTGAAACAGTTTGGATAGAATCTGCATCTCCTTTAACTTCCGAAGCTGAAGTTAAAGCCTCGGAAGAACAAGCTGAATCTTCCGAAGCTGAAATGGAAGCTGCAGAAGGACTGTTTAAAATGTCTGAGGAACTGATCATCACAGATGCTATCCTGGAAATGGCATCTGAAATGAGCAGTGAGGACCTAATTGCACCTCCATCTCAGACACCATCTCTGACTCTCTTACAATCAGAAACCTCTCTCCAAGAACCACCACAGTCAGGATCTTCAAAGGATAAAGGTAAAAGGAAGATGACTGCAGAAGAAATTTAGGAAGAGGAGAAGACTGAGAAACTTAAGAAGAAAGGAAGACTCAGACTGAAAAGTTGCTAGCTGCCAGGACAAAAGCAGTTGCTTCCAATCAGGAGGTTGTCATCAATAAAAGAAGAGAGCAGATCATTGACCAACTCATTGAAATAGGAGCTACCAATGAAGAAACACTCCTGCTACCATTAGAAAAGTTGATGGATCTGGAGAAGGCAACCAGGCTGAGACTTGAAGAAGAAGCCAGGTTGGCCTTAGAGGAAAAGGAAAAAAAACAGAAGGAGGATGAATTGCAGATAAGGAGAGACAGGATAAACTTCCTACTCTGCAGAGGCTTTGATCTTCAAGAACTATCTCCACACAATGATGACACGATCCTCTGGCTCTACAACAAAGAGCAGGATCTAATGGAGAAAGAAAGGAAGAAGACTGCAAAAGAAAAGGCCAGAGAGAAGAAGAAGAAAGAAGAAGAGGCTAGGGTCACTGCTTCCAAGAAGCTTACTGAGAAAGCCTGGATGAAGGACTATCTTCGGCTCATGGCTTCTCTGGTAGGCAGGTGGGTCCTATGTCTGAAAGGACACTCCAACGGATTGTCATAAAATTAAGGTTGACATCCGGTTGGGGAAAAGGAAAGAGATGTATAGAAGGGTAAAAGGGATGATCTTTACTGCTTCTACCCAACCACAACCTAAACCCTTCACCCCTGAACCCATATCACTACCCACTACTACTCCCTCACCTCAACCTCCTAAACTTCCCATAATCCAACCCAAAACACTAGCCAGAACCTCTAAACCTAAACCTACCCAATCACCTCCAAACCATCCCTTCAGCCTTCTCAACATCTCTCCCTTGAGGAGTTTAAGGCAATCAAAATGAAGCTCACTAATTGCACCACTTTGAGCGAAGTCTCCTGTGTAGAAGACTCCGTTAACATTACCTATGTAGATGGATCTTCAAGTTCCCTTAAAAGAGATAGATTCCTTGATTTGCCTAGAGGAACTTTGGACCAGGCTGCAAGACTTTTGGGCCTCAATTCAGACTCTTTAAATGAGGAAGAAAAGAAGCTCAGAAGGAAACTGGTGAATCTGCTGGATACAAGAAAAGAGGACAAGATTCCTAGTCAGCTTCTTGTGCCTAGAAAGAAGATAATCCAATGGAGGTTCGATGAACCTTCTCACAACTTTGTTGTGGAAAGAGAGAATGGTGAAATCAACAGACTCAATGCAACCTCTCTATTACACTCCAGCAGATTTGACATTGCTGAGTTAGCAGAGAAACCATTCTCCAACCCCTCCAACTCTGAAACTGCTGCACTCGTCAGAAATCATCTCAGCAGTCTTCATTTGGCTAAGCTAACTGCAAAAGCAAAGATTGAAGAAGAGTTAAAGTTAAGAAGACAGGAAGACAAGAAAAGATCTCCCACCAAAGGTGCTGCCTTTCTACAGATGGTGGAAGGTTCTGAATTGGAACCTATAGTTTGATGGGAATATGATTACAGTTCCCATCAACTAACTCTTTTCAGAGGGCAACAACAAAGGGTACATGTTATCCAAGGTGACAGACTGGATTTCCTGTCTACCAAGGATCTGTACAAGCTTCTTAGGACCACATCAGGGAAGAACAAGGAGACAAACAAATATTTGCTCTCCTTGGTGCTGAAGTTTGAGAAGTCGAGGTAAGTGAAGTTTTGGTAGCATTAGCCTAGGGGGAGTTTGTTGGATCAAGTAGAAGGCTAATTCAACCAAAACTAGATCACTTAAGTTATTTTGGTGCTGCATGCAAAGGCTTCCGAAGCTTGTCATGGAACTTCTGAAGGTTGTAGAGTTCTACCGAAGACAAAGGAAAAGTCCAACTTCTGAAGACAGAACTCTACTTCCGAAGACAGATGCATACTTCCGAAGTTCAAGACTTAGAAGAATAAAGTAAAGACCACTTCTGAAGTATGATGAATAGAAGAAGTCTCCAAGTCTTGGAAGAAGCAGCCTCTTCCGAAGTATAAAGTGGCTTCGGAAGTACTTACTCTTCCGAAGCCATTTTTCCTTCAGAAGACACTGCTATAACCAGTGGACACAAGTATGGTCTCTGACACTCCGCTACAGACTTCTGATACAACATGGCTTCTTCCTAAAGAACCATGTTGTTGACCATACTTTATTCCACTGTTTACCTTTTCATGATAGCACAGTTGCCATCTTTAGTTGGTGACAAAAGGTAAGTCAGGGATATGTCCTAACTACCAAATCTCAGATAAGACTTTATCTAAGATACCTTAACTATAGTCTTGTAGTATACGCTTTAGCTAAAGGATCCCAGCTAGTATCAAAGTATATCCGGCTGTAGATAGTATTATATATAGGTTCTCCTTGAAACTCATAAAAATCATCATCTGCTTGTAAGAGTCTTTGTATCTTGAGTTGAGAATGAATATATAAAAGTATCTTGAAAATTATCTTTCTGTGTTCTTAGTTACTTTTCATATTGTGATCAACTCTTATTGATTCTTACCCGAGTGTGATTCTAGGTGAGTTTGAGAGAAAACATTTGTGTTTAAATGACAAACACCGATCCTGCATAATCATTTTCAGACTTTTTGAAATCAGCTTTTAAAAACTTTTAAGGACTCAAGATGTAGGACCTATATCTATTAAATTTAGCAATGCATTCAGGAGTATAGAGATGTTCCAATACTTTGGCTTCATCATGATCTGCCATCAGTGCTTGGTTTGAAGAAGCATCTTCCACCTGAAAGCTCCAGTCAAAGCCTCCTTCTTCAACAACAACTACAGCTTGCTACTTTGGCTTCTCATTATAGGTGGCTTTATCTGTGTAGTTTGGTCTGGACTGTGTTTAGCCACCATTTTTTCTAGGTGCCTTACACTCCCTGGCAAAGTGGCCCATCAAGTTACAGTTATAACACTTGACTTTGCCTTTGTCCAGCCCAAACTTTCCACTGGTTGCATTGCTGGGGAACTTCCTTCCAGTCCGCTTGTAGAACTTCTTGGCTCTATGAGTGAGAAGAGCCATCTGCTAGACTATCTCCTTGTACTCCAGATCATCTGGATGGATACAGTCCATGTTTTCAAGGGTGAAAAGAAAGCTGCCACAACTTTCATCAGAAGACACAAAGGCTTGAAAAGACTTGTCTCTTGGAATGGGCTTCCTTGAGTGTAGTTCTCCTTTGGTGTCTCTGGGAAGGTGATGAAAGGACCCTTTGGTGAGTTGTCAGGGTAGCATATGAGATGATGTTGGGTTCTATGCTATCCCTTCAACCAAATGAAGTCTGAAAGCATTTGATGTTGGAGTTGCCAGATGAACCTTGCATGTTCATCTTCATCTGAGTAGTTAGCCACAACCTTGGAGATCATACCACCACCAATAAAGAGGGGTGCTTGGTGTGTAAGGTCCATTTTCAACAGACTCCCATATTCTTGAGTCTAAAAACCTAATGAAACCTTCCATTCTTTGGCACCATGTGTCAAAGTCATCAAGAGTGATCAGTAGGGACTTGTTCATGGTTCTAGTTTTCATATCAGTTTTGGAAATGGGTGCCATTTGATAAGATAAGTATTTTTTGTGCTTGAGGGATCTAAAGATGGTGAAATCTTATATCAAGATCCTGGAGTGCTCTGATACCAAATGCAGGACCGGTGAAGTGTGGTCACTTACAACACAACAACACAATGAGGAGATTAACTTAACTTAATCAAACAGTGAGACTGGATTAACCACAAGTAATGATGCTAAGAACACAAGTGAATAAGAGACAGAACAAGAAAGCAAAATACATAAGGAAGGTTTTCAAGATTGTAGTATATTGCCTTCTCATGTTCTATAACAAGTGTTACAAAGCATAAAGCAACATTACAAGTACTTGAGATACATATACTACATCCTACGCCAGCCATACTTTGAAGGCCAGCTGGGTACAATTGACTAGACATAAACAAAATCAATTGTAGAGTCAAAAGGCAGATTGCCTTTTGACTTGTGACTATGACATGCCATAGCTCACATCCTAATATATTACAAAAGGATAAAGCACATGAAGTAGAAAGTTACAAACTCAAGACCTCAATGTACTTACTAAAAGCATGGACCTTTTCACCAATTCATGCAAGTTGGTGACTTTACAGAGTTGCAGTGGAAAGGGTCCAGCTTTATGTAAGTACATAAGATAAAGCATGTATACTAAAAGTCTTCAGAAAATCTGTCTTCAAGTGTTGGCTTCAGAAGACTTTGTCTTTGATGCTTTGGAAGGTTCATCTTTGACTTCAGAAGATATTGGTCTTGGTTTGAAAGATTTTACACTTAGAGTATCTCTGTTGCATGTGTGAAACTTCCGAACTTCTTCTTCAATGTACTTGTGCATGCATGCAGGAGACTTTAAGTGTTTGAGTTGTATCAGCCTTAACATATAATCCTTATAATTACTTTTCTCTCTTGTTACGTGCCATAGCTGTCCAAAGAGAAAATTGGGCATAGATGAGGCTAAACCTATCAATGCAATGACAAATTTGTCATTGCGGCCTCATACCTAGAGTTGTGTACTTTTACAATTGACAAACGTTGTCAGTCTGTCTACTCACTTACTAATGTGCATGCCCCAGCTGCCTTTAGTATTGTCAAGACAGATTCACATTTCTTATTTAAATTATTGTAAATGGGTCATTAATTAAATAGGGAAATAATACATCAAAAAATACTAATTAATTTATTTTTGCTTATTTAACAAATGTCTTCAGAAACAACTCCTTCATTCTCAAGTCTATCCTTGAGAAAGAGAAACTGATAACCCAACTTTCTCACATGGCATCATAATCTAAGAATTGTTCTTAAATAGCGAAAAAGCTCTATGTTCTAGAAAGCGTTTTTTCCCCAACAAGCTTGAAAATAATACGGTCGCTGCCCTAGAACTTGGGAAATTTTTAAGGAGGTTGCCGATGAGTTAGCCTGCCTTATGCTAGCCACTATGTACCTTGATTTCTAGAATAACATGGATGACATAATAGCATTTGACTTGGTTGAGCAACTAAAGTCATGTTCAGAAACAAGCCTGACAGAACGCTATGATACCATGAAGCACTGATATCCAGCAAAATGCATGAAGGCTCAACTCTTAGTGCTCATGTGCTTAAAATGAAAGGGTACATAGACCAAATGGTCAAACTTGGTTATCCCATGCAAGATGAAATGGCAGTGGAACTTCATTCTAAACTCCCTCCTAAATGTCTACACTAGTTTGTATTAACTTCATATGAATGGATGGGTAAAAACATGGCTGAACTGACAGGATCAGCGATCACAAGTTTGATGTATTAGGATTCAAAGCAGCGGAATACAACAGGAATTAGACAAATTGTAGCAAGTAGTCGATACTTGTATGCATTAAGAGCACATACGTTATAGTGAGAGAATATATATTTCTGTTTCAAGGAATGTTTATAGATGTAGAATATTTCTAATCAAATCATTCATATCATTCCCGTCATTCGCTCTAATATTACAATAGGTTGTCACTCCTTATATAGAGTGCAACAATCACTGCTGTTATCACGGAAAGTGACAACTGGCAGATCTAATACAAAAATAACTAATCTTAACAAACTACTGAAATGTTCACAACTACTGAGAACCTATCAGAGTGTTAAGTACAAAATATAAAACTACTGAAACTACAACGACTGAAGAACAAGCTCTTCAGTCGTTTTACAAAACTACTGAAACTAAAAACTACTGAAACTAGAATATAAAACTACTGATATCACAACTACTGAAGAAGTACTCTTCAGCAGTTGTGACAAACTACTGAGGCTTCAGTACTTGATCTTCAGACTTTGACCTTCAGGTGTTTCATCAGCTGATGACTTCAGTAGATATCATCAGCTGATGTCTTCAGTCTTTGTCTTCAGACTTTGTACATCAGTTGTTGATCTTCAGCACTTGTAAACTCTTCAGCTGTTGTACTTCAGTACTTTGGTCTTTCAGCTTCAGCACTTGTGTTCTTCAGCTGTTGTACTTCAGCACTTTAGTTCTTCAGCTGTTGAAGTCTTCAGCACTTGATCTTTAGCTGTTGAAGTCTTCAGCACTTGTCAAACTGCTGATGAGGCTTTCAGCAGTTGTTGTGATACCATGTGGGACTTAGAGGTTTTCTGATCTTGGCTCATTGGTTCTTTTGGTCCAACAAACTCCCCCTGAACCAATGCAGCCAAAACCTCTAAATTATTTGTAATGTCCCACTTATTGTTGGCAAAGTGTTGGTCTTTTTCCTTCTTGATCAGTAGAGAAGATGACCCATGTAAGCTCCGGCCTGGGAAGAAATCTCAGATATTTGTTTGGCAAGTATGAATGGGAACTCTGTTTTGGGGAACTGACACAGAGTTGTTATCCCATTCATGAGATTTACTTCCCCATAATGAGTCTGTATGACTCTCGAACATAGGCCTCAAGGAGAACAACTTGTTCCTCCTGAGAGAGTTCTTCTGCTCCTCCTTCGAAGAAGAACTCTGGCCATAGTCTGATAAGTACTTCATGGTCCTGCCATTTTTCAGCTCCACCGTAGTTACCTCCCTATATACAATTCATCAGGATGGTTGCCTTCAAGGAGTAACTGGAGTTCATTCTTCTGGATGTCTTCAAGCTTCTTATATAGCAACCCCTTCTTTATCATCTTGTTTTCTAGTAAGCTTGAGGGGTCTTCTTTGCTTGGTGAGCTTTCTTGAATTCATCAATGATTTCCCAAGGTGAGACTACAACGGCCAACATGATGGTAGACTCTATTGTTTTTCGTACCTGGCTGTTGTATCTGTGTGGAATAGTTCTTTTATGGATTCTAGAACTCACCCTGGGGTCTGGCCATACTCTCACTCTCTCCTCTTCTGATACTGAAAGGTGTGCCTGAGAGTGTACAGCCTTTGAGCATGCCCTTTCATGGCTTGAATAGATGATGACTGAGGAAATTCCTTGTCAACCATCTTCAACAGTTGCTCATCGTGCTGTTTCTGCTGTTCTTCTTCTTCTATCTTGACTCTGACCATTTCCCTTTGAGAGTCAGTGTGATCATGGGTTGACTTCGGGTTTTGGTAGCTTTAGAACAGCAGAGAGTGGCAGACTATCATCTTCATCCTCCTCTTCTTCTTCTTCTTCCATCCTCACACAGCACCCTTCTCCTCCTTCTGGGTACATCACTGGATGATGGTTGGGTTGGTGAAGGAATTGGTTTTGAAGAATGAGGATGTTTGGATTTTGGCTTAGAGATTGGTTGGGAGATTTGAGGGATAGGATCTGTTTGAGTGGGTGGAAGGGAAGGTTGATCCAGCATCTTTGTAGTTAGTTTCGCCTTTGTGAGTTTAGCCATCTCTAACCTTTTACCACCCCAGCCTCATCAAGGGCTTCCACAATAATCCCTTTGTTGAATTGCTCAGACAGACAGATTCTGGTGGCTATAGCCAGAATGCTGTCCCTGGTCCACGCGCGAATCTCCACTAACGATCTTCCTAAGTATTTTGCAATGAAGCGGATCATTATTTCCAATCTCTCTTTCTCAAGAGCATCATACCCTGCCCATCGGGTTTGTATCTCTTGCACTTCCAACCTTCTGATCTCACTATCCAGTGTGGCTGTGTCAAACCCCTGCCTGAAGAGTTGTTCAATTATTTTCCATGGATCGGCTGTGTGTAGTGTCAGCTTCTTTGACCAGCTCCTCCAGGATTTGTCTTCAGCAGTGTGATCATCAGCACTTCTCTTTCGCTTGTAAGTGAGCAGAGGTTGCTTTTCTTTCCTCCTCCTCTTGGGCTTGCTTCTCTTCCTTCTTCTCCTCTGTTCTTTTCCTCTTCTTTTCTTTCACTGCAGTACTCTCCCCCTTTTTGGTTGCATTGGAGGAAGGGGTTGTACCGCAGAAAGAGTCTTTTGTACAGCAGCATCAACCAAGGCTGTAAAGTTGAGGAAAGCCTCTCATCAATGGCTTTAGTCACAATATCAGTGATTATGGGTGTGATGAGAGGGAGGGAATTTTGAAGTACAGCACCTATTTGCTCAGGAGGGTTCTGTTCCTGAGAGTAGGGCCTGAAGCAGAGGCAGGTGGTTGAGTTTGGAGTGGCTCAGTGTTTGGGGAACCTTCAAGTGAAGGTGCCATCTGTGGGTGGGTAGAGGCAGATGGTCTTTCTCCTTGTGAGAGTTGGTCAAGTAGGTTTTGCAGCCTACTGACTTTCTCTTCAAGGATTGTGTTCTGGGCAAGAACATCATAGAAAAAGCCCAGGTCATCATCAGCCGAAACTGAATCATCTGACCTCCTGCTTAGAGCAGGATTTACATGCACTGGGTGTAGACCAGTTGGTGCATGTGCCCCTTGTGCTTGGTACTGGGGACTTCCAGCCTCAGGACAGTGTCCATCATCAGCTGTTGCCTCTAGTGAGGTCTTAGCAATGTTACCAGCCTCACTCTGATCATGTGCTGAGTCAGAGGAGGTGGCAGCCTCACTAGATATTCTAAGCTCCTTGTCTACACCAGGAGATAGAAGTGGTAAACCCCTGTGCTGTGGGTTCTCAAGTGCACTGTGTTCCTCCCCCTCAATTGTAGAGGTATTCCCAGTAGTAAGTGGTTTCTGGGGAGGGGGTGAGGAGTGCAGTTGAGTCAGCACTTGTGCAACTATTAAAGTTGGGCTGTGAGGGGCGGTTGTTTGGGGTGAAGGGATAGAAGCAGTGTGCACCTGGGGAGGTTGGTGCTCTTCAATGGCAATCTCCTCAAGTGAGGAAGATCCCAGATATGTAGGTACCCCTTGTGTGGTTGCTGCAGGCTCCTGTTGAGAGGAAGCCTGAGCGGCTATGGCTGGAAGAGTCATTGTATCCACTAGTGGGTTTGGACTAGTGGATATATCCTGCGTTTGTGTTGCAGGGGCATCCTCAGGGGACTCAATTCCCTGAGTAGCCGTTTGGGTTTCTTTTTGGTGGGTTTGGTGGGGACTTTGGATTTGGAGGTGGTGGCTGTGGGTTCCAGCTGCGTGGGTTTTCGCAGCTTGGCAGCCATTTTGAGTGTCTGGTCAGAGTTGTGCCGGGAGTATACTTCCGGCAGAACAGCCGTAGCAGGGACTCCCAAGCCAACAAGTCCCTCAGCATTAAGCTGGTTTGTAATGATGGCCATTATGAACCGTGGATATAGTATCCAACGGTTGGCAGTTAGTTTTTGAGCCATATCCTTGAGCTCTAAAATATTATTTCTGAAAAATTTAGTGGTTGTTGCTCAAGAATAGAATACATTACCTGCTGCCATTTTGTCGACATTTGATCCCAAGACGACGTCTTAGGGGCCAAACATACATTCACCATGTGAAAAATCAGGCGCTCAGCGTCATTAAAGTGTTTCTTCATGATAGTGGAGGCACTGAGATCGCCTTGATATCCATGTTGGAGCAAAGGATAGATCTATGGTGCCCTTCGGATATCCAGCAGGAGAACTAGCATCATTCAGTGAAGAATTTGGCGGATTATTGCAGGAGTGATGACTACTTCTTTGTTGTTTACGACCGACTGGAGGGATGGTGTGTTGTTCTCCCCAGTGGTAACAGTAACGTTCATCCAAATTGTGCAAGGATTCGGCATGTAGTATGGGATTCAGAAGAAATGCCGTGTTGTATGGGACTGAACCATAAGATCGATAGCAGTATCGAACTTAGTCCAGATGGGCGATTTAGTGAGGTAGGCAACACAGTTGTGTCGCGGTTTAATTTGCATGGACGCCATGGAGAAGAGGGAAGTTTTGGAGAGGAACGTTAGGTTTGAAGAAGATGAAGCATTGAGAGCTTAGTTAGGGATATTTATAGGGTACGGGTAAGAAACGACTGAAGGATGTGGTGTTAGTCATCAGTAGTTTTAAACGACCGTTGACATGGTATTATCCTTTCAGACGTTGAAACAGCTGAAGTCGTGGTGTTAGGCATCAGTAGTTTAGAAAACTACTGAAGACCGTGGTTTTGACTTCAGATGATTGAAACAACTGAGGACTTGGTGTTTGTCATCAGTAGTTATGAAACTACTGAAGACAGTGTTTTGTCATCAGCTGTTGTAAACAACTGAAGACTTGGTATTAGTCATCAGTAGTTATAAAAACTACTGAAGACGTGGTTTTGCTTCAGTTGTTTAGAATGAAACAGCAGTTGTACAAACGACTGAAGGAAAAGTTCTCTTCAGCTGTTTTCGTCAATTCTTAGCTTTTCAGCTGTTTCATACTGTCCTCAACACATTCATCAGTCTTTTTTAGCTGATTTCAGTTGTTTCATAGGACATCAGTACTTATCTGTTTTTACTGATTGCAGTAGTTGTAACTGCATCAGTAGTTGTAACTACATCAGTAGTTTAGAACAGATGAAGTACTTCAGTACTTGTGAGACATTTAGCCTTCAGTAGTTATAAAAACTACTGAGGGTAAAAGAGCTCATCAGTACTTATATGTGACATAGGTACTAATGATCATCAGTACTTATTACTAAGATCATCAGTAGTTGTCACTTATTCTAGCTGCAGCATACCAAGCCTTAACACCAGGTTTGGGAAAGTTGAACTATCCAAAGGCTTAGTAAAAATGTCTGCAAGCTCATCAGCACTAGGCACAAACTTAGGATCAATCAGACCTTTTTCAAAACAATCCCTTATAAAATGATGTCTGATCTCTATATGTTTGGTCCTAGAGTGCTGGACTGGATTTTTGACAATGCAAAGAGCTGAAGCACTATCCATTAACAATGGAGTCTTAGTCTCTGAAATGCCATAATCCAAAGTTGGTTTTGAAGCCAGAGTACCTGAGATGTACAACTTGCAGCCGCAATGTACTCTGCTTCAGCAGTTGATGTAGCAACTGAGGTCTGTTTCTTGCTCTGCCAAGAAATCAAGCAGTTGCCTAGGAATTGACATCCACCAGAAGTTGATTTCCTGGTCAACTTACACCCTGCATAGTCACTGTCAGAAAAAGCAACTAATTTACCAGAATGTCCGGTAGAATACCATAAACCTAGAGATGGAGTGCCTTGCAGATATCTAAAGATCCTCTTGACTGCAATCAGATGAGACTCTTTAGGTGCAGCCTGAAATCTAGCACAAACACATGTAGCAAACATAATATCTGGTCTAGAAGCTGTTAAATACATCAAGGACCCAATCATACATCTGTAAAGTGTTTCATCAACCACTTTACCTTTCTGATCTGTATCCAGTTGTGTGGTGCTGCACATGGGGGTAGAACAGGCTTACAGTTTTGTAAATCAAACTTTTGCAAAAGATCTTTTGTATATTTGGACTGATGAATGAAAATTCCATCAGCCTTTTGTTTGATTTGCAACCCCAGAAAGAACTGTAATTCTCCCATGGCACTCATTTCAAACTTCTGTTGCATCAACTTTGTAAAGGCATCACACAACTTTGGATCAGAGGATGCAAAAATGATATCATCTACATAAATTTGAACAAGTAGATTATGCTGCCCAGCTTTCTTAATGAATAAAGTCTTATCTATGGAGCCTCTAGTGGAATTGTTTTCCAGAAGAAAGTTTGATAATGTCTCATACCAGGCTCTGGGAGCTTGTTTTAACCCCTAAAGAGCCTTATCAAGCTTATACCCAATTAGGATGTTTATTGTCCTCAAAGCCTGGAGGTTGACATACATAAACCTCTTCTTTAATTTTTCCATACAAAAATGCACTTTTGACATCCATTTGAAAAACTTTAAGGTTTTGATAAGCAACATAAGCTAAAAACAATCGAATTGCTTCCAGTCTGGCTACAGGGGCAAAGGTTTCATCATAATCAATACCTTCTTCTTGTGCAAACCCCTGAACAACCAGTCTGGCCTTGTTCTTAACAATAAGCCCATTTTCATCAGTTTTGTTCCTAAACACCCATTTAGTGCCTATTGCACACTTACCTGGAGGTAGAGGAACCAGTTCCCACACTTGCTGTTTCTTGAACTGAAGAAGCTCAAGCTGCATGGCATCAACCCATCCATTGTCCTTTAAAGCAATGTGATAATTCTTTGGCTCTTGCTGACTGATGAAGAGAGCATAGAAGCAGAAATTTGACAATTGACTTCTTGTTGATACTCCAGCAGTGATATCACCAATGATTTGAGACATAGGGTGATTCTTCAGATCTTGATACACAATGAGATCTGCAAGTGTTTGTAGCAGGCTCAGCAGCAACAGATGGTGATGGTGAATCATTTCCTTGAAACCAATCAGTGGATGGTAATTCAAAGGAAGTTGAATTCGAAGAGATCTCATCAGCATTTGTTGTGGATGGTGCTACTGGAGCTACAGGAACATCAGGTCTAGCTGAGTCAGGCAGCTGATCACTAAACCTGAAGAGGTGAGTACTGCAATCATCATCATCATCAGCAGTACCACCAGGTGGTGAACTGTTGACAGGAGCAACAGCAGGAGTTTGATAAGGACATATTGCAGTATGTCCAAATCAAATAACTCCACAGGGCTTTGTGGAATCTTGTCCTTTGGAGATTCATTGAACTTAACATGTAGAGTTTCTTCAACCATCTTTGTTCTGCAGTTGAAGACTCTGTATGCCTTGCAAGTAGATGAATAACCAACAAAGTACCCTGCATCCACCTTAGGATCAAATTTATGGAGTTGATCCTTTGTGTTGAGAATAAAACAGGGACACCCAAATGCTTTGAAAAATGAAATCAGAGGAGCCAAATGATGGAGAACTTCATATGGAGTCTTCATCAACCTCTGATTTACTAAAACTCTATTTTGCACATAGCAAGCTGTGTTGACAGCTTCAGCCCAAAAGGTCAGTGGCAAACCTGAGTCAGCCAGCATGGACCTTGCAGCTTCAATGAGGGTCCTGTTCTTTCTCTCCACTACTCCATTTTGTTCTGGAGTCCTTGGAATGCTGAACTGCCTTTTGATTCCCTTTGAAAGATAGAAGTCATCAAGTGTATGATTTCTGAACTCAGTTCCATTGTCACTCCTAATACACTTGACTGGAAGGGAATACTGCTTCTCAATATACAGCACAAAGTGAATAATCTTCTGAGCAGCCTCATCCTTTGAATGTAGAAAGAAAGTCCATACAAATCTGGAGTATCATCCACAATTACCAGACAGTATTTCTTCTTTGCCATGCTCATTACTCTCACAGGACCAAATAGATCCATATGCAGTAATTGCAAGCAGGCAGTGGACTTAGGCACTTCAATAGGAGGGAATGAGACTTTGTGCTGTTTTCCTTTTAAACACGCAGTGCAGGTTTCATCACAGTGGAACTCCTTTATTGGTAAGCCTCTGACTAAACTATTGTGGGTAAGCTGATTCATGTTTTTGAGATTAACATGACCAAGCCTCCTGTGCCACAGTTTAGATTCTTGAGAAGAGGCTTTGGAAAATAGGCAAGGATTGCCTTTGAGATCTATCTTCTTAGAAAGATCTAAGGCATACACTCTTCCTGTCCTGTTGGCTTTCAGGAGAGTGTGATCATCCAACACCTTGTCAATCAAGTGCAAAACTTTGGATGACAGAATCCTACAGTTTTGACTGGTGAAAAGGCAACATGGCCTTTATCACACATTTGACTGACACTCAAGAGATTGTACTTGAGATTTTCCACATGATTAACATCATCAAATTTGATTTCTCCATTGGAGACAAAGCCCTTACCGATGATGTAACCCCTAGCATCATTGCAAAAGAGACAAATCCCTTCTTTCCTTGAGAGTAGTCATGAAGAAGAGAGCTGTTCCCAGTCATGTGCATAGATCCCCCACTGTCTACATACCAGATGCTACTTTGGCATGTTGAAGAACCCTGCAATAATAAACAATCAGTTAGTTTTAGAGACCCAAACCTTTTTGGTTTTGGGCCTGGTCTCATCAATAGATGGTAAACTAACAGGTTTATTTGAAACAACAGCCTGAGAGAAGAAGATGGTGTAGAAGAGGAGTCCTTTGGCTTGGACCTCCTTTTCTGTGGTTTCAACATAGGAGCATCTAGTTGGTTAACTCTACCCAACAGATGTTGAACCATCATAACCAGCTGTGTCTGATTTTGTGATAAAGCTTTCAGCTCATCAGACACATTGCTAGTGGAGTTTGATAAGTTCCTATGTTGCACCTTCTTCTTCTGAGCACCCTCAGCTGTCACCTGTTTAACCCCTTCCTTTTTGGATTTCTTTGAGGACTTAAGGGTTACAGGATTTGATGTTGCTGATACAAATGTGGTCTCAAACTCAGTTTTCATTTTTACCATTTTCTCATTATTTCTTCTTTTAGTTTGAGTTTGGAACCTCTTTTGTACCAACAATCATCTGTAAGATGATTGAACAAACCACATACTTCACATGGTTTCTTCTTCATCTTAGGTTGATCATCAACTAAAGAGGTGAAGCAACTGAAGACTTGTTCTTCAATGCTTTGGAAGCATTGTTTGCTTTCTTGACAGCCTCTTTAGTAGTCTTCAAACTCTTTCTACTGCCAGTTTTCTTCTCTTCAGTACTGACAGCAGTTGAAGTTTGAACTTCAGTGTTAAATCCTGCTCTCTAGTCCTTTCAGGACCTTCAGAATTAACTCCTGAGTTGATCAACTCATTAATCATGTGAATGTCAGCATTTGAACCATCAACATCAGCTGATAGGTTCAAAGAGGGCTTGATGCTGACTGCTACTTCTGATTGTGCTGTATCAGAAGGTAGATCACATGATGTGATGGATTGGTTATCACTCTCACCATCAGATTCTACCTCTGCTCTTGGGGTAAAATCTGTAGGTGGAGCAGTGTGATTGTAACCAATTCCAAACTTCACATTTGAAGCAGATTGCTTACTAAGAAGCATTTCAAAACCTTTGCATGATTGTACCCATCTATCACACTCGACCTGGGTAACTGCAAGGGTTTCTTTGAGATCTTTGTACTTCTCTAGAAGTACTCTCTTCTCTAGCCTTATCATCAATTATTTGGCAATTCAGTTTATAAATCTCATCATTTTTATCTTTAAGCACAAACTCAAACTCAGCTTTGTTTTTGGAAATTATTTGTTCTAGCTCAATGTTCTTATTAATTAGAGCTACATTTGCTTCTCTAATGGAAGCAAATGCTGCTATGCATGGTTCAGAACATAATTTGGCTTTTGCCTCAGAGGATACCTGTGATACCTGAGGTGTAGAGGCATTAGAAAATGAAGTATCAGCAGACTCCAAAGCCATAAGAGCTAGATTCCCAAAAGGACTGTCACCACCATGTTGACCAGCACCTGAGAACAGTTGGTCATGACCAGACATGTCATCTGGTAAACTGCTCCAGTCAACAACTCCTGGGGTGAAGAAGCTGTGTTGTTGAGGTTGAGGTTGTTGATGAGATTGGGATGGCTGAGGTTCTGGTAGTGCATGAGGTTGTGGTGCCATAGGAACTTGAACTTGATTTGACTGTGGCATGTAATAACAAGGGTACGGATATGGCATTTGACCCTGAGGAACAAAATATGCCGGAGATTGTTGTTGAGGATGATGACTAGAGGTGACAGGATGTTGCCCTCTGTGTTGTTGACTATTGCCAGGAAAAGTCACAAAGGGTGCAGTGGAGTTAGATCCAGTTGATCTACACTCTCTTGCAAAGTGTCCAAGCCTTTGGCATTTGTGACACCTCAACTTGCTCTTGTCAAAACCAACTTTGGTTTTGCCAGAGAGTCCTGGGAATTTTCTTCCAGTTCTTTTAGAACTTCTGAGATCTGATATTTATCAGGCCATTTGGCTCAAAATATCCATCTCTTCTAAGTCATCATCAGCAATCCCCTTGAGATCATCCATAATGAAGCATAAATTGTCATTATTACACCCAGTAAACTGACCATCAACACTCACAAATGCAGAATCAGAAGTGCTTGAAGAGAAATTAATATGCTCATCATACTGGCATTCAGATGAAGCATATTCTGACTCATGACCCACCAAGGCAGTGTTGCCTGGTACAAAGTCTTCAGTGAGCTTTCCAGATGAAGACAGCTTTCTCTTCTGTTCTATCTCTCTCTCAAAAGTGAGCAGTTTCCCATGGAGTTGGGTGAGAGATAGTTTGTCCAAACTTGCACTGGAGCGTAGGACAATAGTATATGTGTCCCATCTCTCAGGCAGTGATCTGAGAAATCTGTTATTCATCTGAATATTTGTGTACTCAAGTTTGACCATTTTTAGTTCAGAGATCAAACAAGAGAACCGCTCATATTGTTGAGTCAGTGTCTCACCCTTTCTATGAGAGAATGTCTCATATTGTTGGGCAAGAATTTCTCTATTATTTGCCAAGACCTCATCTGTTCCTCCAAATTGTTCTTTCAAGGCATTCCAGAGGTCATGGGCAGTTTCATGATGCATTAGCCCAGAATAGATTTCATTTGGCAGTGCCATGGCCAGAATTCCATGGGCTTTTGCATCAATTTCAAGCACTTCTTATCCTCATCTGAGTATTGCTCCCTCCTCTTCGGAACCATTTGATTGGTTTCCGGGTTATTCACCATAGGCTTGTGTGGACCATGTACCACTGATGTCCAACACCCTGCGCTGTTAACAGACAGGTGATGGAGCATACGTCTTTGCCATATGTTATACTCATTCCTAACCAGCATTGGTGGCTTGGTTGAGGAACCAGTATTGTGAGGATCATTGGAGGGAGTGGTCATTTTCAGTTCAAAAACAATTTAATTCAAGCTTTTAAAAATTTTAAACAGACCACAACAAACTCAATGAAAACCAAGAGGATCTCAGGATGAATGACCAGAAATACAGAAAATTCAATCTCTATAACCGTTTCTTGCAAAAACAAAAGCTAATTCAATCAAACTTAGATCTTGAATAGCAGTTTCAATGATCAATTATTAGATCGATCAATGATTAACCTGCTCTGATACCATTTGACAGGATCAGCGATCACAAGTTTGATGTATTAGGATTCAAAGCAGCGGAATACAAACAGGAATTAGACAAATTGTAGCAAGTAGTCGATACTTGTATGCATTAAGAGCACATACGGTTATAGTGAGAGATATATATTTCTGTTTCAAGGAATGTTTATAGATGTAGAATATTTCTAATCAATCATCATATCATTCCTTTCATTCGCTCTAATTTACAATAGGTTGTCACTCCTTATATAGAGTGCAACAATCACTGCTGTTATCACGGAAAGTGACAACTGGCAGATCTAATACAAAAATAACTAATTCTTAACAAACTACTGAAATGTTCACAACTACTGAGAACATATCAGAGTGTTAAGTACAAAATATAAAACTACTGAAACTACAACGACTGAAGAACAAGCTCTTCAGTCGTTTTACAAAACTACTGAAACATAAAACTACTGAAACTAGAAATATAAAACTACTGATATCACAACTACTGAAGAAGTACTCTTCAGCAGTTGTGACAAACTACTGAGGCTTCAGTACTTGATCTTCAGACTTTGACCTTCAGGTGTTTTCATCTGATGACTTCAGTAGATATCATCAGCTGATGTCTTCAGTCTTTGTCTTCAGACTTTGTACATCAGTTGTTGATCTTCAGCACTTGTAAACTCTTCAGCTGTTGTACTTCAGTACTTTGGTCTTTCAGCTTCAGCACTTGTGTTCTTCAGCTGTTGTACTTCAGCACTTTAGTTCTTCAGCTGTTGAAGTCTTCAGCACTTGATCTTCAGCTGTTGAAGTCTTCAGCACTTGTCAAACTGCTGATGAGGCTTTCAGCAGTTGTTTGGATACCATGTGGGACTTAGAGTTTTCTGATCTTGGCTCATTGGTTCTTTTGGTCCAACATGAACTCCATGGTATACCTCAAACTTCAAGCCAATATACCAGTAGACTAAGAAACTGCATATGGTCAGATCTATTGGTGTTAAAAAGCTTAATCTCAAGAAAAAATGTTATAACATCAGAGGTAAAGACAAGGGTTGTTGCTGTTAAGCCTGCCACAACAACAAATAGCTTGCTACTAAAAACAAAGCGGCACCCCCTCCTGAGGAGTTGCCACTACTTTAAATGCAATAAATGGGGCACTGGAGACGTAGACTACCCTGACTATCTAGCTAAGCTGAGGTGAAGAAGCTAACGGGAAGGCACTCTCAAGGTATTCTCATTTATGTTATAGAACTTTTCACTGTTTCTTTCTAGCAACACATGGGTCTTTGATACATGTGGTTTCCTGCATCCCATAGCTCCTAGTTGTTTTTGCATTCTTGAAAACCTCTGTATATAGATTTGGAAGAGCAGTCTGAAGGGCTGTCATGGCTTTCTACTCTACTCTCTTCCTGTCTTCATCAAAGTAGTTTTTGCCACAACCTTGGGGATCATACCACCCCAGTAGCAGAAGGGGTGCTTGGTATGTAAGGTCCATTCTCATAGACTCACACATTCTTGAGTCTAGAACCTGATGAAACCTTCCATTCTCATACACCAGGTTCAAGTCATCAAGAGTGATCAGTGAGGACTTTTTCATGGTTTCCAGTTTCCATATTTGTTTTGGAAATGGCTGCCATTTGATAAGTTGGGTATTTGTGTGTGTGGAGGGATCTTAAGATAGCGAGATCTATATCAAGAGCCTAGAAGCTCTGATACCAAATGCGAGGATCGTTGAATGGTGGTCACTTATAACACAACAACACAAAGAGGAGAGTAATTTAATCAAACAGTGAACTAGATTAACCACACGTAAAGACACTAAGAACACAAGTAATTAAGAGACAAACACAAGAGCAAGATACACAAGAGATGGTTTTCAGGTTGCAGTATATTGCTTTCTCAATGTTCTATTACAAGTTTACAAAGCATGAATATAAAGTTACAAGAACATGAGATACTTATACTACATCCTACAGCTAGCCATACTATGAAAGCCAGCTGGATACAATTGACTAGACACAAAACAAAATCAATTGTAGAATCAAAAAGGTAGATTGCCTTTTTGACTTTGTGACTATGACATGCCATAGCTCACATCCTTATCTATTACAAAAAGGATAAAGTACATGAAGTAGAAAGTTTACAGACTCAAGACCTCAATGTACAGTTACCAAAAGCATGGACCTTTTCACCAACTCATGTAAGTTGGTGACTTTACAGAGTAGCAGCAGAAAGGGGTCCAGCTTTATGGAACAGTACATCAATAAAGCATGTTGTTAAAAGTCTTCGGAAGAAATCTGTCTTCATGTGTTGAGCTTCGTAAGACTTTGTCTCTCAAGCTTTGGAAGACTTCATCTTTGGCTTCAGAAGATATTGGTCTCGGCTTTAGAATTTTTCACACATGGAATACTTCTATTGCTTGTGTGAAACTTCCGAAGCATTCTTCTTTAGTACTTGTGCAGCATGCATGCAGAAAGACTTTGGGTGTTTGGTTGCTTCAGCCTCTTCATATAATCTCTACATGTAAGTATGATGCCGTGTATGATGATGTTGACTGTCTATGTTGATGTTCCTTATTATTGTATGATTACTTTCCCTTGGCTTTACGTTGAATGTTAATGAATGAAATGAAAGTATTATGTAAAGTAAAAGTGGAAGATAATGAAAAGAGAAACATGATGAATGAATGCATGCATTCATGAACGAAGGAAAGTAAAGTAAGTCTTGCAAGCCTTGTATGTCAAAACACGCTCAATGAAGGGTGTTAGTTCAATGGTGTGTGGGTTAGCTACCCTAGAAGGATGCACACCGGGGTCCGTCTTTATGACCGACCATTTGTATAGAACCTTTTTCGTTTACCCTAGATACTGTGGCCAGGCTGCTATGCGCCATGACGGGGGGTCTATGATAGACCTCGGTCCAGTATCAGCTTTATGCATGACGGTGGGTATAGCACATGACAATGGTACACCTGAATTTACCCTAGGTACTATGGCCAGGCTGATGTGCACCATGACGGGGGGTCTATGATAGACCTTGGCCCATTACCAGCTTTATGCATGACGGTAGGGTAAAGGTCATGGTTTTTGATGGATTGAAAAGAAGTAATGATGAATGTATGAGTGAAAGTAAGAAAACATGAATGAATGGAAGTTAATGAATGAACGATGAAGATAATAATGATATTATCTATGTTGATGTTCCTTGAGTTATGATATGAACTGTAATATAAGAGTGATACAACCCATATCCAATACCAAGAAGTATTCTCAAAAGATTCTAACCTTTGAAGAATATATTACGAGGAGCTTAATCTGAGGGGGAGAACATCAATGAATGTGCGAGAAAATCAATTGATCAAGAAGACATGTGACACAGAAGATCTTCAAATTCAAGGTTTGGAAAGCATCAGTTTAGCGGGAGTATTGTTGGGATTCAACAATAGCATAAATTGAGGCTTACCAAATCATAATTACATCCAATGAAGATCTCATTGTACAAGTTCAGAGACCAAGTTGATTACAACAAAATAAGATAATTCAACATGACAAAGTCAATATCAAGACAATTAGAAAGTCAAAATTAGGTCATGTTGTAATATTAGTATAAATAGACCCACTAGTGCATTTATGCAAGTGTGGCTTTTTGTGTGTGTTTCTCATGGTGTGAATCACCACCCAAGGAGAAATCCTCTCCTTTGGGTGGGTTTGATCACCAACCATCTATGATTCTCATTGTAACTTGTTTATCAACATCAATGAAATCATAACATTATTATTATCCATCTCTTTGTTTTTTGATTCACACACGTCCACCCATCTTAATTTTGATTTCTAGATCTGAACATGATGAATCCTAAGATCCAAGCTTAATGAATCTGAAATATTGATTTAGCAAACTTTCATCTTTCTCAGAGTTTAATAGCGTAACCTGGTTGTGTTGCCTGTGAAGTTGCATGGAGAAATCAGGGTTGTTTCTGAGATTTAGATTTGCCATTTTGAGTAGCTTAAGAGTGAAGGAAGATAAAGAACAAAGGTAGTTTTAGGAGAATTTAGGTCAAAGAAATAATGCAAATGAAGAAGATAGTGAAAAAGGGGGAAACTTTTGGGTTTATATGTGAAAAGGATCTGAGACAAAGTTAATGAAAAAGGATAAGCTTTGAAATCTAGAAATCGGTCCCACTTCTGAAAAAGTAGTTTTCTTTGCCCAAAAAGTAGGTTTCTTGGAAGTTGAGAAATCTTCCGAAGGTTATTTTGCTTCAGAAGTTCTTGAATGAATGCTTCCGAAGGAAAATTGACCTCGGAAGATATTTCAAAGATTTCTGAGAATTTTGCTTCAAAAGAGATTTAGAAGTCAGAGTGTTTATTCTAGGAAGAATAAAAAGTTCCGAAAGAAAATTGCTTTCGGATGAAAAATTGTTCTTATAAAACATACAAGTATTTAAGTTGATTTTAAGCTTTGGAAGATATTTCCAAAAAATTTTCTGAAGGTAAGTAGATTTTTGTTTGCTAAGACATAAGTTTCTTCCAAAGGTAGTTTTCGAAGATCATGTATGGGTTGGACTCACCTTATATTAGATTGTTTATATTTCTTTGTAATACGTCTAATGTTAGTTTACTGTTGTATGTATTTAGTTTTATTTTGTTTTGTAGTCCAGCAAAACTGTGAGCAAAATTATAGTTTCGCTCACAGTCAGCTGTTTAGTTCTCCCGACGAAACTATTGTTTCTACCGGGCGAAACTATAGTTTCAGCAGTACAGTTTCGCTGACAGCAAAACTGTCTGTGAAACTACGACTGCTAAACCCTAATCGTTTATTCTTGTTGCAAGTGAGTATTGTAAGCAGTTTATTCACAGATATATCGTTGTGCTTTGTTATTATTGAATATGTTGATCATCATTGTCTTATTTTGATTCATTTGTGGTTGTGCTCAATCTTCATCATCTTTGCCTTCTATTGTTTGTATTTGATATTGAACGATTCAACATCTCATTTGTACTGCAAATCGATCTCCTGGACCAAAAGTTTTAAATCTTCTGAAGGATAAGAGATCAAAATTTTAAAAAATCTAAGGAATGTCTTCTAAAAAGATTTTACTTCCAAAGAGAACAAGGGCTTATGAAGGTGATAAAATAGACAACTTAGGACACATATGTTTTAGAAATAATATGATTAAGCTTTAGGAAAAGCTACTCAAAGTTATCATCCCAATATCTGATACAAGATATTTGAATCTTTGTTCATCAAAAGCTTTGGTAAATAGATCAGCATATTGTTCATTTGTGTTAACTTTGACTAGTTTGATTAATCCCTTTTCAAAGTTATCTCTAATCAAATAATACCTAATATTGATTTGCTTTGTCCTTAAGTGCTGCATATGATTTTTTGTGATTGAGATAGCGCTATTTTTGTCTATGTGGATGGGAGTCTCTTTAATGTTGAGTCCATAGTCCAACATCTGATTTTGAATCCAAAGCACTTGAGCACAGAAGCTTGCAGCAGCAATGTATTCAGCCTTAGCAGTTGATGCAGATACTCATGATTGTTTCTTATATTGCCAAGAGACAATCCTTCCACCAATAAATTGGTATCCCCCTCATGTAGACTTTGCAGTCATGTTGCAGCCACCATAGTCATTATTTGTATAAGCATACTGTTGATACATGTATGTCCCTAGATCATGATATGAAATGTAATAGATCTTGTTTATCTGATTCTGGTGTAATTTGATATGATTAATGAAATGATATTGGTTGTTTGTGATTTGTAATGATAATATTTCATTAATAAGTTGATATTAAATTAATTAATTAGGTTAGTGATTGGTTGAATGTTTACATATAATGTTTACTAATTAATACATTCAAACTTAAAATAATAAAGTTATCATGCGAATGGCCCATGCGAATGGACCATAAGCATGAACACCTTCATACGAATGACTCAGTCGCACGACTGAACCAGAAGACTGGATCAGTCGTATGATTGTAACATAAGATTGGCTCAGTCGCACGACTGAACACTCAGTCGTGCGAATGAATCAACCGCATGGCTCAATCGCACGACTGAACCATACTAATGGTTCAGTCGTACGATTGAATAATACCAACCTATAAATACAACTCAATTCGTGAAAAAGAAAAACTCTCGATCAATTACGATTCCAGACGTACCCTAGCCGTCCAGAAACCTCCCAATTCGTTCTCCAAGTTCATAGAACACATTAGATCGATTTCCAATCGATTTCTAACGTTAGTTTCAATTCTTTATTGATTCTTCGTGTGTTCTCACTGATTGGATCGCCAATCAAATAGGATTCCGCACTATTTGATCTGGTTTACACGCTAATCTCCAGGTATTTCGTTAAAATACCAGGTCCTAACACATACAAATTCAAGTCAGAGTTCTTTGGATACCAAAGGCCAAGTGATGGAGCATATTTGAGATATCTTATAATTCTTTTGATAGTGATTAGGTGTAACAACTTGGGGTTGGCTTGATATTTGCATAAATACATGTGGCAAACATGATATGAGGCCTGCTAGCTGTGAGATACATAAGAGACCCAATCATTGCCCCGAAGAGATGCTCATCAACACACTCCCCCTCAAGATTAGGTCCAAGGGAGTGATTTCTGGCTATGGGTGTCTTAGCAACCTTACAATCAGTCATGTTGAATTTTTTAAGTATGTCTTGAACATACTTTGACTGACTGATAAAGATGCCATTGTCAACTGAAGTAGCTATGTACTCAGCCTCGGCTATGGATACAGATACATTTGTTTGCTTCTTGCACTGCCATGAAACAATTCTTGGTCCTAAGAATTGACATCCACTAGCTCTAATACCACCTGTGAATCCAAGGATCACAATCAGGAATTATCAGTGTTAGAAGAATGGAATCAAGTTAATGATTGTGGAATGATCATTAACTGTTGTTTAACTGTTTTTATGAGTAAATATCAAATCAACTAAATGTTGAGTATGACAAACACAATGATACGAATCACAATAAATAAGCAAAGAAGATTTGATTCAAAAGTATTTCATTAAAACTGATTAATGATTATAGATGAATAAAGAACAAATGCAATAAACAATAAACGCTTTGATTTGGTTAAGGAAACGCTTTGATGATGTATTGATGTGACGGCTGCTAGGGTTTTTGATGGATTGATTATGTGAATTGATGTGATGTTTTCTGTTTGCCGTCTCTCTTTTTTTGTGAAACCTATGACTCATATTTATAGACAATTATGATTCTGTTAAGAAAACACCAGATCTTTTGGGATTCGAAATTGTCTTGTTGACTGGTAACACTTATATTATTCTAATACAAGTGTTTGGACTTCGTAGATGCATAGTCTTCCGTAGGTGATTGTTAATCTGCTGGTATCTTGTTCTTCCAAGGTACTTTTTTCTTCTGAAACTATCTTGTTCTTCTGAAGGTATCTTGTTCTTCTGAAGATAGTTTGTTCTTTCGATGGTACTTTGTTCTTCCCAAGCTATCTTGTTCTTCCGAAATTATCTTGTTCTTCCAAAGATAGTTTGTTCTTCCGAAGGTATCTTCTCTTGAACTTCAGAGCTAGTTGTTCATCCCCAGAATATTTTTAAATGATTGTGTTTGTAATAAATATATCTACGGAAGAACAAAATTGTTCATATGTAGATGTTTCTTACACTTAGTCAATTTCATACATTGATCAAGTATAATGTTTTACCTACAATCATACATAAATCAACAGACATATGGGTTAACCTATATACATAATTCACACATCAAAATATTGAATTATAATAATTCATTACAAGTATTTATTAAAGTTTAAGCCTATACAAAATGATCTAGATCTATTGTTCCTAGATCTAACACTATTCACATCGCGCACACACACCTTCATGATTATGCTCACATATTCACAAGAACAAAGCCCCTTGCCTCATGCAACCCACAGCTGAGAACACCCGTGCGAACCCCCACATATACATATACACTCAACACACATAGCAGGGAAAACACACATGAAATCATTAACACACATAACAACCACGTGTTACAACAGACATCGAGGAAAAAAAATCCTAAACTGCACCCTTACTCGAGCACACACACTAAGAGCACAAACGCAGGCACGATGCCATGCACATACATATATAAACATACCCCAAACAAAAAACAAAAAGAATCAAACATATACGACAGCTAAAAACACCATACTTAACGTAACTGAGCCAAAACATTAACTAGTGCATGTGCAAAATGAGGAGAAACCATACCAAGTAAAACTAGTTCGATTGCCTTCCATGATTTTCGGTGCACTACAGGTTACCTAAAGGGGATAACCAGAGTAGAGGGGTTGTCGAAGCTGCTTGACCATGCATAGGAAGGCGTCAACGGGGGTCGGTTATGGGTTGCACATATATATGAATGATAGATTTTGCAGTTTAGTCCCACAAGTTTATATAATTTAAGATTTAGTGTTATAATTAATTTTAGTTAGTTTAAGGTTAAATTCAAGTTAAGTAATAATAATTATAATCATTTCCCCTTTAATAAATAAAATTAAATAATTAAAATAGTGGAAGGTGGTTAGGTAACAAACACGATGTTAACCTAAAAACACAAGTTGTCACACTTTCTAATGTGTATGAAAAGTCTTTGGTAGCAAATAAGATATTCTTGATTTGAGTTAACAAAGATGAGAAGAGGCAGGTCAATTAAAGAGCACAACAACAAGTTGAATTTGATTTTAGCTAGACTTGTGTTAGTGGGCATTAAATTCAAAGATAAAGTTCAAGCTTTGCTACTATTATGTTCATTGCAAGATAGTTAGTCCAGAACTATTACAATAATTTCTTGTTCCATGGGTACTAGTGGATTTACTCTTGAGGGGATTCATGATCTTGTTCTATGCAAAGACGGTGAAGGAAAATTTCTGGTGAATTATTAAGTGATATATTTAAAGTTATCAAAGTAAGGAAGAATAACAAAAGTAGTGGAAGCAAGTAAAGGAAAAGAAGTATATCTAGGGCTTGGAATGATGTGACCTATTAGAACTCTATTTAGGTGGCCAACTTTAGGAATTGGTGTTTGAATGTTCCATGACCGTTTAGAGGGGTGGTCACTTACAACACAAACACACAATAAGGAGAGTTATTTTAGAACACTTAATAGATCAAATAAGGAACTAGTAACACACTGGATTTATACTTAGAACACAAGTAAAATATGAGATAGAGCCAAAAACAAACAACATAAGTATATGGTTTTCAAGAATGATGTATATTGCTCTTAAGTTCTTTTACAAGTGTTAAGCATAAAAATAATTTACAAGGACCTGTCATACTTTATACTACATCCTACAGCTGACAATACTTTGAAGGCCACCTAAAAACATTTGAACTAGACAATAAAATCAAATGTAAAGTCAAAAGGCAAATTGCCTTTTTACTAGTGACTATGACATGCCATAGCTTACATCTTAATATATTACAAAAACAATAAAAGTACATAAGTTGAAAGCATATACTCAAGACCTTAATGTACAATTTACTAAAAGTATGGGCCTTTTCACCAACTTGTGAAAGTTGGTGAGTCAACAGAGTTGAAGTGGAAAATGGTCCAACTTTATGGTAAAGTACATTAGATAAAACATGTGTTCAAAAGTATTTGGAAGAAATCTATCTTCACTTCTTGGCTTCGGAAGACTTTGTCTTTGAAGCTTTGGAAGACTTCACTTTTGGCTTTGAAAGATGTTGGTCTTGGCTTAAGAATATTTTGCACTTAGAATATTCCTAGTTCATGATGTAAAACCTCCAAAGCATCTCTACTTTGTACTTCAGTGCATGCATGTAAGAAAGACTTTGGATGTTTTAGGTGCATCAGCCTTACATAAAACCTTACAAACTCCCCCGAGGCTGATGCTACCAAAACATTTGAAGACCTTAGGTATTATCAGACCTCATTATGATGATGACCATACCTTTCTTCATCAGATGGTCAGGATCATTCATTCTCTTATAGTATCTTCTCATCTCAAAGAGTTTATGCAAAGGTAGATTGAACATGTCCTACCATGTGTAGACATCTTTAATACCTCTTGATCTATAATTACATGCCATCTTTCTAGATTAGTTGAATAAGTCCAGGACAAGATGGGTCTTCCTGGTGCAAGAGAAACTACTTGAATTAGAGTTGTGTGAGGTTCCTTTTGTTGCACTTCCTCAGAATGTTCTAACTCATCCTGAGGGCTAGTAGTGGATGACCCTGTTTTCTTTTTAGTCTATGACTTGGGTTTAGAGGCCATCCTTTTCCTCCTTTTTGAACTCTTCAACTAAGAAGACTGGCATGTAGCACCATGTTGTTCTTTCTTGTCTTTCTCAGTTGGGTCTATGTTGGAGCTGTAAAAGATAGTCTATATTATCAACACAGTGAAAGTCATCAAAAGTCAATGTCACCATCAAAGTCAACAAAAGTCAAACCCGACACATTTGAGTCGATGAATCGAGACAAGACGTTGAAGATTTAGATGACTAGGAGTTATATTGTAATAAATATATTTTGTGTGAACAAATATATTTTATCATGTTTTTAGTCATTTTTATGCTTAAATATGTAATTTTGTATTAATTAGCCTAAGTCTAGGGAGTTACGTGCAATTAGTGAATATTAGTCTAGACTATAAATAGGTTAACTATCATTAGTGTTGGTGAATGGTTGAATGACCAATAGATTGAGGGATTATTTGTATACACATATTTTGCAATCTAATTGAAGATCAAAGTGGTTTTTATTGTGATTATCATATTTTGATCTAATTCTTCATGATTTGATTCAAGTATGAGTATCCTGGATTTACAATTTGGTATGAGAGCCATTTTGGATCAAATTCACTAAAGATTTGAAGATTTTTAGAGAGAGAAGTTGAGGTTTTGGGTGTTTTTGTTCAATATCAAGTTTTCATCAATTTTAGATCAAATTGGAGTGTATTTGATATGGAATTTGCTTGAATTTTGTTTGTTTTTGGTTGGGGAAGCTCTGTTAATCATCATATCTCAAATACATTAAGTTTTTGATGATTTCAGATTGATTTCGTGTTGAAAAAGCTTTTCAGCTTCGTCCAACGGAATTACAGATTCATCCAGCGAAACTGCATGTTCTTTTAGTGAAACTATTGGACGAAAACAACCATTGAGCCAGATCAAAAAAGCCTTTAAGTCCCACAGACATCAAAACAACTGAAGTGGTCTATAACAGCTAAAGACAAAGTCTGAAGACAAATGCTGAAGACAAAGTCTAAAGACAACAGCTGAAGACAAAGTCTGAAGACAACAGCTGAAGACAAAGTCTGAAGATAACTGCTGAAGACAAAGTCTGAAGAACAAGTTCTCAGAAGTTGTCACAACAGCTGAAGTAGTTCTCTTCAGTAGTTGTGATGGTTTACATTTCAGTAGTTTGTAATCAGTAGTTTTATATTATGTAAAACATCTGAAGTTCTTACACTTCAGATGTTATAACTTCAGTAGTTGTAATGTTAGCTTATACTTAGCTTTTAGTGAAGGTGTCCTCAGTTGTTATGGACATCTTCAGTAGTTTAGTTTACTTTCAGTTGTTTGTATAAATCAGTTAGATGTCACTATCAAGCGACATCAGCTGATGTCACATTCCTTATAAAAGGAATGTTGACCCAATTTCCTTGCACGGGAAGATTGTGCATGAATAAAACATTCTTTTTGCATAAAACTCTCTCTCTATAACCGTTACTGTTTGATTGAATATTCATATTATTTTTGCTATAATTTCGTCTAATTCGTGTGCTATTCCACTACAAATCCTAATCTAATTGATCAAACTAGATCTCGATCCCTTCAAATGGTATTAGAGCAGGTTAATCCTTGATCGATTTAACAATTGATCATTGAAACTGTTCTTTTGATATCTAAGTTTAATCGAATTAGCAAATTTGCAAGAATTGGATATAGAGTTTGTTTTTCTGTTGCTTCCTGTGAATTAATTTGAGATTCTTCTTGTTTTAAACTGTGTTGTTGAGTTTTTGAGCTAGATCTGTTAAAATCTCATTGAACCTGTTTGAATTGGTGAAAATGGCTACATCAATCAATGATCATCACAATACTGGCTCCTCAACAAAGCCTCCGATGCTTGTTAGGAGTGAGTACAACATATGACAACGATGAATGCTCCATCACTTGTCTGTCAACAGTTCAGGTTGTTGGAAATCTGTGGTTCATGGACCATATAAGCCTATGGTGAGTAATCCGGAAACCAATGAAATGGTTCCAAAGAAGAAAGAGCAATACTCAGATCAAGATCTGAAACTGTTTGAAATTGATGCTAAAGCCCATGGAATTTTGGCCATGGCACTGCCTAATGAAATCTATTCTGGACTTATGCATCATGAAACTGCTCATGACCTCTGGGTTGCTCTGAAAGAACAATTTGGAGGAACTGAAGAGGTCTTGGCAAACAATAGAGAGATCCTTGCCCAACAATATGAGACATTCTGTCATAGAAAGGGTGAGTCACTGATTCAACAGTTTGAGCAATTTTCCTGTTTGATATCTGAGCTGAAAATGGTTATACATGAATATATAAATAGTCAGATGAACAACAGATTCCTCAGATCCCTGCCTGAGTGATGGGACACATATACTATTGTCCTACGCTCCAGTGCAAATCTGGACAATCTATCTCTCACCCAACTTCATGGGAAACTGTTAACATTTGAAAGAGAGATAGAACAGAAAAGGAAACTGGCTTCATCTAGGAAGCTCACCAATGATTTTGTACCAGGGAATACTGCTCTGGTCGGTCATGAGTCAGAATATGCTGCATCAGAAAGTTCTTATGATGAGCATATAGATTTCTCTTCAAACAGTGGAGATCCTGCTTTTGTTGGTGTGATAGTAATTCAGGGTGTAGTAGTGATAATTTGTGCTTTTTGATGGATGATTTGAAAGGAATTGCTGATGATAATCTAGAAGAGATGGATATTTTGAGCCAAATGGCATTAATCAATATCAGATCTCAAAATTTTACAAAAGGACAGGTAGAAAATTTCTTGGTCTCTCTGGAAAAAGCAAAGTTGGTTTTGACAAAAGCAAGTTGAGGTGTCTTAAGTGCCATAGACTTGAACATTTTGCAAGAGAGTGTAGATCATCCGGATCTAACTCTTCTGCACCCTTTGTGACCTTTCCAAGCAATAGCTCACAAAACAAAGGGCAACATTCTACCAGTTTGGTCCTCATTCACAAATTCAATCATCTCCTGCACATTTTGTCCTCAAGGTCCAATGCCATATCCTTATCCCTGTTTTTACATGCCTCAGTCCAGTCAGGTTCCAGTACCCATAGCTCAACAACCATATGCCCTACCTGAGCCTCAACCATCTCAATCAAGTCAACAATCTCAATCTCAATCTCAATCACATCAAAGCTTTTTCACTCCTGGAGTTGTTGACTGGAGTAGCTTACCAGATGATCTTTCTGGTTATTCTGAACAAGTGTTTTCTGGTGCTGGTCAACATGGTGGTGAAAATCCTTTTGGAAATCTTGCTCTTATGGCCCTTGAGTCTACTGATGGTTCATGCTCAAATGCTTCATCATCACAGGTACCACAAGTATCTTCTGAGGCTAAGGCTAAGTTGTGTTCTGAGTCATGCATAGCTGCTTTTGCCTCAATTAGAGAAGCAACTATAGCTTTAATTAATCAAAATCTTGACCTAGAGAAAGTGATTTCCAAAAGAAAAGCTAAGTTTGAGTTTGTTTTAAAAGAAAAAGATGATGAGATTTACAAATTAAAATGCCAAATCACTGATGAAAAGGCTAAGGTAGAGGTCATTTTAGAAAATCATAAGAGTCTCAAAGAAACACTTGCAGCTACTCAAGTTGAGTGTGAACGCTGGGTAACATCTTGCAAGGGATTTGAAATGCTTCTCAGTAAGCAAACAACTTCAAATGTGAAGTTTGGGATTGGATATAATCACACTGAACCTCCTATAGATTTTACTCCCAAGACAGAAGTAAAATCTATAGGTGAAATCAATTCCCAAACCACATCATCATGTGTCTCATCCTCAAGTGATAATGTACAATCAGAGGACGAGTCAGTAATAGTACCTCAGCTAATCAATCTGCTGATGGTCTTACTGCTGATGAACACATGATCAAAGAAAAGCTCACTTCAGGTGTTGTCTCACAAGGTATTCAAAGTACTGAAGAGCAAGTAACAACACCTGAAGAATATTTCAAACCAAATGAAACCAAACATGGTTTGACAACTGCTGAAGAGTCTATCAGGAAATCCAAATGTACTGATAGAAAACTTCTGAAGAACAAGTCTTCAGTTGTTACAAATCCTTCAGTACTTCACATAAGTACTGAGAGGAAGAAAGTACTGAAGAACACACCTTCAGTAGTTTCATCTTCTTCAGCAGTTGACCAACATAAGATGAAGAAAAAGCCATGTGAAATATGTGGTCTATTCAATCATCTCACTGATGAATGTTGGTACAGAAAGGGTTCCAAATTTAACAAAGATAAAATCATTAAAAAGAAAATTAATAAAATGAAAGATGAATTTGAAACCAAGTCTGTGCCACAAACATCTCAAACTGATAAACCAAAGTCTTCACATAAATCTAAACATAAGGAAGTGGTTTATCATAAAACAGCTAAAAATATTCCTCAAGGAGTATCAAAACACAGACTAAGTCTGTGTCTTTCAAAAAGGAGGACATGGTGCGTCACAAGAACCAATCAAAAACAAGTACTGATGTGTCTGCTGAACTGAAGGCTTTAACAACCAATCAGACACAACTTCTTATGATGGTTCAACATCTGTTGGGGAGAGTTAACCAAATAGATGTACCTGTAATTAAACCACTGAAAAGGAAAACTAAGCCAAAATCAAAGGAATCCTTTTCAGCACCATCTCCATCTTCAAAGGCTGTTAATCATGATAAATCAGTTAGTATAAAATCGGTTGATGAGAACAGACCCAAAACCAAAATGGTTTAGGTCTCAAAAGCTAACTAGTTGTTGTGATATATGCAGGGTTCTTCAGCATGCCATAGAAGCATCTGGTATGTGGACAGTGGAGGATCTATGCATATGACAGGGAGCAGATTTCTTCTTCATGACTAATCTCAAGGAAAGAAGGGATTTGTATCTTTTGGTAATGATGCTAAGGGTTACATCATTGGCAAAGGCTTTGTTTCAAATGGTGAAATAAGGTTTGATGATGTTAACCATATGGAGAATCTCAAGTACAATTTGTTGAGTGTCAGTCAAATGTGTGATAAAGGGCATGTTGCACTTTAGTCAGAACTGTCGGATTCTGTCTTTCAATGTTTTGATAATGATTGACAAGATATTGGATGAACATACTCTCCTGAAGGCCAACAGGATTGGACGAGTATATGCCTTAGACTTATCAAAGAAAATTGATCTAAAAGGCCATCCATGTCTGTTCTCCAAGGCCTCTCCTCAGGAATCTGAACTTTGGCACAGAAGGCTTGGTCATGTGAATCTTAAAAACATGAACCAACTGATCCATCATGGTTTAGTGAGAGGTCTGCCATTAAAGGAGTTCAAATGTGATGACAACTGCTCTGCTTGTTTAAAAGGAAAGCAACATAAAGTATCATTCCATCCAATAGAAGAACCAAAGTCCACTGCCTGCTTGGAATTACTGCATATGGATCTTTTTGGTCCAGTAAGAGTGATGAGCATGGCAAAGAAAAAATACTGTCCGGTAATTGTGGATAATTATTCCAGATTTGTATGGACCTTCTTCTTACATTCAAAAGATGAGGCTGGTCAAATTATCATCTACTTTGTGTTGCATGTGGAAAAGCAGTACTCTCTTTCTGTCAGTGTGTAAGGAGTGATAATGGCACAGAATTTAGAAATCACACACTTGATGAATTCTATTCCTCTAAGGGAATCAAGAGGCAGTTTAGCATTCCAAGCACTCTTGAACAAAATGGAGTGGTGGATAGAAAGAACAGGACCCTTATTGAAGCTGCAAGGTCAATGTTAGCTGATTCTGGTTTGCCACTAACCTTTTAGGTTGAAGCTGTTAACACAGCTTGCTATGTGCAAAATAGAGTATTAGTAAATCAAAGGTTGATGAAGACTCCTTATGAAGTGTTACATCATTTGGCTCCTCTGATTTCATTCTTTAGAGCATTTGGGTGTCCTTGTTATATTCTCAACACAAAGGATCCACTTCTGTTGGACCAAAAGAACCAATGAGCCTGATCAGAAAAACCTCCAAGTCCCATAGACATTACAACTGCTGAAGAAGATCACAACAGCTGAAGACATCAGCTGATTACAAGGTCTGAAGACAAAGTCTGAAGACAAATCTGAAGATTCTACTTAAGACAAAGTTTGAAAGTAAAGTACTAAAGACAAAGTCTCAAGCTATCAGCTGAAGACAAGTCTGAAGACAAGATCTGAAGATTTCTACTTAAGACAAAGTTTGAAAGTAAAGTACTAAAGACAAAGTCTCAAGCTATCAGCTGAAGACAACGTCTGAAATAAAAGTCTGAAGAACAAAGACTGAAGACAAAGACTGAAGACCAGAGTGATCAGTAGTTGTCACAACAACTGAAGTTATTAACTTTAGTAGTTGTCACAACAACTGAAGTTATTAACTTCAGTAGTTGTGATGGTTTTCCTTTTCAATACTTGTAATTTACCTTCAGTAGTTTATAGTTTCAGTAGTTTTAGTTTAGTAGTTTTATGTTCTTGTACTTAGCATTCTCTGAGATGTGATCAGTTGTTGAGAAAATTCTCAGTGTTTGCATAGTTTCAGTTGTTTGTATAATTCTGTTAGATGTCACTATCAAGTGACATCAGCAGACGTCACATTCCTTATATAAGGAATGTTGACCTAATTGTAACGTGTGACTTTCAGCCACCAAGAAAGCATTTGAATGAAATATTCCTTTTGCAGAATTCTCTCTCTCTTTATAACCGTGTACTATTCCATTGAATCAATTGAGTTCTTGCTAAATTCTCTAATTCATTGTTCGAATTCCACTGCAATCTACTCTAATTAATCAAACTTAAATCACCGATCCTAACAAATGGTATGAGAGCAGGTTAATCATTGATAGATCTAACAATTGATCATTGAAACTGCTATTTCGATATCTAAGTTTGATCGAATTAGCTTATTTGCAAGAATTGGTTATAGAGATTGAATTTCTGCTGCTTTCGGTTATTTGCTTTGAGATTTCTCTTGGTTCGTATTGAGTTTGTTGTGTTTTGCGCTAAATCGGTTAAAACTTAATTGAATTTGATTGAATCTTAGAATGACTACTCCTTGGAATGACCCTCACAATACTGGCTCCTCAACCAAGTCTCTGATGCTGGTTAGGATTGAGTATAACATATGGCAATGAAGAATGCTCCATCACATGTTTGTTAACATTCAGGTTGTTGGACATCTGTGGTACATGGTCCACACAAGCCTATGGTGAACAATATGGAAACCAACCAAATGGTTCCGAAGAAGAAGGAACAATATTTAGATGAGGATCGAAAACTGTTTGAGATTGATGCTAAAGCCCATGGAATTCTGGCCATGGCACTGCCGAATGAAATCTATTCTAGGCTTATGCATCATGAAACTGCTCATGTCCTCTGGAATGCATTGAAAGAACAATTTGGTGGAACAGATGGGGTCTTAGCAAACAACAGAGAAATCTCATAGGAAGGGTGAGACACTGACTCAACAGTTTGAGCGTTTTTCCTGTTTGATCTCTATGCTGAAAATGGTCAAACATGAATACACTAATAGCCAGATGAACAACAGATTCCTCAGATCACTGCCTGAGAGATGAGACACATATACCATTGTCCTACGCTCCAGTGCAAATCTGGATAGCCTATCTCTCACCCAACTCCATGGGAAACTACTTACATTTGAAAAAGAGATAGAGCAGAAAAGGAAACTAGCATCATCAGGAAAGCTCACTGATGACTTTGTACTAGGGAACGCTGTCTTGGTTGGTCATGAGTCAGAATATGCTGCATCAGAAAGCCATTATGATGAGCATATAGATTTCTCTTCAAACAGTTCTGATCATGCATTTATTAGTGTTGATAGTCAGTCAGGCTGTAATAGTGACAATTTGTGCTTCATTATGGATGATTTGAAAGGTATTGCTGATGATGACTTAGAAGAGATGGATATTCTGAGCCAAATGGCCTTGATTAATATCAGATCTCAAAAGTTCTACAAGAGAATGGTAGGAAATTTCCAAGACTCTCTGGCAAAACCAAAGTTGGTTTTGACAAGAGTAAGTTGAGGTGTCACAAATGCCACAAGCTTGGGCACTTTGCAAGAGAGTGTAGATCAACTGGATCTAACTCCTCTGCACCCTTTGTGACTTTTCCAAGCAATAGTTCACAAAACAGAGGGCAACATCCTGCTAATTCTGGTCATCACTCACAACCTCTATCTCCTGCATATTTTGTCCCTCAGGGTCCAATGCCATATCCATATCCCTGCTATTACATGCCATAGCCAAATCAAGTTCAAGTTCCTATTGCACAAAAACCTCAAGCCTTACCTGAGCCTCAACCATCTCAACCATCTCAACCATCTCAATCACAATCTCATCACAGCTTCTTCACCCCTGGTGCTGTTGACTGGAGCAGTTTACAAGATGATCTTTCTGGTAGTGAGCAATTATTTGCTACTGATGGTCAACATGGTGGTGAACATCCTTTTGGGAATCTTGCTCTCATGGCCCTGGAGTCTATTGAGGGTTCATGCTCCAATGCATCTTCATCACAGGTAACCCAGGTATCCTTTGAGGCTAAGGCCAAGCTATGTTCTGAATCTTGCATAGCTGTATTTATCTCTATTAGAGAGGCAAATGTAGCTTTAATAAATCAAAATCTTGAGCTTGAGCAAACCCTTTCCAAAAGAAAAGCTGAGTATGAGTCTGTCCTTAAAGATAAAGATGATGAGATTTATAAGCTTAAATGCCAATTAAATGATGAAAAGGCTAAGGTTGAGGTCATTCTTGAGAACCACAAAGATCTCAAAGAAACACTTGCAGCTACCCAAGTTGAGTGTGACCGCTGGGTATCATCCTGCAAGGGATTTGAAATGCTTCTCAGCAAGCAACAACTTCGAATGTGAAGTTTGGAATAGGTTACAATCACATTGCACCACCTACAAATTTTACTCCAAAATCAATAGTAAAACCTGAAGGTGAAAGTAATTTCCAAACCACATCATCATGTGTATCATCCTCAAGAGATCACCCAAAATCAAAGATGAATCAGTGTTGATACCTCAGCAAATCAATTGCCTGATGGGTTAACTACTGATAAGCACATGAAGCTGAGTACTTTAGATGTTGTCCCAAAGTACCTCAAGTACTGAAGGGCAAGTCACAACATCTGAAAAGCATTTCAAATCAACTGAAATAAAAGGATTAACAACTGCTGAGGAATCTATCATACGGTCTTTCAGGACGATAGAGAACAGCTGAAGAACAAGTCTTCAGTTGTTACAGATCCTTCTGTACTTAACACAAGTCTGAAAGGAGGAAGTATTAAAGATCACACCTTCAGTAGTTTCTACTTCAGCAGCTCAATCCAAGATGAAGAATAAGCCATGTGACATATGTGGTAAATTCAATCATCTTTTGATGAATGTTGGTACAAAAAGGGTTCCAAACTAACAGAGATAAGCTCATTAAATGCAGATGGATCAAATGAAAAATGAGTTTGAGACCAAGTTTGTACCACAGTCATCCCAAATTGATAAACCCAAGCTTCACCCAAATCCAAAAAGAAGGATAGGGTTTATCATAAAAAGCTGATAGTGTTCCTCATGATAAAATCAACTAAGTCTGTTAATTTCAAGGAGGAAATGGTGGGCCACAAGAACTCATCAAAACAAGTACTGATATGTCACAAGAGCTGAAAGCTTTAGCTACAAATCAGACACAACTTGTTATGATGGTTCAGCATTTGTTGGGGAGAGTTAACCAACTAGATGCACCTGTGATCAAACCACTGAAAAGGTATTCCAAGCCCAAATCCAAGGAATCCATTTCAGCACCATCTCCACCTTCTTCAGCTGTTAATCATGAGAAACAAGTTATGGTTAATCTGTTGATGAAAACAAACCCAGAACCACAAAGGTTTGGGTCTCAAAACCTAACTAGTTCCTTGTGATGAATGCAGGGTTCTTCAGCATGCCAAAGAAGCATCTGGTATGTAGACAGTGGAGGATCTATGCATATGATAGGGAGCAGTTCTCTTCTTAATGACTACTCTCAAGAAAGAAGGGATTTGTTTCATTTGGAAATGATGCTAAGGGTTACATCATCGGGAAAGGATATGTGTCTAATGGAGAAATCAGATTTGATGATGTTAACCATGTGGAGAATCTCAAGTATAATCTACTGAGTGTCAGTCAAATGTGTGATAAAGGGCATGTTGCACTTTTCACAAGCCAGAACTGCAGATTCTGTCTTCCATAGTTCTGAGGCCGATTGACAAGGTATTGGATGAACATACTCTCCTGAAGGCCAACATGATTGGAAGAGTATATGCCCTGGATTTTTCAAAGAAGATTGATTTGAAGGGTCATCCTTGCCTGTTCTCCAAAGTCTCTCCTCAGGAATCTAAACTGTGGCACAGAAGGCTGGGTCATGTAAATCTCAAAAACATGAATCAGCTGATCCACAATAGTTTAGTAAGAGGTCTACCAATAAAGGAGTTCCACTGTGATGAAACCTGCACTGCTTGTTTGAAAGGAAAACAACACAAAGTCTCATTCCCTCCTATTGAAGAACCTAAGTCCACTGCCTACTTGCAGTTACTGCACATGGATCTATTTGGTCCTGTGAGAGTGATGAGCATGGCAAAGAAGAAATACTGTCTGGTAATTGTGGATGATTACTCCAGATTTGTATGGACTTTCTTCTTGCATTCAAAGGATGTTGTATGTTGAGAAGTAGTATTCCCTATCAGTCAAGTGTATAAGGAGTGATAATGGAACAGAATTCAAAAACCATACACTTGATGATTTTTATCTCTCAAAGGGAATCAAGAGGCAGTTTAGCATCCCAAGGACTCCAGAACAAATGGAGTAGTGGAGAGAAAGAACAAGACCCTAATTGAATCTGCAAGGTCCATGTTGGCTGACTCCATATGTGTAGAATAGAGTTTTAGTAAATCAGAGTTGATGAAGACTCCATATGAAGTTCTACATCATTTGGCTCCTCTAATTTCATTCTTCAAAGCCTTTGGGTGTCATTATTTCATTCTCAACAAAAAGGATCAACTCCACAAATTTGATCCTAAGGTGGATGCAGGGTATTTTGTAGGATATTCATCCACATGCAAGGCTTACAGAGTCTTCAACTGCAGAACAAAGATAGTTGAAGAAACCTTGCATGTGAAGTTCAATGAATCTCCTAAGGATAAAATTCCACAAAACCCTGTGGAGTTGTTTGATCTGGATATACTGCAATATGTTCCTTATCAACCTCCAGCTGTTGCAGATCATGTGAATAAATCATCTTCTGCAGCAAGTCTTCCACCTGGTGGTACTGAAGATGATGATGATATCAGTACTCACCTTTTCAAGTTTAGTGATCAACTACCTGAGTCCACTAAACTTGATGTTCCTGTATCTTCAACAGCTCCATCCACAACAAATGCTAATGAGATTTCTGACTCCTCTACATCATTTGAATTGCCATCTCATACTTGGTTTCAAGAGTCTGGATCAACATCTGTTGCTACTGAACCTGCTACAAACACTTGCACTGATCTTATAGTGTACCAAGAGCTGAAGAATCACCCCATGTCTCAAATCATTGGTGATATCAATGCTGGTGTCTAAACCAGAAGTCAATTGTCCAACTTCTGCTTCTATGCTCTCTTCATCAGTCAGCTAGAGCCAAAGAACTATCATGTTGCTTTAAGAGACAATGGATGGGTTGAAGCCATGCAGCTTGAACTACTTCAGTTCACAAAGCAGCAAGTGTGGGAACTGGTTCCTCTACCCCCAGGTAAGTGTGCAATAGGCACTAAGTGGGTGTTTAGGAATAAAACTGATGTAAATGGGCTTATTGTCACGAACAAGGATAGACTGGTTGTCCAGGGGTTTTCACAAGAAGAAGGTATTGATTATGATGAACCTTTGCCCCTGTAGCCAGACTGGAGGCAATTAGATTGTTCTTAGCCTATGCTGCATTCCATAATCTTAAAGTTTTTCAAATGGATGTCAAAAGTGCTTTTTTATATGGAAAATAAAAGAAGAGGTTTATGTGTGTCAACCACCAGGTTTTGAGGACAATAAACATCCTGATTGGGTGTATAAACTTGATAAGGCTCTTTATGGGTTGAAGCAATCTCCTAGAGCCTGGTATGAAACACTTTCAAATTTTCTTCTTCACAATAATTTCACCAGAGGCTCCATAGATAAAACTTTGTTTATTAAGAAAGTGGATCAGCATAAGCTACTTGTTCAAATTTATGTTGATGATATAATTTTTGCATCCTCTGATCCCCAGTTGTGTGATGATTTTACAAGTTTAATGAAACAAAAGTTTGAAATGAGTGCAATGGGAGAATTACAATTCTTTCTAGGCTGGCAAATCAAACAATAGGTTGATGGAACCTTTATTCATCAGTCAAAATATACAAAAAATCTTTTGAATAAGTTTGATTTACAAAACTGTAAGCCCTGTTCTATTCCCATGTGCAACACCACACAACTGGATGTAGATCAGAAAGGTAAAGCTGTTGATGAAACACTTTACAGATGTATGATTGGATCCTTGATGTACTTAACAGCTTCTAGACCAGATATTATGTTTGCAACTTGTGTTTGTGCTAGATTTCAGGCTGCTCCTAAAGAGTCTCATTTGATTGCAGTCAAGAGGATCTTTAGATATCTGCAAGGTACACAATCTCTAGGTCTTTGGTATTCCACTGGACACTCTTGAAAATTAGTTGCTTTCTTTGATAGTGACTATGCAAGGTGTAAGTTAACCAGAAAGTCAACTTCTGGTGGATGTCAATTCCTAGGCAACTGTTTGATTTCTTGGTAGAGTAAGAAACAAACATCTGTTGCTACATCCACTGCTGAAGCAGAGTACATTGTTGCTGCAAATTGTACATCTCAGGTACTCTGTCTTCAGAACCAATTATTGGATTATGGCATTACAGAGACGAAGACTCCATTATTAATGGATAGTGCTTCAGCTCTGTGTATTGTCAAGAATCCAGTCCAGCATTCTAGGACCAAACATATAGAGATCAGACATCATTTTATTAGGGATTGTTTTGAAAAAGGTCTGATTGATTCAAAGTTTGTGCCAAGTGCTGATGAGCTTGCAGATATATTTACTAAGCCTTTGGACAGTTCAACTTTCCAAAACCTTGTGTTAAGGCTTGGTATGCTGCAGCTAGAATAAGTGACAACTACTGATGATCTCAGTAAACAAGTACTCATGACCATTAGTAAACATGTCAAAAATAAGTACTGATAAGTTTTATTCTCAGTTGGTTTCATAACTACTAAAGACTAAATTACTTAAAAAGTACTGTACTTTCTGTTAAAAGAAACTGATGCAGTTACAACTACTGATGTAGTTATAACTACTGATGTCAGTAAAAACAGATAAGTACTGATGTCCTATGAAACAACTGAAAATAGCTAAAAAGTCTGATGAGTAAGTGTTAAGGACAGTATGAAACAGTTGAAAAGCTAAGAATTGACGAAAACTACTGATGAGAATTTTCTCTTCAATCGTTTCCACAAACTGTTGTTTCACCTTAAACAACTGCTGACAAAACCATGTCTTCAGTAGTTTCACAACTACTGATGACTAACACCAAGTACTCAGTTGTTTCCTACACTTGAAGCCAAAACCAAGGTTTTCAGTAGTTTCATAACTACTGATGACCAAAACCAAGTCTTCAGTTGTTTCAAATGTGAAAGACTTATCTTTCACATGGTGAATGTCTGCCTTGCTTCAAAGACATCTTCATGGGATCAGATGTCCTCACGATGGCAACAGGTATTGTACTCTATCTTTGAACGACAAACTCTAAATTTTTCTGAGATAGTGTTTCTGGAACTTAAGGATCTAGCTCAGAAACCTGTGACAAGCAGATGGCTACTATATCCCAGGTTTCTGATGGCCATAATTTTAAATCAATTAAAATCTGAAGGCCTTGTTGGTCTTGGAGTCCCTGCTCCAGCTGTGTTAGCTAAGGTATACTCCAGGTATAACTCTGACCCTACTCTCAAAGGGGCTGCCCAGCTGCTCAAACCCAGCAGAGGGAACCCACAACCTCCACCTACAGATCCAAAGTCCCCACCAAACCCAAACCCCAAAAGCCCAAAAAGGCTACTCAGGGAGATGAGTCCCCTGAGGATGCCCCTGTACCACCAATACAGGAAACACATACTGGTTCTAACCCCCC
Source organism: Flaveria trinervia (assembly GCA_025506515.1). NCBI lineage: Eukaryota > Viridiplantae > Streptophyta > Magnoliopsida > Asterales > Asteraceae > Flaveria > Flaveria trinervia. The sequence continues at coordinate 48,938,307 of CM046448.1, read as the reverse complement.
AGTCATGTCAGAGACTCAACCAGCTAAAACCGCATAGGTATCCTCTCCACAGGATCCTGTTGCAACCACATTTGGGGATACTACATTATTGGAACCTATCTCAGTTGAGAAGGTTACCATTGAAGAGCATCTCTCACCCTAGGTGCAATCTGCTTCTGACCAATCTCCGAATGCAACCGCCCCTCAAAGCCCACCCTGATAGTTGCTAAAGTGCTGAGTCAGCTGCATTCCTCACCCCCTCCCCAAAAACCAATTAACACTGGGAATACCTCAACGATTGAGGGGGAGGACCAAAATGCTGCTGATAACCCACATCACAGGGGTTATAATGTTCAATCTCCAAGTGTAGAAGAGGAGGTTAGAACATCTGGTCAGACTGCCATTTCTACTGATTCAGCAAATGAACAGGATGAAGTTGGTAACATATATAAGACCTCACCAGAGGCAACTGCCAATGAAGGACAAAGTCCAGAGGCAGGAAGTCTCTAGAACCAAGAACAAGGGGCACATGCATATACTGATCTACACTCAGGGCATGTACATCCTGATTTAATCAGGAGGTCAGATGATTCAGCAAAGACTGATGATGACCTGGGCTTTTTCTTTGATGTCTTAGCCCATAACACAATCCTAGAGACTGAGTTGAGCAGACTCAAAGAACTGCTAGCCAAAATGTCTTAGGATAAAAGTCCATCTGCCCCAATAAACCCACAGATGGCACCTTCATTTGAAGGTTCACCAAACACACAACCCTTAAAACCAACTCCTTTATCTAATAAACCTACTCAACCCACTACCAATGATGCACCTAAGAGGAAGAGAAGGGTGTTGAGGATGAAAGAAGAAGAAGAAGATGATGAGGATGATAGTCTGCTGTTCTTAAAATAAAGATGCCTGAGCCCAGGAGTCAATAAACAACAATCACACCTGACTTCCAAAGGCAAATGGTAAAAGTCAAACTTGAAGAACAACACAAACAACATGATGAGCAGCTGTTAAGGATGATTGATAAAGAGTTTCCTAAGTCTTCATCCATACAAGCTATGAAGAAACATGCTCAGAGGTTGTATGCTCTCAGATTTACATTTCAATATCAGAAAGAGAGAGTGAGAATTTGGCCTGACCCCAAAGTAAGTGACAGAATTCACAAAAAGAAGATTCCAAGCAGATACAATGGCCAAGTTAAGAAGATTATAGATGCTGTGATAATGCTGTCCATTGTAGTGTCAACCTGGGAAATCCTTGATGACTTCAAGAGAACTTACAAGTCTAAGATGACTTCACAAACTTTACTAGAAAACAAAATGGTAAAGAAGGGGTAATCTACAAGAAGCTTAAAGAAATAAGAAGAAATGAGCTCCAGTTGTTGCTTGAAGGCACTCATCCTGATGAGTTTGCATACAGAGAAATAACTACTGTGGAGCTGAAGAATGGAAAGCATATTAAGTACTTATCTGAGTACTATGGGCCTGAGTTCTTCTTTGAAAGTGGAGCTGAAGAACTCATAATGGAAGAACAAGTTGTTTTCCTTGAGGCCTATGTCAGAGAGTCTTACAGACTTATCATTGGGAAGTAGGTTTCATGGATGGGGTAACAGCTCTATGTCCAATTCCCCAAGATAGAGTTCCCATTCATCCTTTGCCAATCAAACCTTCTGAAATCTCTTCCTGGCCTGAGCTTATATTGAAGATTTTTGAGCTGATCCAGATAATGTTTGTGCCAATAAGTGGAACCTCAATAATTTTAAAGGTTTTGGCTGCATTGGTTCAGGGGGAGTTTGTTCGACCAAAAGAACCAATGAGCCAGATCGGAAAAACCTTTAAGTCCCGCAAACATCAAATCAACTGAAGTGGTCTACAATAGCTGAAGACAAAGTCTGAAGACAAATTCTGAAGACAAAGTCTGAAGACAAAGTCTGAAGACAACTGCTGAAGACAAAGTCTAAAGACAAAGTCTGAAGACAACTACTGAAGACAAAGTCTAAAGACCAAGTTCTCAGAAGTTGTCACAACAGCTGAAGTACTCTTCAGTAGTTGTGATGGTTTACATTTCAGTAGTTTGTAATCAGTAGTTTTATATTATGTAAAACATATGAAGTTCTTACACTTCAGATATTATAACTTCAGTAGTTGTAATGTTAGCTTATACTTAGCTTTTAGTGAAGATGTTCTTAGTTGTTGTGGACATCTTCAGTAGTTTAGTTTACTTTCAGTTGTTTGTATAAATCAGTTAGATGTCACTATCAAGTGACGTCAGCTGATGTCACATTCCTTATAAAAGAAATGTTGACCTAATTTCCTTGCACGGGAAGCTTGTGCATGAATGAAAACATTCTTTTTGCTGAAAACTCTCTCTCTATAACCGTTACTGTTTGATTGAATATTCATATTATTCTTGCTATAATTTCGTCTAATTCGTGTGCTATTCCGCTGCAAATCCTAATCTAATTAATCAAACTAGATCTCAATCCCTTCAGAAACTACAAGTGTTTTACACTTTGTAGTTAATTTAAGCATATCTGCGAAACTAGTTTCATTGAACGAAAGTTCAACAGTGCTTGTGGGTGATTTACAAGCGAAATTGCTGCCTAAAGTATCATTGAACGAAAGTTCAAGCTTGTTTCGTGCAAACTTGTCGGTGAAACTAAGCTTTTTTAGGCATTTGGCTAGCGAAACTGCTGCCGAAATTTCCAGCGAAACTACTGTCGGCTCAGCGAAACTAGAGTTCACAGCAAAACTAGCTCTGCGAAACTATAATTTCGGCAAAACTATCATTTCTTCAGCGAAATTCGAATTTAAAGATGACTTTTTTCCCCGGTTGCTAAGATTGTGTAGCGTGACATTTAAGAATATATTTTTCCAGGGGGAAATATTTTACAAATATGAGGAAAAAAAATTTTGGGGCATTTAATTGTTCAAAATTTTTACAATCAAGTCATCTTCAGAAGACTTTAAATCATATAATCTCACAATGGCACAAAGCCGGTTTGACTCCTTTACAGGTACAAAGAAAGAAAAATTGTTAGATTAATTGATCGATTTTTGAAAGTAGCAAATAATCTAAAGAAGCATGTGCCTGATCTCAGTAATCATGAACAAATTCAAAAGCTTCTTGACACTCTTCCATCTGCATGGAATCATCAAGTTAAAATGTTAAAGCAAGAAAGAGGTTATGCCGACACAAAACTTATGGATATGATCAACAGACTAAAATCTCTCGAGCTGGATATCCAAAGAAAAGAATTTCAGCAAGCTGTGTTCCCACATCAAACCAACATGCTTAATACTGAACTTGTTTCTTCTGTAACAAGCATACTTGATTACAAAGCCGAGCTGATTGAAAAGATGAAATTATTGAGAACTGATTTGGATTCTACTGTCAAAATCAAATAAAATTGTGAAGCTTGAGAGTTGACAATGACAATAAACCAGAGTCTGTGATACCCGATGATGATAAGGCTGGAAAATTTGATAAAAGAGAGAAAGAATCTTAGGCTGACAAGATGCCGAAGGTCAAAGAAGGAACAACAAAAATTCACAAGGGTTTGCAACTATGAGAAGAGCTTAGCTGCAGAACGAACTACATGGATCTTCTGTTAGGATCAGTGTTCTATGTTTGATTGATTGACGAGTATAGCAGCGGAATTCAAACAATGAATTAGTCGATTCACAAGAACAAAACGATATTCAATGAAGAACAAAGACGGTTATAGAGAGAGAGAATATCTGCAAATATATTTCATTCAATATTCACTTTCGTGGTAACAGAATGTCACACTTACAATTAGGTCGACACCTCTTATATAAGAGATGTGACGTCTGCTGATGTCACTTGATAGTGACATCTAACAGATTTATTACAACTGAAACACAACTACTGAAGATGTCAAAACAGCTGACATCTTCTTAGAAAAAATGCTAAGTGTTATCAGTTGTTATAACTACTGAAAAACATAAAACTACTAAAACTACAACGACTGAAGAACAAGCTCTTCAGTCGTTTTACAAAACTACTGAAACTAAAAATATAAAATTACTGATATCACAACTACTGAAGAAGTACTCTTCAGCAGTTGTGACAAACTACTGAAGCTTCAGTACTTGATCTTCAGACTTTGACCTTCAGATGTTTCATCAGCTGATGACTTCAGTAGATATCATCAGCTGATGTCTTCAATCTTTGTCTTCAGACTTTGTACATCAGTTGTTGATCTTCAGCACTTGTAAACTCTTCAGCTGTTGTACTTCAGTACTTTGGTCTTTCAGCTTCAGCACTTGTGTTCTTCAGCTGTTGAAGTTTTCAGCACTTGATCTTCAGCTGTTTAAGTCTTCAGCACTTGTCAAACTGCTGATGAAGCTTTCAGCATTTTGTGATACCATGTGGGACTTAGAGGTTTTCTGATCTTGGCTCATTGGTTCTTTTGGTCCAACAAACTCCCCCTGAACCAATGCAGCCAAAACCTCTAATTATTTATTATCCCACTTAATGTTGGCAAAGATTGGTCTTTTTCCTTCTTGATCAGTAGAGAAGATGACCCATGTAAGCTCCGGCCTGGGAAGAAATCTCAGATATTTGTTTGGCAAGGTATGAATGGGAACTCTATTTTGGGGAACTGGACACAGAGTTGTTATCCCATTCATGAGATTTACTTCCCCATAATGAGTCTGTATGACTCTCGAACATAGGCCTCAAGGAGAACAACTTGTTCCTCCTTGGAGAGTTCTTCTACCCCTCCTTCGAAGAAGAACTCTGGACCATAGTACTCAGATAAGTACTTCATGGCCTGCCATTTTTCAGCTCCACAGTAGTTACCTCCCTATAAACAAATTCATCAGGATGGGTGCCTTCAAGGAGTAACTGGCTCATTCTTCTTGATGTCTTCAAGCTTTTTATATAATAACCCCTTTTTGATCATCTTGTTTTCCAGTAAGGCTTGAGGGGTCATCTTTGCTTGATGAGCTTTCTTGAATTCATCAGTTAGTTCCCAAGGTGAGACTACAATGGCCAACATGATGGTAGAATCTATTGTTTTTCTAACCTGGCCATTGTATCTGTGTGGAATAGTTCTTTTATGGATTCTAGAACTCACCTTAGGGTCTGGCCATACTCTCACTCTCTCCTTCTGATACTGAAATGTGTGCCTGAGAGTGTACAGCCTCTGAGCATGCCCTTTCATGGCTTGTATAGATGATGACTGAGGAAATTCCTTGTCAACCATCTTCAGTAGTTGCTCATCGTGCTGTTTCTGCTGTTCTTCATCTTCTATCTTGACTCTAACCATTTCCCTTTGAGAGTTAGGTGTGATCATGGGTTGACTTCTGGGTTTTGGTAGCTTTAGAACATCAGAGAGTGGCAGACTATCATCTTCATCCTCTTCTTCTTCTTCTTCTTCTATCCTCAGCACCCTTCTCCTCCTTCTAGGTGCATCACTAGATGATGGTTGGGTTGGTAAAGGAATTGGTTTTGAAGAATGAGGATGTTTGGATTTAGGCTTAGAGATTGGTTTGGAGATTTGAGGGGTAGGCTGTGTTTGAGTGGGTGGAAGGGAAGGTTGATCCAGCATCTTTGTAGTAAGTTTAGTCTTTGTAAGTTTTGCCATTTCCAACCTTTTACCAACCCCAGCCTCATCAAGGGCTTCAACAATAATCCCCTTGTGGAATTGCTCAGACAGACAGATTCTAGTGGCTATAGCCAGAATACTGTCTCTGGTCCACGCGCGAATCTCCATTAAAGATCTTCCTAAGTATTTTGCAATGAAGCGGACCATGATCTCCAATCTCTCTTTTTCAAGTGCATCATACCTAGCCCATCGGGTTTGAATCTCTTGCACTTCCAACCTCCTGATCTCACTATCCAATGTGGCTGTATCAAACCCTTGCCTGAAGAGTTGTTCAATTATTTTATCCATGGATCGGCTGTGTGTATTATGAGCATCTTTTACCAGCTCTTCCAAGGATTTGTCTTCAGCAGTAGGTTGATCATCAACACTTTTCTTTCGTTTGTAAGTGAGCAGTGGTTGCTTTTCTTTCTCCTCCTCTTGGGCTTGCTTTTGAGCCTTCTCTTCCTCTGTTCTTTTCCTCTTCTTTTCTTTCACTGCAGTACTCTCCCCCTTTTTGGATGCATTGGAGGTAGGGGTTTGTACCGCAGAAAGTGTCTTTTGCACAGCAGCATCAATCAAGGGTTGTAAAGTTGAGGAAAGCCTCTCATCAATGGCTTTAGTCACAATGTCAGTGATTATGGGTTTGATGAGAGGGAGGGAATTTTGAAGTACAGCAACTACTTGCTCAGGAGGGTTCTGTTCCTGAGAAATAGTGCCAGAAGCAGAGGCAGGTGGTTGAGTTTGGAGTGGCTCAGTGTTTGGGGAACCTTCAACTGAAGGTGCCATCTGTGGGTTGGTGGAGGCATATGGTCTTTCTCCTTGTGAGAGTTAGTCAAGTAGGTTTGCAGCCTACTAACTTTCTCCTCAAGGATTGTGTTCTGGGCAAGAACATCGTAGAAAAAGCCCAGGTCATCATCAGCCGAAGCTGAATCATCTGACCTCCTGCTTGGAGCAGGATGTACATGCACTGGGTGTAGACCAGTTGTTGCATGTGCCCCTTTTTCTTGGTACTAAGGACTTCCAGCCTCAGGACTGTGTCCATCATCAGCTGTTGCCTCTAGTGAGGGCTTAGCAATGTTACAAGCCTCATTCTGATCATGTGCTGATTCAGAAGAGGTGGCAGCCTCACTAGATATTCTAATCTCCTTATCTACACCAGGAGATAGAAGTGGTAAACCCCTGTGCTGTGGGTTCTCAATTGCACTGTGTTCCTCCCCCTCAATGGTAGAGGTGTTCCCAGTAGTAAGTGGTTTCTGGGGAGGGGGTGAGGAGTGCAGTTGAGTCAGCACTTGTGCAACTATTAAAGTTGGGCTGTGAGGGGCGGTTGCATGGGGTGAAGGGATAGAAGCAGTGTGCACCTGGGGAGGTTGGTGCTCTTCAATGGCAATCCCCTCAAGTGAGGAAGAGCCCAGATGTGTGGGTACCCCTTGTGTGGTTGCTGCAGGCTCCTGTTGAGAGGAATCCTGAGCGGCTATGGCTGGAAGAGTCCTTGTATCCACTAGGGGGTTTTGACCAGTGGATATCGCCTGCGTTTGTGTTGCAGGGGCATCCTCAGGGGACTCAATTCCCTGAGTAGCCGTTTTGGGTTCTTTTTGGTGGGTTTGGTGGGGACTTTTTATTTGGAGGTGGTGGCTGTGGGTTCCAGCTGCGTGGGTTTAGGCAGCTTGGCAGCCAATTTGAGTGTTGGTCAGAGTTGTGCCGGGAGTATACTTCTGGCAGAACAGCCGTAGCAGGGACTCCCAGGCCAACAGTCCCTCAGCATGAAGCTGGTTTGTAATGATGGCCATTATGAACCGCGGATATAGTATCCAACGGTTAGCAGTTAGTTTTTGAGCCATATCCTTGAGCTCCGAAAATATTATTTCTGAAAAATTTAACGGCTGTTGCTCAAGAATAGAATACATTACCTGCTGCCACTTTGTCGACATTTGATCCCAAGACGAAGTCTTAGGAGCCAAACATACATTCACCATGTGAAAAATTAGGCGTTCAGCGTCATGGAAGTGTTTCTTCATGATAGTGGAGGCACTTAGATTGCCCTGATATCCATGTTGGGCAAAGGATAGATTTGTAGTGCCCTGGGATATCCAGCAGGAGAAATGGCATCATCCAGATGTAGAATTTGGCGGATTATTGCAGGAGTGATGACCACTTCTTTGTTGTTGACGACCGACTGGAGAGATGGTGTGTTGTTCTCCCCAGTGGTAATGGTGACGTTCATCCAAAACTGTTGGAGGGATTCGGCATGTAGAATGGGATTCAGAAGAAATGCCGTTTTGTTGGGACTGAACCATAAGATCGATAGCAGTATCGAACTTAGCCCAGACAGGCGATTTAGTAAGGTAGGCAACACAGTTGTGTCGCGGTTTAATTTGCATGGACGCCATTGAGAAGAGAGAAGTTTTGGAGAGGAACGTTAGGTTTGAAGAAGATGAAGCTTTGAAGGATTAGGTCAGGGATATTTATAGGGTACGGGTAATAAACGACTAAAGGATGTGGTGTTAGTCATCAGTAGTTTTAAACGACTGTTGACATGGTATTATCCTTTCAGGCGTTGAAACAGCTGAAGTCGTGGTGTTAGGCATCAGAAGTTAGAAAACTACTGAAGACCATGGTTTTGATTTCAGATGATGAAACAACTGAGGACTTGGTGTTGTCATCAGTAGTTGTGAAACTACTGAAGACAGTGGTTTTGTCATCAGTTGTTGTAAACAACTGAAGACTTGGTATTAGTCATCAGTAGTTATAAAACTACTGAAGACATGGTTTTGCTTCAGTTGTTTAGAATGAAACAGCAGTTGTTGAAACAACTGAAGAGAAAGTTCTCTTCAGTAGTTTTCGTCAATTCATAGCCTTTCAGCTGTTTCATGCTATCCTCAACACTTACTCATCAGACGTTGCATCTGATTTTCAGGTGTTTCATAGGACATCAGTACTTATCTGTTATACTGATTTCAGTAGTTGTAACTACATCAGTAGTTTTAACTACATCAGTAGTTTGGAACAGATAAAGTACTTCAGTACTTGTGAGGCATTTATCCATCAGTAGTTATAAAAACTACTGAAGGGAAGAGGACTCAATAGTACTAATATGTGACACGGGTACCAATGATCATCAGTAATTACTACTGAAATCATCAGTAGTTGTCACTTATTCTAGCTGCAGCATACCAAGCCTTAACACAAGGTTTTGGAAAGTAGAACTATCCAAAGGCTTAGTAAAAATATCTGCAAGCTCATAAGCACTAGGCACAAACTTAGGATCAATCAGACCTTTTTCAAAGCAATCCCGAATAAAATGATGTCTGATCTCTATATGTTTGGTCCTAGAGTGCTGGACTGGATTTTTGACAATACACAGAGCTGAAGCACTATCCATTAACAATGGAGTCTTAGTCTCTGTAATGCCATAATCCAGAAGTTGGTTCTGAAGCCAGAGTACCTGAGAGGTGCAACTTGCAGCAACAATGTACTCGGCCTCAGCAGTTGATGTAGCAACAGATGTTTGTTTCTTACTCTGCCAAGAAATCAAACAGTTGCCTAGGAATTGACAACCACCAGAAGTGACTTTCTAGTTAACTTGCAACCTGCATAGTCACTATCTGAAAAAGCAACTAATTTGCAAGAGTGTCCAGTGGAATACCATAAACCCAGAGATTGTGTACCTTGCAAATATCTAAAGATTCTCTTGACTGCAATCAAATGAGACTCTTTAGGAGCAGCCTGAAATCTAGCACAAACACATGTAGCAAACATAATATCTGGTCTAGAAGCTGTTAGATACATCAAGGACCCAATCATACATCTGTAAAGCGTTTCATCAACAGCTTTACCTTTCTGATCAACATCCAGTTGTGTGGTGTTGCACATGGGAGTAGAACAGGGCTTACGATTTTGTAAATCAAACTTATTCAAAAGATCTTTTGTATATTTTGACCGATGAATAAAAGTTCCATCAGCCTTTTGTTTGATTTGCAAGCCTAGAAAGAACTGTAATTCTCCCATTGCACTCATTTCAAACCTCTTTTCATCAATGTTGTAAAATCATCACACAACTGGGGATCAGAGGATGCAAAAATAATATCATCAACATAAATGAACAAGTAGCTTATGCTGATCCACCTTCTTAATAAACAAAGTTTTATCAATGGAGCCTCTAGTGAAATTATTCTTAAGAAGAAAAGTAGAGAGTGTCTCATACCAGGCTCTAGGAGCTTGTTTCAACCCATAAAGAGCTTATCAAGTTTGTACACCCATTCAGGATGTTTATTATCCTCAAAGCCTGGTGGTTGACACACATAAACTTCTTCCTTTATTTTACCATATAAAAATGCACTTTTAACATCCATTTGAAAAACTTTAAGATTGTGGAATGCAGCATAGGCTAAGAACAATCTGATTGCCTCTAGTCTGGCTACAGGGGCAAAGGTTTCATCATAGTCAATACCTTCTTCTTGTGAAAACCCCTGTACAACCAGTCTAGCCTTGTTCTTAACAATAAGCCCATTTTCATCGGTTTTATTCCTAAACATCCATTTAGTGCCTATTGCACACTTACCTAGGGGAAGAGGAACAAGTTCCCACACTTGCTGTTTCTTGAACTGAAGTAGCTCAAGCTGCATAGCTTCAACCCATCCATTGTCTCTCAAAGCAACATGGTAGTTCTTTGGCTCTAGCTGACTGATGAAGAGAGCATAGAAGTAGAAATTAGACAATTGACTTCTGGTTGAAACACCAGCATTGATATCACCAATAATCTGAGTCATGGGGTGATTCTTCAGTTCTTGATAAACAATGAGATCTATGCAAGTGTTTGTAGAACCTTTAGCAGCAGCAGATGTTGATGTAGACTCTTGAAACCAAGATTTGATGGTAACTCAAAAGATGTAGAGGAAACAGAGATCTCATCAGCATTTGTTGTGGATGGAACTGCTGAAGCTACAGGAACATCAAGTTTAGTAGACACAGGCAGTTGGTCACTAAACTTGAATAGGTGAGTATTGATATTATCATCATCATTACCACCAGGTGGAAGACATGCTGCAGAAGATGATTTAGCCACAGGATCTGCAACAGCTGGAGGTTGATAAGGAACATATTGCAGTATGTCCAAATCAAACAACTCCACAGGGTTTTGTGGAATCTTGTCCAAAGGAGATTCATTAAACTTCACATGCAGAGTCTCTTCAACTATCTTTGTTCTGCAGTTGAAGACTCTGTATGCCTTGCAAGTAGATGAATAAGCAACAAAATACCCAGCATCCACCTTAGGATCAAATTTATGGAGTTGATCCTTTGTTGAGAATAAAACAGGGACACCCAAATGCTTTGAAAAATGAAATTAGAGGAGCCAAATGATGGAGAACTTCATATGGAGTCTTCATCAACCTCTGATTTACTAAAACACTATTCTGCACATAGCAAGCTGTGTTGACAGCTTCAGCCCAAAAGGTCAGTGGCAAACCAGAGTCAGCCAGCATGGACCTTGCAGCTTCAATGAGGGTCCTGTTCTTTCTCTCCACTACTCCATTTTGTTCTGGAGTCCTTGGGATGCTAAACTGCCTTTTGATTCCTTTTGAGAGAGAGAAGTCATCAAGTGTATGATTCCTGAATTCAGTCCATTATCACTCCTGATACACTTGACTGGAAGGGAATACTGCTTCTCAATATACAACACAAAGTTAATAACTTTCTGAGCAACCTCATCCTTTGAATGTAGAAAGAAAGTCCATACAAATCTGGAGTAATCATCCACAATTACCAGACAGTATTTCTTCTTGGCCATGCTCATCACTCTCACAGGACCAAATAGATCCATATGCAGTAATTGCAAGCAGGCAGTGGACTTAGGCTCTTCAATAGGAGGGAATGAGACTTTGTGCTGTTTTCCTTTTAAACAAGCAGTGCAGGTTTCATCACAGTGGAACTCCTATTGGTAAGCCTCTGACTAAACTATTGTGGATAAGCTGATTCATGTTTTTGAAATTAACATGACCCAGCCTTCTGTGCCACAGTTTAGATTCTTGAGAAGAGGCTTTGGAAAATAGGCAAGGATTGCCTTTGAGATCTATTTTCTTGGAAAGATCTAAGGCATACACTCTTCCTGTCCTGTTGGCTCTCAGGAGAGTGTGATCATCCAACACCTTGTCAATCAAGTGCAAAACTTTGGATGAAAGAATCTACAGTTCTGACTGGTGAAAAGAGCAACATGGCCTTTATCACACATTTGACTGACACTCAAGAGATTGTACTTGAGATTTTCCACATGATTAACATCATCAAATTTGATTTCTCCATTGGAGACAAAGCCATTACCAATGATGTAACCCCTAGCATCATTGCCAAAAGAAACAAATCCCTTCTTTCCTTGAGAGTAGTCATGAAGAAGAGAACCGTTCCTAGTCATGTGCATAGATCCCCCACTGTCTACATACCAGATGCTACTTTGGCATGTTGGAGAACCCTGCAATAATAAACAATCAGTTAGTTTTAGAGACCCAACCTTTTGGTTTTGGGCCTGGTCTCATCAATAGATGGTAAACTAACAGGTTTATTTGAAACAACAACCTGAGAGGAAGAAGATGGTGAAGAAGAGGAATCCTTTGGCTTGGATCTCTTTTTCTGTGGTTTCAACATAGGAGCATCTAGTTGGTTAACTCTACCCAACAGATGTTGAACCATCATAACCAGCTGTGTCTGATTTTGTGATAAAGCTTTCAGCTCATCAGACACATTGCCAGTGGAGTTTGATAAGTTCCTATGTTGCACTTCTTCTTTTGAGCACTCTCAGCTGTCAGCTGTTTAACCCCTTCCTTTTGGATTTCTTTGAGGACTTAAGGGTTACAAGATTTGATGTTGCTGATACAAATGGTCTCAAACTCAGTTTTCATTTTTACCATTTTCTCTTTAATTTCTTCTTTTTGTTTGAGTTTGGAACCTCTTTTGTACCAGCAATCATCTGTAAGATGATTGAACAAACCACATACTTCACATGGTTTCTTCTTCATCTTAGGTGATCATCAACTAAAGAGGGTGAAGCAACTGGAGACTTGCTCTTCAATGCTTTGGAAGCATTGTTTGCTTTCTTGACTACCTCTTTAGTAGTCTTCAAACTCTTTCTACTGGCAGTTTCTTCTCTTCAGTACTGACAGTAGTTGGAGTTTGAACTTCAGGTGAATCCTGCTCTCTAGTCCTTTCAGGACTTTCAGAATTAACTCCTGAGTCGATCAACTCATTGATCATGTGAGTGTCAGCATTTGAACCATCAACATCATCCGATAGGTTTAGAGAGGGCTTGATGCTGACTGCTACTTCTGATTGTGCTGTATCACAAAGTAGATCACATGATGAGATGGATTGGTTATCACTCTCACCATTAGATTCTACCTCTACTCTTGGAGTAAAATCTGTAGGTGGAGCAGTGTGATTGTAACCAATGCCAAACTTCACATTGGAAGCAGATTGCTTACTAAGAAGCATTTCAAAACCTTTGCATGATTGTACCCATCTATCACACTCTACCTGGGTAACTGCAAGGGTTTCTTTGAGATCTTTATACTTCTCTAGAAGTATCTCTTCCCTAGCCTTATCATTAGTTATTTGGCATTTCAGTTGTAAATCTCATCATTTTTATCATTAAGCACAGACTCAAATTCAGCTTTGTTTTTGGAAATTATTTGTTCTAGCTCAATGTTCTTATTGATTAAAGCTACATTTGCTTCTCTAATAGATGCAAATGCTGCTATGCATGTGTCAGAACATAATTTGGCTTTTGCCTCAGAGGATACCTGTGATACCTTTGGTGTAGAGGCATTAGAGGATGAAGTATCAGCAGAATCCAAAGCCATAAGAGCTAGATTTCCAAATGGACTTTCACCACCATGTTGACCAGCACTTGAGAACAGTTGTTCATGACTAGACATGTCATCTGGTAAACTGCTCCAGTCAACAACTCCTGGGGTGAAGAAGCTGTGTTGTTGAGGTTGAGTTAGTTGATGAGATTGGGAAGGCTGTGGTTCAGGCAATGCTTGTGGTTGTTGTGCAATTGGAGCTTGAACAGAATTTGGTTGAGGCACATAATAGCAGGGATAAGGATATGACATTTGCCCTGGGGAACAAAGTATGCAGGAGATCTAGGATGTGAATAATGACCAGAACCAGCAGGATGTTGCCCTCTTGTTTATGGACTAGTACTAGGAAAAGTCACAAAGGGTGCAGAAGAGTTAGATCCAATTGATCTACACTCTCTTGCAAAGTGTCCTAGCCTTTGGCACTTGTGACACCTCAACTTACTCTTGTCAAAACCAACTTTGGTTTTGCCAGAGAGTCCAGGAAATTTCCTGCCAGTTCTCTTGTAGAACTTCTGAGATCTGATATTAATCAGTGCCATCTGGCTCAGAATATCCATCTCTTCTAGATCATCATCAGCTATTCCTTTCAGATCATCCATGATGAAGCATAAATTGTCACTATTACTGCCAGAGTGACTCTCAAACAACAAATGCATGATCAGAACTATTTGAAGATAAATCAATATGCTCATCATAATTGTTTCAGATGCAGCATATTCTGACTCATGACCAATCAAGGCAGTGTTGCCTGGTACGAAGTCATCAGTGAGCTTTCCTGATGAGGACAGTTTCCTCTTCTGCTCTATCTCTCTTTCAAATGTAAGCAGTTTCCCATGAAGTTGGGTGAGAGATAGGCCTTCTAGATTTGCACTAGAGCGTAGGACAATAGTGTATGTGTCCCATCTCTCAGGCAGTGATCTGAGGAATCTGTTGTTCATCTGGCTATTGGTGTATTCCTGTTTCACCATTTTCAGCTCAGATATCAAGCAGGAAAAGCGCTCAAACTGTTGAGTCAGTGTCTCACCCTTTCTATGAGAGAATGTCTCATATTGTTGGGCAAGGATCTCTCTATTGTTTGCTAAGACCTCATCAGTGCCACCGAATTGTTCCTTCAGGGCATTCCAGAGATCATGAGCAGTTTCATGATGCATAAGCACTGAATAGATTTCATTAGGCAGTGCCATGGCCAGAATTCCCTGGGCTTTAGCATCAATCTCAAATAGTTTCCGATCTTCATCAGAGTATTGTTCCTTCATCTTCGGAACCATTTGATTGGTTTCCGGATTGTTCACCATAGGCTTATGTGGTCCATGTACCACAGATGTCCAACAACCTGAGCTGTTAACAGACAGGTGATGAAGCATTCTTCGTTGCCATATGTTATACTCGGTCCTAACCAGCATCGGATGCTTGGTTGAGGAACCGGTATTGTGAGGATCATTAGAAGGAGTCGTCATCTTCGATTCAAACAAATTCGGTTAAACTAAAACAGATTTAGAACAAAAACGCAACAACCAATTTGAACCAGAAGATCTCAAAATAAATGAACGAAAGCGGTAGAAATTCAATAATCTATAACCAGTTCTTGCAAATGCGCTAATTCAATCAAACACAGAAATCAACTAGCAGTTTCAATGATCAATTGTTAGATCGATCAATGATTAACCACGCTCTGATACCACTTGTTAGGATCAGTGTTTATGTTTGATTGATGACGAGTATAGCAGCGGAATTCAAACAATGAATTAGTGGATTCACAAGAACAAAACGATATTCAATGAAGAACAAAGACGGTTATAGAGAGAGAGAATATCTGCAAATATATTTCATTCAATATTCACTTTCGTGGTAACAGAATGTCACATTACATTAGGTCGACACCTCTTATATAAGAGATGTGACGTCTGCTGATGTCACTTGATAGTGACATCTAACAGATTTATTACAACTGAAACACAACTACTGAAGATGTCGAAACAGCTGACATCTTCTTACAAAAAATCCTAAGTGTTATCAGTTGTTATAACTACTGAAAAACATAAAACTACTAAAACTACAGACTGAAGAACAAGCTCTTCAGTCGTCTTACAAAACTACTGAAACTAAAAATATAAAACTACTGATATCACAACTACTGAAGAAGTACTCTTCAGCAGTTGTGACAAACTACTGAAGCTTCAGTACTTGATCTTCAGACTTTGACCTTCAGATGTTTCATCAGCTGATGACTTCAGTAGATATCAAGCTGATGTCTTCAGTCTTTGTCTTCAGACTTTGTACATACAGTTGTGATCTTCAGCACTTGTAAACTCTTCAGCTGTTGTACTTCAGTACTTTGGTCTTTCAGCTTCAGCACTTTAGTTCTTCAGCTGTTGTACTTCAGCACATTAGTTCTTCAGCTGTTGAAGTCTTCAGCACTTGATCTTCAGCTGTTTAAGTCTTCAGCACTTGTCAAACTGCTGATGAAGCTTTCAGCAGTTGTTGTGATACCATGTGGGACTTAGAGGTTTTCTGATCTTGGCTCATTGGTTCTTTTGGTCCAACATCTTCCTTATGAGACTGTTCATGATATGTGTTCTTCATCTTGCAAAATCCGTTTATTGGGGATTTATAAGGCAAACAGATTGTTATTGGAAAATGAAAAAGAACTAAAAACAATCAATGAGGAATTAAAGAAAAATGAAATTGCTTTTTCAAAGAAACATAATGAAGCATTGGCCGAAAATGATCTTTTAAGAAGAACTATTTTGGAGCGTAATGTTGAAATTCATATTTTAAGAGAAAGGGCTATTTTAGCTCAATTTGAAACAACTCAGCTTTAAACAAAGCTTGATAAATGGACCCTTTCACACATGAAAAAGGATGAGCTTATTGCTAAACAACAAGGGGTGCGGGTAAAACATGGGATTGGATATAAATCTGATGGTGAAACTGTATTTAATTCAGTTCCACCTCCTTCTACTTATGTTATTCACCAATCCCCAGACCTCATTCCATAAATGATTTGATTGAAGCTGCAGAAACTAATTGTTTAAATGCAGGATTAAGCAGCATTAATCTTAAAGAAGTTAGAGATGTGATGATTCTCCTGTAGGTTCAGGATTCCTCAAGGAGGGGTTTGATAAGAAGATTTATGAAGATTCCACTTCTGATGCTCCAAAACCAATATCAGTTGCTTCTCCAACCTTCTTCAACAAATTCAAAACATGTAATATTCCTTCATTTGTTCCTGTCAGGTTTGTTAAAGAAGGAACAGTTGTCGAATCATCAAGCAATCAAAATCCTATAAGTGAAGCCAACACAAGCCAACACAATAAGAGATGTCAATCAAGATCCGTTGGTTCCTCACAGATCAAGATGTCTCCTAACATTGTCAAGTATCAAAAGCTTCCAAAAGCTTAATCAAGACCAATACGGATCTCTTCTCCAACTACAAAACAACCTAGTCAGTTAGTAAAGATCTCATATCTTGTTCAACATAGCAAACGCCAAAACAAGCAAGATTCTACAACAACCTCAAATCAATCTTCAATTCCAAATGCTTCACACGGGTCAATCAAGCATCAAAAGCCCTTCAAGGCTTGTTTTGAGTGTGGAAAAGAAGGTCATGTGGTAAAGAAATGTCCTCAAAGGCTTGCTACAGATGGTAAAGGGAAAACAAATTGCGTCTCTTGCTATAAGTCTACAAAGAATGTTCGAGATCGTAAAGGCAACACAGGTTGCTTCTCTGGATGAAGAGGTAAAAATCACACATCTTTGAATGGTTGGATGAAAAACTCTTTATCCAAACCTTTTCATGTGAAGCCGGTTTCACATGATTCAAAGTTGAAAATGACCAAAGGTTCAAAAGCAAATTCTTTTCCTTCCGGTCTTAAACAGAAATTCAAATCCAAATTAATTGAACCAAAACAAATTTGGCAAATTAAAAAGAAGGATACAAATATCCCTGATTGCGTAAATGGTTGTGTGCCAAAACAGGTTTCTTATATTGATGCAAAAGGAACACCTACGACTACGATGGCCTGGGTTCCCCTTTCAAACTAATCTGTTAATGAGTGCAAGAAAAATTCAGGAGGACTGTTAGTAATTCGGTTTATTGACAGAGATTGTTTTAATTCAAATTTGAGGCGGAACAACCAGGCTAAGGTCATGGTATTTAATCCACAATCTGGATTTTTATATGCACAATCACAGTTCTCACTTCACAATCACTACATATTTCTTGATAATTCATTTCTTATCTTAATAATCAGTGTAGGTAGAAGACCTTTTTTGGTAAATTTCTATTTTTGTACAGTTTTATAAAAACAAAATAAAAAATTAAAAAAAAACAAAACAAAGAAAATGTTTACAAAAAAAATTTACGGGGAGTGTATAGTAAATAAAAATGAATAGAGAACTGAGAAGTTGATTCGAGATGATTGAGAAATGATTATATATCTTCTTGAAATGCTTGTTTTTGCATGAATTGCGTTTATAAACTGAGAAATAATAGTAACTGATGTTGTTATCTGATTTATATCTTATTTTTTATTTTCAAGTAAAAGAAAATCAAACAGATTCTTTAATGATATGCTTGGTAGACTCAGCTTGAAGAATAAAGTAGACAGCAACATAATGATTTAAATTTAAATATATGCTTAAGGATGTCTGGAGTTATGCAATCATTTTGGCCTACACGAAAACTAAGTCCCGACAAAAATTGGATTGAGAATTGATCTTTCACCCACCATGATACAAATCTTATAAGCCATATCTTTAAATCATGTCTGGTGTATTTATGTGTCTTGTACTTGTGTTTATCTCCTTGTTGTACGGTAGTACTGACCTGGAGTGATGATCTCCTCTGCTGTATGGTAGTATTGACTTGGAGCTCTCATCGGCACATGATTAAATGGTCATCTCCTTTGTTACACGTGAGTATAGACCTAGAGCTCTCACCATCTTTATCTAAGTTGTGTCAAATCATCCAAATGATGAATTCATCACAGAATGCAATATCTGTTGATAATCACTTACACACTAATGCACAAGCCTAGCTCTATAAAGATCATAACAAAATTCAAGAAATCCTGAGATTGGGTGTGGGTTTTTTGCCAAATGATTATGGGGTCCTAGCATTCTAAAATATTTAATCGAACCTTAATGAATCATCTGCTGCTTGTTGAAAAAGATAGGGCATGGGTTTAAGTGGACACACATATTAGCAATCATTATTAATCTGTTTGACAATTTCAAAATTTATTCAAAGACTGCGATTAGATTTAGTTATCAATATTATCTCATTGCTTGTCGATGATTAAATTCATCTTTGCGCTAAAGTATATCTTGAGGATGTGATCTCATGATTGATTCAGTTCTCGGTTAAATAAAAAATGATGAAAATTTAATAGATAAAAAAATATATAATAATAAGTTTTCATTTTAAAATTCTTTTAGGTCTTCCATATTATGCTATTACAATTTTATCATGTTTCATGCATTTCACAAAAATTGCGTACAAACGAACATGGGTTTGCTTGTTTTTCATACACAGATAAACAAGGGTTTATTTTGTTAAAATGAAATGATCTAATTAGAAATGTTGAGATTGTGTTTGAGAATGTGTTTCAGATTTTTGCTTTAAGTGATGGCCGATCATCAGTTGAGTGGTGTACCTGATCAGAGAACCTGTTCCTCAAGTTTGCAGAAGATACCGAGCTAGGAATCCTCCTCCTACATCTTCTGAAGCACTCAAGATTAGAGATTTGGGAAAGCTATTCCAATATCCTTGTAAAGCTTGCACTTGAAAAGGGGGAGCATATAAATAGGGGGAGCTTATGAGATGAATAATCTATCTAATCAGATTCGGAAAGCTTCAATTTGAAGATCTTTCTATTGTTGACTTCTCGGTGCTGATTTCCTTTGAAGATGTTGATAATGACAGACTAAGGGGGAGTATTGTTGGAGCAGTAAAAGATAGTCTATATTATCAACACAGTGAAAGTCATTAAAAGTCAACGTGATGGTCAAAGTCAACAAAAGTCAAACCCGACACGTTCGAGACAATGAACCGAGATGAGACGTTGAAGATTTAGATGACTAGGAGTTATATTGTAATAAATATATTTTGTGTGAACAAAATATATTTTATCTTGTTTTTATTCATTTTTATGCTTAAATATGTAATTTTGTATTAATTAGCCTAAGTCTAGGGAGTTAAGTGCAATTAGTGAATATTAGTGTAGACTATACATAGGTTAATGTCACTAGTGTGGGTTTATATTGGATCTATGATTGGTTCTCTCATGTATCTTACGGCAAGTCAACCTGATATCACTTTTGCTGTAGGATATTGTGCTCGATATCAGTCAGCCCCAAAGGAGTCTCATGAGAAAGTTGTCAAGAGAATTTTTCGTTATCTCAAAGGCTCATCTTGTTTAGGTCTTTGGTACCTTATGGAGGGAATTTTGATTTACATGCTTATTCTGACAGTGATTCTAATGGTTGCAGGTTAAACAAAAAATCGGTGTCCGAAGCGTGTCAATACCTGGGTAATTGTCTAGTGACTTGGCTGAGCACGAAACAGACCAGTGTCTCTCTCTTTCTACAGGAGAAGCATAATACATTGCTGCCTCTAGTTGTTGTTCCCAAGTCCTTTGGATTCAACACCAGATGATTGACTATGGAATTAATTTTCTCCACACGCCGTTGTTTTGTGACAACAAAGCTGCCATCGGAATCGCTAAAAATCCTATTCATCATTCCCGAACCAAGCACATCGAAACACGGATTCATGCAATTCGTGATGCACAAAAAAGGGTTTTAGCGATATTATTCCTATTGATACAAAAAATCAAAAGGCAGATCTTTTCACGAAAACTTTCGATAAACCTCGCTTTTATGAATTAATCTCTATGTTTGGGTTAATATCTTTTTAAACCTCTTTCTTTTCTCACTTAAAAAAATAAAAAATAATAATATATTATATAAATATTTATATTCTTTTAAAATTATAATATTAATAATATTAACCGTTTAAAATGTTGATACATGTTTGTCCCTAGATCATGATATGTGATGTAATAGATCTTGTTTGGTATGATTAATGAACTGATATTGATAGTCTGTTGGTTATAATGTTTAATAGTTCATTAATGAGTCGTGACTGAATTGATTGGGTTTATGATTACTTGAATGATTACATATAATATTATATTAATTAATTAAAACATTCAAACTTAACTTAATGAAGTTCTCATGCGAATGGCTCATGCGAATGAACCATAAGCATGAAGAACTTCACACGATTGACTCAGTCGTACGACTGAACTAGGAGACTGGATCAGTCGTACGACTGTAACATAAGATTGGCTCAGTCGCACGACTGAACACTCAGTCGCACGAATGAACCAACCGCATGGTTCAATCGCACGACTGAACCAAACTAATGGTTCAGTCGCACGATTGAATAGTGCCAACCTATAAATACAACTCAATTCGTGAAAAACGTGACGCTTGATCAAGTACGATTCCAGACGAACCCTAGCCGTCCAGAAACCTTCCAAATCGTTCTCCAAGTTCATAGAACACATTAGATCGATTCCTTATCGATTTCTAACGTTAGTTTCAATTCTTGATTGATTCTTCGTGTGTTCTCACTGATTGGATCGCCAATCAAATAGGATTCCTCCTATTTGATCTGGTATACACGTGATCTCTAGGTATTTCCCTCAAATACCAGGTCCTAACAAGTGGTATCAGAGCATTTGGCTCTTGATTACGTGTTGATTCAATCAAGATTGCATAAAAGTTTGTGTTTTTACACTAAAAACGCAATCTTTGGCATCAAAAGTGATCTTGGAAGCTCCCTGCTCATCGACGTTTGGTTTGTACGGACTTAGTCGATTAGAACGTGTGAAAGTTCGAATTTTTACGGCTGAAACCCGTCAAACCTAGAAATTTTCGCAAAACAGCAGCTTCAGTCGCACGACTGACTCATTCGCACGACTGGACTCCATTCGCATTGCTCATACGCACGATTGGACCGAGTCGCACCCTCATTCGGCCGACTGAACCGTTCGTTCGCATAGCTCATACGCACCAGATTCATTCGCACGACTGAACCAAACGCCCCGTTCATTCGCACGATTGAACCAATCGCAGAGCTTATACACACGATTAGCTCATTCGCATCCTTCAGTCGCATCAGTGAAGGTTTGTTTGATTAGATTATAAGTTTATTCATCATGGAAGATCAGATGTCAGCCTTTACTACTGGGAAGGACTCAAGGATACAGAACCTGCTGTTGCTTGAGAGTGAGGTGGGGAATCACAATAAACCACCAAAGCTTTTGACTTTAGATGAGTTTCCCCACTGGAAACAACGTTTTGAGATCTACCTTAATGGTGTAGATCCTAATCTATGGGAAGCCATTGAGATAGGCTATAGTACACCGGTGGGAGCTGATGGAGTTAAACTAACATTAAGAGGGATGACAGACACATAGAAAGTAAAGTACAATGTAGAGAAAAGAGTCTATGCATTGATCACTCAGTCTATCCCCAAAGACATATTCCACCAGTATTCAGAGAACAAGCAGTCCAAGAAACTGTAGGATGCGCTAGAGAAGAGATATGATGGTAATGCATCATTGAAGGCAATCAAGGCAAAGGAGTTAAAGAAGGAATTCGATAACTTCTCATCAATTGGTAATGAAAGTTTGGACGAAGTCATAGACAGATTCTACCACTTGATGAGCGAATTGCATACACATGGAGTGACTACTACCATGGAAGAGAAAGTAAGCAACTTCGCAGACGGGTTGCCTGATAAGTGGGCTACATTCGTGTCTAACCTGAGACAGAATGGAGTCCTTGTAAAGCTGGATATAAATGACTTCATTCTTAAGTTGTGAGAAGAAGCACTAAGGATGAAGTATAGAGCTCGGAAGTCTTCGTACACACAAAATCCAGCTTTATACAATGCCACGCCTCAAGCTAAGACATCTGGAGCACCCCTCCAGACGGCTTTTGTGTCTAGCTCGTCAGGTCCCTCACATGCTTCTCCTTCTGGATCAGACACGTCTGGGTCATCATGTACCCATCATATTGGATCAGAAGCAAAAGCTACCAAACTGAAGATCGAGAACCTCGGTAATGTGACCGTGGAAGTAGCGCGAGATCATATGGATCTTTTAGCAGTAGTGGTTCATTCATATGATGGACTTGTTGCCGGGAAGATTGGAAACTGCCATCTGGCAGATGAGGATACGAGCAGGTGGATGAGATGGAGCTTGAATGAATGGATATAATGTGGGCCTTAGCAAGTGCTGTCCGGATGGCGAAGAAGTTTGTGAAAAAGACTGGACAGAACTTGGTTGCTACTAAGGACACCGCCTTTGGCTTCGACAAGAGTAAAGTGACCTGCTTTAACTGTGGTGAGAAGGGGCACTTCAAAAGAGAATGTGTCAAGCCAAAGAAGACGGGGAATGGCAAATGACCTATTGACTAAACAACTTAGGGAAACCGAAGTAGTGGCTTTTAACCAAGCAAATGACATTAGGTACTATCTAAACTCCCTAGAAGACACTAAGAAACAAAAGGCAGTTCTAGAAGTCGAAGTTAATTCATTAAAACAGAAACTGCATAGTTGGACTAGTTCTTCACATATAGTCCAACACTTAGTAAGAGAAAGGAATAATGGGGAGGGATTAGGCTACAAAGTGGTTCAACCACCACCTGAGACCTTGATGAACACTAAGTCTAGACCAGTAAATAATAACCCCATCAAGGATCATGTGGTGACCACTCCTCTTGTTACTGATCCAGACACCTCATGTTCATCTACTGAATCTGGTCAGAAACAAAAGGAGGCCATTTCAAAGGCAAAGGGTAAACTGCCTTGTGTTAACCTGGAAAATGAATTTGAAAAAGTTAACTTAAAGTCAGGGTCAAAAAGAGTCAAATCAGAACCCAAAAGGACTTCAAATGCTACTTTTTCACATGCTTCAAGTCAAAAACCAGTTAACCAAAAGGTGAAACAGGTTAAATCAGTAAATTTTGTTACACCAGAGAAAACATCAAACATCCAAGAGTCAAAAACTAAAGTGATTGATGTTACTAGAGTGTCACGTACCTCTCCACAAAGAAAGTTTAATCATAAAGTTGATAGCAGAGCGTGCTACAATTGTGGAGAATATGGACACATTGCTTCCTACTGTAATTTTTATCAGACACCCAGGAAGAAGATTGAACTTCAGGACTCAAAACCTAAGTCTTCTAAAAGGAGCTCTTTAACTCCACCTAGAAGAGCTAGTGAACCTAAAGTCCAACCTGTAAGCCAGACGACTGTTTATCATAAACAGGCATTGCACAAATCTGGCTTATGGAAAGAAAAGTCAACCCTCGGGTCTGATACTGATAACAAGAAGGAACCTGAGCTACCCTCACCCTCTAAGGGTCAATGGGTGGAGTTTATGATGTGTGATGCCTCTGGGAAACCCAAGACAGTCAAAGCTTGGGTTCCTAACCTAAACTGATTCATTTACTCTGTATGTGCAGGGTGTTCGATATAGTGCTGAGACTAACACGTGGATTATAGACAGCGGAGCATCCAGGCACATGACAGGAAATAGAGCCCTTTTATCTAACGTCAAAAAAATAAAAGGAGGGCATGTTTCCTTTGCAGGAAACAAAGGAGGCTATATCACAGCTCAGGGAGAAGTGGGAAATCAGAAAGTTAAGTTTGATAAAGTGAACTACGTTCAACAACTTCAGAACAATTTACTTTCTGTTTCCCAAATCTGTGATAAAGGGTTTAAAGTCATCTTCGATAACCAGAAGTGTTACGTGCTGAAGAAAGAATATATGATCCCAGAGGACCAAGTTCTGATGACTGCTTCAAGATATAAAGACCTTTATGTCTTGGATCTGTCAACAGCTGCCAAAACGGATCATGAGGTTCAGTGTTTCTTATCTAAAGCTACTGAGAAGGACTCCATCTCCTGGCATCGGAGAATGGGACACATTAGTCAAAGGAAGATGAATCATTGATTCAGAAGGATTTAGTTAGAGGAGTGAATGTCAAGAACTTCCAACTTCCTGACTTTTGTGTAGCTTGCAAGAAAGGCAAACAGACAAAGAAGTCATAAGGAAAAGAAAGTTCATTCAATAGAACTTCCTCTTGAGCTTCTTCACATGGATCTGTTTGGTCCAGTTAGTACAAGGAGCATTGCAGGCGACGTGTACCGTTATGTGGTCACTGATGACTACTCAAGGTTCACTTGGGTAATGTTTCTGAAATCAAAATCAGAAACTTTGGAGACATTCAAGGAATTAGTAACCACACTGGAATCACTCTACAAGCTAAAAGTTCGACAAATACGCTCAGACAACGGGACAGAATTCAAGAATCAAGGGAAGGAGGCATTCTGCAAGGAAAAGGGAATTGTGCATCAATTCACTTCTGCCTACACACCTCAGATGAATGGCGTTGCTGAGAGAAAGAACAGGAGTTTGATAGAGACAGCCGGACTATGCTGGCAGACTCGAAACTGCCTATCCAATTCTGGAATGAGGCAGTGGCAAATGCGTGCTATACACTGAATCGAGTCCTAATAGTCAAGCGCCACGGAAAGACATGTTATGAGTTACTTCAAAGACGCAAACCAAATTTGGAGTATCTTGAACCTTTTGGCGCACCGTGTATACTTCTGAAGAAGACACTAGAAGGAAAATTCAGCGAGAAGGCAGTTGAAGGAATTTTTCTAGGATACAACATACCGAACAAGGGAGTTTATAATAACTCAACGGGTCTTGTAGAAGTGTGGTGTAATGTCGACGTTCAGAGATACACCACACCACCTACAGGCAAAGGACCTGCATACTTCTTCGATTATGATGGATTCTTCAAATCCTTCAACATCCCTCTCTCTCCCTCGGATGATGAGTTAGCGACTAGGATGATGTATGATATTCTAAATACACCATCTAGCACACAGGGAGAATCATCTACTCAGTCAGAAGGGGTAGTAGATGAAAGTGACTCCTCCTCTGAAGATGAAACTGAAACAGATGACCAGCACAGTCAGGAGGAACAGGTTCCAGTTCCTGAAAGTCCACAGGCACCATAAGTGATGCACCTTGACTTCGGAACCTCAAACTCCAACCTCCTCAATGCCGAACAAATGTTCACAATCTTGGTTCGGAGGTGACTGTGCCGACTACTCCAGGATCACGACTAAACGTCTATCATCCTCTTGACAATTTATTGGAGATGTCCGATCAGGAGTACAAACCCGAAATCAGCTATACTCAGCTGATTACGCCTCAGTTATGGAGAAAGGTTACATTCATGATGGTGCTTATCGATGTTTTGTTTCGCAGGTTGAGCCAAAATATGTCAGTGAAGCACTAAATGATGAGGCGTGGGTGAGTGCCATGCAAGAAGACTTCTGCAGTTTAAGAAGTTAGGTGTATGGACTTGGTTGATAGACCTAAAGGTGCTAAAGTCATTGGCACCAAATGGGTGCTAAAATGCAAGAAGGATGACCAAGGAGTCATTATCAGGAACAAAGCTCGACTGGTGGTTCAAGGTTTTCGCCAAGTCGAGGGGATTGACTATAATGAGGTGTTTGCACCCGTGGCAAGGATGGAAGCTATTCGTATCTCCTTGCCTATGCATCGTACATGAAGATTAAAGTCTACCATTAGATGTGAAGAGTGCATTCCTTCATGGGGAAATTAGGGAAACAGTCTATGTGAGTCAACCCGAGGGATTTGAAGACCCTTATCATCGGGATAGAGTTTACAAGCTCGACAAAGCTTTATATGGGATTCATCAAGCTCCTCGAGCTTGGTATGAGAAACTCTCGACTCATCTTGTGAACACGGCTTTCGCAGGGGAGTCATTGACTGTACACTGTTATTAAAGAAAAGGATGGTGACCTACTACTTGTACAGATATATGTTGATGACATAATCTTCGGGTCAAAGAACGAAGAGTTATGCAAAGAGTTTGAAGTAGTGATGAAGAAAGAGTTTGAGATGAGTGCGATGGGGGAGATGAAGTTCTTTCTCGGTTACAGGTGGATCAAACACCTAATGGGATCTTTCTACATCAGACCAAGTATGTAGGAGACATTCTCAGTCGCTTTGACATGAAGAATGCTTCTGCTGCTGGGACTCCACTTGCTACGAACATGATATAGCACCTGATGAGAATGGAGATCTTGTAGATGCCACTATGTACCGAGGAATGATTGGATCCCTCATGTATCTCACTGCCTCAAGACCTGATATCATGTATGCTACATGTTTATGTTCTAGATATCAGGCTAAACCTAAGGTCAATCATCTGATCAGGGTCAAAAGGATTTTTCGCTATCTAAAGGGTACACCCACACTGGGGTTGTGGTATGCTCATGATGACGATTTTGAGCTCACAGCGTATAGTGACTCGGACTATGGAGGCTGCAAAATGAACTACAAGTCTACATCAGCGGGGTGTCAATTCTTTGGGAGAAGATTAGTTACATGGCAGTGTAAGAAGCAGACATCGGTTGCATTGTCAACCTGTGAAGCCGAATATGTTGCTGCTGCAAGTTGCTGTTCACAAAAATTTGGATTCAACAGCAAATGCGGGACTACGGTTTAAAATTCTCATCTACTCCTATTTTTGTTGATAACTCTGCTGCAATTGCAGTAACCAAAAATCCAGTTCAACATCCTAAGACCAAACACATCGGTATTAAATATCACTTCATAAGAGACTGTTTTGAAAAGAACTTAATTGATGTGGTTAAAATTAATACTGATTTTCAACGTGCTGACCTCTATACTAAAGCCTTTGATAAACCACGTTTTCAATATTTGCTAGAGGTCAACGACGTTAAAAAGAAAAGTGAGGTAATTCTGATGAGAATAATGTCTAGTCCGATGTAGTTTCGTTAAAGTTTATTTTATTTTATGTTCTCTGTTTTTTCTTTTTTGTCTGTTATATTTAAACTCATGTTATTTTGCTGTTTATAAAATCCAAAAATAATTAAATCCGAAATGATTTTAGTATTTTAGGGGGAGAATATGTCAGCAAGTTAACATTAAAAAAATGAAAAATGAGGGAGAAGGGGTAACTAGCTGAAATGAGGTAGATTGTGTCTGTGATACCGATTCAATACCTTTGGAATATGATAGTACACAGGAACAAATCAAGAGGGACTTTAAAATTAAGGTTTGAAAAGATGCAAAAGTTCAAAGTATAAGTCTGTGTAGTCTAAGCAATATAAAAGGGAAGATGATAGAAAACTAGCAACTCCTAAGGTGACACAGAGAAAGTAGACTTAGAGGCTGCTAGACCACAAATGATATGTTGGTAGATTCAACACAATAGACAATTAGACCTGATGGTGATCTCAAGATCAAACTAAGTTGTTCAACTGACTGGGCTTCCATCTTATCACTGGTTAACACAATCAAATATATTCCAATAAGGGGTAATGAGCATTAAATGCCACAAAAGTGTGCGGATGACCATAATTAGAGCAAAGCAAAGAAAAATGAAAGACAAATGCATAAGCTAATGACTTATGTTGTTGGTGCATATTGTGTCAATAAAATAAGCTGCTCTAACAAGGAGATAGGTTGTGTGCCTCTTGCTGTGCGATGGCACTGACCTGAGGATAAGCAAACCTAGATATTCTAGAATTCATTGTTTTGCCGCCTCTCTGCTGTGCGATGGCACTGACCTGAGGACAGGCTTCTCTTTGAAAGCTCTAAGAATAGTCTCTTCTTGTAATAATACCCGTAGACCGCTCAAAACCTCTGAGGAATGTTGATTACATATAAGTGTGGGATCCACAAATGTTAGCTAAAATAATTAAACCTAAATCAGTCACCAGTCTGTCAAAAGTCGTGTATGGATTTAGTGGACAAACATACTGACAATCTTAGTGGCTACATTCTCAAGAGTTCAAATCAATGTGAAAATCTAAGAGTTTCAGTATGATTTCCTTAAGTTGCAAACGACTCTGGATGAACACCGAGAATTTAAGCATCAAAAGTTTTAATAACAAGTCCCAAATGATTGATATTCCTGTATGATTCCAAAATTGAGTTGGTCCAGATATGACAATCTAAGTTGAAGCTGTCTACTCCTAATCAAATCCTTAGATTTCCATCTTAGGGTTTTATCTCTCACAAAAAGTCCAAAAATAAACTTTAGTTGTGTAGTTTAGCTTAAGTTTCTATGTTTATCTCTTAATTGTGTCTGTCGGACTACATCAGGGAAATCAGAAGGAATTAACTTACCTAAAAAGGGTCATGTCTGAGATGGCCACACGTTTTCAAAATTTAAAGGTCAGTCTGAAGTGACTGAATTGGTTAAGAGCTTACAATGTTATTATCAAAAGTGAAAAGGGTCTTAATAGTAAATGTTCAAATGACTGTAAACTCACAAAGGTGACCCATTCGCACTAGTGGATCATGGTTATCGACCAACTATGCGAATGGCTTCCAATCGGCCGAATGGACATGAAATGATCCATTCGACCGAATAGAAGGGGGAGAATGAAACAGTAGACCGACTGAGGCTCAGTCGGTCAACTAAAGAGGCGAATGAAGGAGACCGAATAAGTCAGTCGACCGACTGAGACTCAGTGAGCCGACTGAATGCGATTGACTAGGCCAATCGTACGATGGACCTCAGTCGCCCGATTGAACTGAGCGAATGAGGCCAGTCGGCCGAATGAACCTAGGTTCAGTATTTAAGGGTCTCAGTCGATCGCATCTCACTCATCACTCAAATAGCACCCCAAATCGCGTTCTTTACCGTTACTCTGTCAAAATTGCCACAGATTCTGATATACATTGCTGTTAAGTTTTACATTCGAGTGACGTTTTACAGGTACACTACTCTTTGAATCCTACCAAAATCAGCACATTACCGACCTACAATAGCGTCTCTCGATTGAACAAGAACCGAACTGTGAAATGACCTAATCACCTATGTAAATGAAGCAAAATGTTAAAATTGAGTTTAATAGGTTATTAGTGACAAGTAGACGAGGCTAATGGACCATTAAACATGTTAAATGACTTAGATTGGTCAAGATTCGACCCACAGGCGATCGAACAGTGGGGCAAGCGACTGGTCGTTCGAATGAACTCCAATCGCACGACTGAACCTTACGATTGGATCATTCGACCGACTGAACCACCCGATGAGTCCAGTCGGCAGATTGAACTCAATCGCATGTCTCAATCAGCCGAGTGAACTCAATCGCATGCCTCAATCAGCCGATTGAACTCAATCGCATGTCTCCATCACCGAGTGAACTCATCGCATGCCTCAATCATGAACTCAACGCATGTCTCCATGATTGAACTCAATCGCATGTCTCCATCAGCCGATTGAACTCAATCGCACGTCTCAACAGGCGACTGACTTCAGTCGCATGATTCATTCGCACGAATGAATCAAAATGACTTTCAACTTACACTTAGAACATAAGTTTTCATGTCTTATGTACTAATGGTTCTATGTCTTGTGTGTTTCAGATAAATGGCAGAAAGGTGGTCTATAAATCCAAAGCACAACATCTGTGCCCATTTGGATCACACCACCAGGAACGGGGATGAGTTTACCGACATTATAGCCTTTCTGAGATGGTCCCGGATTCATAAGGCTATCTCCACTCCTTGCACGCCTTATAGGTCACTCCATCAGGCATTCTGGGAGAATGCCTTGGTGGACCGCTCTTGTGAGCCATACTGTATTAGGAGCTCTATACTGGGCCATGATATTGAGATCTCTGCTGCAGACATTCAGAGGGTCCTAGAGTTCGGGGATGACGCTGATCATCCTACCAAACTACATCCGTTGACAGTGAGAGGATGTTCCTGAGGATAATGTACGCTGGGGATATCAACTCAGGTGTGCTCAACAAGAGCAACCTGAGCCCCCAGTACTAGTACTTAGCACACATGATCCTCAAGTGTGTTGTATCGAGGAGGGGTGGGTTGACGACCTCTCAGACCAGATTCAAAATGCCTACGTGGCACTGGTTCTGAACCACCCTTTCAGTTTTTCCAGCATGATATTCTCCTACTTAGTGGAGAATTTGGAGGTAAAGGGAAAAGAGGGGTTTTGTATGTACCCCAGATTCTTACAGCTCGTCTTTAACGAGAAGCTGCCACAGTTGCCCAAAGAGAGCCATGACGCAGTAGCCTTAGAGATATGGATGATACTACTTTGGGCAGGATGAGAGTTTACAGGGGATAGCAGATTAAGCCCCAAGTGAAAAGAATGATTGGCCACTTAGCAGATGAAAGTATGTGGCACCGGGGAGACGCAATGGCGTCACGAGGACAGTGACTCCGACGTGGAGCCAATTTTCCTCCCTACTGATGATTCAGAGGAGGATGACAGTGGGGATGATGCTATTCCATCCAGAGGCACTATGTCTGACTCTGTTCCCTCTGTGTCTGTCTCACCTGCTGAAGTTACTGAGTCAGCAGGATTTCATCAAGATTTTGTGCTTAACGAGGAAGATGAGGATGAATCTGATGGGGAGCCACTGACCCGAACTATGGGAAGGAAGTTGCTCCTATAGAACATGGGTTGAGGTTGTTGGTGAACAACCGAGAGGATCCGGAGATACAGAAACTGATCCAACTTATGCTCCGGGTCCTCAGGCGGGATTGGAGGGGGAGCATCCACCTCGAAGGGAACGAGGAGAAACGGATGGCTCAACCCCATGGCCAGAAAAAGAAGAAGCGTAGGGTAACCTTTATCACTACCACATCCACCATACCTTCCACCACTACCACCTCTGCAGACACACCATCCACCACCATACCTTCCCCACAGCGACCACAGACACCACCATACCAACCACCACAAGCCAGACCCCAGCCACCACTACATCATTCACCCCACACTCACCACCACTACCATCCAGACCTGATCCGATATTCACCACCACCACCACCACCACTAGCCACCAAACCGAGCCCTCAGCCTACCCCTCACACACCTATAGATCTTCTCTACCTCCAATCGGGTAGAGGACAGTTGTCAGCTTTAAATAGAATGGTGTTGCGATTGCTGGCGGCTGATGAGGAAAAGACCACTCAGATCCGCCAGCTTACCGACCTGACTGCTGCACAATCGCATAAAATTGCAGAGCAGGATCGAGTAATTAAGGAGCACGCCCAGCAATTGGCTGCCCAGAGCACTCAGCTGGACCAACTCCGAGCTCAAAATGTCACAGCAATTCAGCAAATAGAGGAGTTGGAAAAAGCTCAGAGGACCATTTTGCTAAAATTGAAGGGATCCAAGGAGGAACCTCTAAAGAAAGGATGGAGACAGAGATAATGAAGATGATGATGATGATGATGATGATGACAGTGATTCTGCTGAAGAGAAAACCGAAGAGTGGTGTGCAGATGAAGAGACTGAAGAAGGAGAAGCAGCTGAATCTGTCTCAGCTCCAGGGCAAGAGAAGAGAACAAAGAACAGACAAGATCAGTCAGCTTCTGCTTCTGCACCTTCACATGAAGAGTCTAGCATTCAGGATAAAAGTAAATAGTGGATGTTTATGTATTTATTTACTTTTGTATTCTATATTGAAAAACCATGTACTAAATGTTTAGATTAAGTTAATGCATTTTGTTTGACATATTACTAATGATTTGAGTGTGAAATGTGTAAATCAAACAGATCCAAAGTACCACAGAGATGAGTTTGATATTGCTCCCCTTCAACAGGTCAAGTCTCAACTCACAATGATTCTTGATCTGCAAGGGATTGTCAGAAGGTCAGTGAGTTATACCCTAAAGAAGGTGAAATAATTCACGACCTATCTAACGAGCAACTGGCAGAGATGTTCAGACTCAATCCTGATGACATTGTCAAGGATGCTCCAACAGTTGATTCAACCAGTGACGACGAACTACATGACGTTGATGAAGTT
Organism: Flaveria trinervia; assembly: GCA_025506515.1. Lineage (NCBI taxonomy): Eukaryota > Viridiplantae > Streptophyta > Magnoliopsida > Asterales > Asteraceae > Flaveria > Flaveria trinervia. Next base: position 48,905,908 of record CM046448.1, on the reverse strand, counting down.
GAGGTTGAAGATATTACTACTGAAGAGTACCCTCAGTACGATGACAACGAGGGTAACGTGGTCCCCAATCTGGGTGAGTCCCTAGTTAGTGATATGTTTGAGGTACTAGACAAGATGGAGCAGGAAGCTGGAAAGACCGAAGGAACAGCCCAAGCCTCAAACGATGACGTATACATTCGAAAGGCTGAGTGGGCTGAATGTTTTAAAGAAGTCAGAGCCCAACGTGCTGCACCGAAAAGGGATGCTACACCAAGTTCTACAGCGTCAAGAAACATCTTATGGTGTCAGGCAGGATTATAGCATGGGCATATTTTGGTGATCTTAACGTTTATGCCGTTAAGAGGGAAAAGGGCATATTACTTTAGATTTCCACATGATCTAAAGAATCTACCAGGATTTGAGCTCAACTAGCTGGCCAAATTGAAGCTGTTGTATGCTGACCCGAGAAAGATGTCAGGCTGGTTTGAGGCTGCCCTAAAGAAAGAGTACCACACCAGGTGGATTAACTTCAGACCTCAACAACCTACAAGGTATATTAGAAGGTCTGAGATGGATGCCATTACTGGAAAACCAAAGATTGTGTTGAAGTGGAGTCCTCCGCGCACTATGTCGAGAATCCCTCTCAGGGAAATGCCACAGACTTCACTCCACACTTCAAATGGTGGTACTATGATTGGAGAACTGCTGAAGCTGTCATAGTTCTGAACAAAGGGGATCAAATGGATACTGTTAGGGTATTCAACCCAATGTGGCTAACCAACTTGTCTGCTAATGATGTCTATACATTATACAATGGCCACTGTTCTATGACACACAAGACATTGTACAAGCCCTCCAGTTCCAAAATGTTATACGACTTTGCTTCGCGTTTGATATTCACGTGGGAGTCACACAAGAGGACAAGTACAAGAAATATGAGGAGGTAATGAAGAAAACAAGACATTAGAGATCTAGATCCAAGGGGGAGTTTGTTGATACATGTTGTCCCTAGATCATGATATGTGATGTAATAGATCTTGTTTGGTATGATAACGAACTGATATTGATAGTCTGTTGGTTATAATGTTTAATAGTTCATTAATGAGTCGTGACTGAATTGATTGGGTTTATGATTACTTGAATGATTACATATAATATTATATTAATTAATTAAAACATTCAAACTTAACTTAATGAAGTTCTCATGCGAATGGCTCATGCGAATGAACCATAAGCATGAAGAACTTCACACGATTGACTTAGTCGCACGACTGAACCAGGAGACTGGATCAGTCGTACGACTGTAACATAAGATTGGCTCAGTCGCACGACTGAACACTCAGTCGCACGAATGAACCAACCGCATGGTTCAATCGCACGACTGAACCAAACTAATGGTTCAGTCGCACGATTGAATAGTGCCAACCTATAATACAACTCAATTCGTGAAAAACGTGACGCTCGATCAAGTACGATTCCAGACGAACCCTAGCCGTCCAGAAACCTTCCAAATCGTTCTCCAAGTTCATAGAACACATTAGATCGATTCCTTATTGATTTCTAACGTTAGTTTCAATCCTTGATTGATTCTTCGTGTGTTCTCACTGATTGGATCGCCAATCAAATAGGATTCCGCACTATTTGATCTGGTATACACGTGATCTCTAGGTATTTCCGTCAAATACCAGGTCCTAACATAAAATAAAATTTAGGGGAGCATTAAAATAATCTGGGTGTTAATTTTGAAATGATGAAAAACGAATTTTTATCCTCCGGATATGTTCTTTTTTGCATGATTGTACTTAAAATGAGAAATGATAGTAACTTATGTTGTTATATGATTCACATCTTATTTTTAAAAGCACATAATGCTCAAACAAACAGATTCTGTAATGATATGCATGATAAACTCAGCTTCACAAATAAAGTAAGCAGAAGCATTTTGATTTAAATTAAATCTCTGCTTAAGGTGTCTGAATTTTTGCGATCATTTTGTCCTGCACAGAAACTGAGTCCCAGCAAAAAGTGGATTGAGAATTGATCTTATAACTCATGTCCTGTACATCTATGTCTTGTTCATGTGCTAATCTCCTCTGTTGTACAGTGGTACTGACTTGGAGTGATGATCTCCTTTGCTGTACGGTGGTACTGACCTAGAGCTCTCATCAGCACATGATTAAATGGTCATCTCCTTTGTTATATGTGAGTATAGACCTGGAGCTCTCACCTATTTGATCTAAGTTGTATCAAATCATCTAACGATGATTTCATATCTGAATGCAATATTCTGGTAATAATCACTTGCACACTAATGCACCATGCCTTGCTCTCTAATGATCATTTCGAAATTCAGAAATCCTTAGGTTGGGTGAGGGTTTTTGCTAAAATGATTGTGGGTTCTAACATTCTAAAGCATTTAATCGAACCTTAACGAATCATATGCTGCTTGTTGAAAAAGATAGGGCTTGAGTTTAAGCAGACAAACATATCGGCAATCGTTATTGATCTTTTAAGAATTTCAAAATCATTTAAGACTATGATTCGTATCAGTCATCGGTATGATCTCATTGACGGTTGATGATCTTATTCATCTCTGTGCTATACTTATCTTGAGGATATGATCTCTCATCAATTTTTATCTCAGTAATCATTTATGTTAAAATAAAAAAATAATAAATAAAATGATGTCAACGAAACTATATCTTCACTACTTGTTGCGCTAGACAAAACTGCAATTTCGCTCAGCTTTTTCATCCAATAAGATGTCTGGCGAAATTACAATTTCGCCCAACGAAACTATTTTCTATTTAAGTCTCTTTGCGAAATTATTCCATCACACTTTCACACCTTCGTATATTTCACTTTCTTAGGGCTTTACCGTGACCGGTTCAAACGAAATCGTGATTTTAGATTGTTGCTTATGATTGTTGGTTGTATTCGGTTCGCAAGTGAGTTTTGAACTCAGGTGTTTCTTTTAATCTTGTTAATAATAACACATTTTCGGTTTATTTGATTGTGTCTCTTCGGTATCTTCGCGGTTCATCCAGCGAAACTACCGATTATCCGGTGAAACTGAACGAAAGTTCTTTATATTTCAGCGAAACTGTGAGGTTATTCTGTCCAAACGAACTTAACAGTTACACTGACCAAGCTTAGTTTCACTTCTATGAGCAAAAGTTCTTATAGTTTCACACGATCGAAACTACCTTTCATTTTTAGCGGATCTGTTATGATTTAGCTAGCGAAACTACACTTTCGCCTGCCGAAAGTGTGTGCGAAACTATTCTTTCGGCTAGCGAATTTATCTTTTATTATTTAATTTAATTTTTTATTATTTTCTTAATTCCTTGAATTCTTATTCAACTTATTTGGTCTCTTTCTCAGGTTCAAATGGCTAACTTAAAGTTCGATGAGAGGAATAACATCACTGCTATTCTGGATGATGCACATCCTAAAGCTGTCGGGTTTAGAGACTGTATTAGATGGCTGCAAAGATCACCCATAGCTTATGTTGTATCTCATTCCACCACCATATATGATCTTCATATCAGAGATTTCTGGAGATCGGCTGATTATGATACACGAGGGAATACACAGAATTACTACTGAAGTCTTAGATCACGAGGTGACCATTACTACTGAGATTGTTTTGAGGTTTTTAGGCTAGAAGAGGATTTTGGAGACGAGGTTTCTATGTCTGATTTAGAGGTGTTCGAGGCATTCGGAAGCATGGGCCATGAGGGGCCAACTTTTAGTTCCCGAAAGGAGATCAAGAAGTCATTTCTGTCTAAGGAATGGAAATTTATTGCTCATGTCTTCATCATGTGTCTTGATCACCGTAAAGGTGGATCAGACAGGCTAAATATTGACTGGGCAAAAGCGATGGTGTTGTGTTGCAAAGGAGAGAAGGCCAACATTGCTAAATTGATATTCGCCTGCATGGCTGAGAATGTGATGGCTTTGAAGAAGGATAAATGGTTGTTGTATCCTCATTTTCTTCAAATGGTTTTGATGACCTAATACCAATGTACCAAGACATGGAGAGGTGAAGAGGCTGGTACAAATGAATCCCCGTATCTTTGCTGACTGCTGTGCTATTCGCCACGATTTTAGTAGGAAGATCACCCATCTCTAGGAGAACATGTACCCTCCAGAGAGATGGAATTACATTCTACGGTGGATGAATCTGAGAATAAAAGGGCTGAAGAAACCAGGGCACAACAATCTGTTGCAACCAAGAAGAGAAAGAGGTATGCTAAGGAGAAAGATTATGATTTTGAAGAAGACATAAATGAAAGAGCTGAAGAGATAAGGATATAGAAGGAAAAGAGATCAAAGAAGAAAGCTGATACAGCAGAGTCTGAGATGCGAACTAAACAAAAACATCAAGGATTCCCTAAGAGGAGGGAAGAAAGAGGAAACCTAGATGAAGACATGATTCGCAATCTTAATAGTTCTTTAGCAAATGAACTGAGCATGATAAAGACTAAACTCACAAACCAAGAGATTCGAGAAAAGCAAAAAGATGAAGTGATAGAGGGCATGAAGAAGATGCTTGTCGATCAAAACTGCCTGCTGAAGAAGTTATTTGAGGAGATTGCTCATCTAAAAGCTGCAGCCTGCCTGCCTAATCAACTAACTCAATCTGAGTTAGATGATCTGACTGACACTTCAAATTACCTGTTCCTGAACATGGGTACTTTATCTAAGGCAGGAGAGGGGGCACGTCTGGTGCAGCAACTAATGACGCCGAAGATTGTGAAACAGAAATAGGGATGTAGGGATGGAAAATGTAGAGAATATTTTGAGGCTGGGTTTTTAGACTTGGGCCTTGATGTAGAGAAGGATCTAGTTGGTGAAGAAGTGGTGAGGGAGAAGTCAGTGGATAGAGATGGTAAGAAAGAAAAAAAGTTGGTTCATGAAGAAGAAGATGATGAATAGCTTGTCGACTATGATTCTAAACCTGAGTTCTATGAAGTTGATGAGAGACAATTAAATAATGTAGCAAAGAAGGGAGAGGATGCTGACGATGTGTTGAGATGGATAGAGCTGATTGGTTTGTAAAAGAGAAGGAGCCAGAAGAAATCACTCCCCTATTCCAACATATGGAAGGGTTGAGTAAACAGGAGGCCGACAAGAAGATTATAAGCTGATCTTATAACCCCGGCCTAAAAATGTTCATGATAAAGAGGAGGGGGGTAGTATTAGCTACTTGCATAAGAGGAAGGCTTTTAAGTCCTTGCCTAAATGGGATCTTAGGCGTTGGCAGCTCTACCACTTCTTAATGCACATCTGAGCGAAAGAGCCACGCTTCTGGAGAAAGCGATACAGAACGGGCTTAATGACAAATTTGAGTCGTTTGGTTACATGAAGGCAGAAATGAGAAGGTCAAAGAAAGACAAAGACTGGGAAATGGGAAGGGAAGAATTGTTCTGAGGTTAAACCGCCAAAGACGGTGAACAGGGAGATTGTCTGATCCTTTTCCCCGACAGTTACAGGATTTCAAGAAATGGTTCTATGATAATAACATTGGGGAAGCTATGATTAGGGAAAGAATGGTAAAGAATTTAAAGTTTTTGATCCTATGGAGCTTTTCAGTTTCTGCGACGAAGATTTGTGTTGTTGTGTGAGAATCACATAAAGACTGGGGCTGGGGAAGAGACTCGGAAAGAAGCAAGTCTCTTAATGAATGTAGTAAACAATATAACAGGGTTGAGGGTAGAGGTGAAGAGATTAGCTGAGAGAGTAAGGGCCCAAGATGACCTAAACATGGATATACAAGATTTGGCCAAGCAGTTTGAGAGGGCAAGTGCTCATCCTGAAGGAGCTAGTGATGCAGGAGGAAACCATGGAGAATCATCTGCTGAAGCTTCCGAGGGAGTTGTTGTAGGAGATGCTGAAGATTAATCTAAGGCAACAAAGGTCACTGGAGCTAATAAGACTAATCAAGCTGAGTAAAGATGGTGAGTTCCAACCTAGGGGGAGTATTGAAGATCATGTATAGTTGGACTCACCTTAGTTAGATTATTTACTTTTGATTGTAATAGGTCTTTTGTTAGTTTCTTTTATATGTATTTAGTTTATTTATTTTGGCAGTACATCGAAACGTTAGCGAACTATAGTTTCACTCACAGTCAGCTGATTAGTTTGCATGGCAAAACTTCTTTTTCGCCTAGAGAAACTATAGTTTCGGCAGTATAGTTTCGCTGACAGTGAAACTGCCTATGAAACTATAGACTGCTATATATTTTTTTGATTCTTCTCATTGTATGTAAGCTTGCAAAACCCTAGTCGATTATCATTGTTGCAAGTTACCATTTCAAAGCAGTTAATACATAATTATCCTTGTGCTTTATGTTATTGATTGTTGATGATCATTGTCTTATTAAGAATGAGTTCTTATTGTGTTCAATCCTCTTTGTTATTGTCGTTTAGCATATCTGTTGGATATTGAACGATTCTTAATATCATTTGCACTATAATACGATCACATGGACCAACAGTCTATCTCCCTCATAGGTTCAGAAGAAGAGGGAGTTTGACCCTATTGTGGATTAGAAGATGAAGCTTGCTGGGACTTAGTAGGAGGTCCAAGTTATGTTGTCTCAGTTCAACCTTAACCTTCACTTCTTGAGGGGCTGGACTTGGTAGGAAGTGTAAATCAATGAGCTCCCCTATTTTAATCTTTTGCTTGATCACCGTTATATGCTCATCCATGGTGGATAAAGACATTGGGCCAAGTCTCCTTTCAGAGAATCAAAACAACTTCAAGAAGCTCATCATCCTCTGGCTATCAGCAGACTTCTTTTGACTTTTCTGGATGATGGCTCTTGTTTTGGCTGCTTCTTCCCCCATCTTCCTCGTTGTTGCCTTTTGCTCTTTTAGTACTTGAAGTTCAAGTTATTTGAGATATTTAAACTTAATATACTCAAAGGGAAAGGGAAGAAGTGCAGCTTCTTGGTACAGGTCCTGTGGCACTCAGGTAGTTGATCATGTTTTGCCTGTCAGTTTCTTTATCTACCTGAGGTTCGTGTGATACCATAGTCTCTTGCACAAGGCTTTCTTGAACTGGGGAGAGAGTAGGAACATACTTGTAGAGTCTTTTCTATCTCTTTTCTTCTTTGATTTGGTGGAGTAACCTTGCATCCTCTGCTTCCTTCCTCTCTCTAGACACTTCTATGTCTACCAGTTCATTTAATTCCTCTAAGGGGAGAGAGATGATTTGATCAATATCATAGTTCTTGGTCTGTAAGTAAGTAATCTTGACTACCCTTAACTCATCATTTTGAGTATTTGGTTTAGGGGCAACCCTGATTGTAGCTTGCATGAAGCCTGAAGACCTAGTGGAGCCATCTCCCCTTAGCTTCCTCTTCCTCTCTTTCTCCTCCTCAATCTTCTTAACAATCATTTTCTTTTCCCTTTGTCACTCACAGACCTTTGTGATTTAGGTTGGAGAGAGCTTTGGCCTTTATTGCTTGGAGTAGCATCCATGCTCTGGCAAGAGAGAGGCTATGATACACCTTCACCGCCAGGTGTTTCACTAAGGAAATGAATTGCTAAAATTGTTGGTTCTATGACAGTGCTCACAGGTTTCGTCACTAGGCCTTCAGTCAAGGTTTTCCTTTGCAGCTAATCTCAAGGCCTGCCTCAATATCCAACTGACAATGACATTACCTAATTGCCTTTGTCTTCTTCTTTGGCAGAATTCTTTAGTAATCCTGTCTTGAATCCTTTGAGCCAACCTGCCAGCTTGCCTAGATTGGCTTGGATTGGCAAGTGGCATTTTGATTAGGTGAAGACCTTCATAGTAGTTTAAGGTCTTAAAGTTGAAGACTTCTTGCTGCCGTTGAACTCTTTGAAGTATGAGGGCTCTTCTAGCAGCATCATACCTCCACCCAATTATGTAGTTTGAAGTTATTTATGGTGGGAATGACATAGCCCTTGGAATACCTTCCTCAAAGACACTCTCAATGAGAAAATCTAGTGAGTCCACATCAATGTGAACTTGAGGAAGTTTTTGAGTATGGACAACTACAAGTGAGGATGGTGAGTTTACAATGTCCATACTTTGTGAAGAACTCCCAAGTTCTGTGATTGCTATGACTTTCTCCCCCTTTTTGATAGCATCACCCACTTGCATAGGTGAGCTAGGAGTTAGGTCAATCACCCCACAGGTTCTTGTGTTCTTGGATAAGTTCTCCTCAAAGGTCTTCCAGCTAGTTTTTCCTTAACAGAAGATATCTCAAGTTGTTGATCATTGACCCTATTTTGTAAGGTAGTCACTTGAGATTTCAAGTGACTAACCTTAGAGACCAGGTAGGTGCATGTTTATGATAGTTTTTGAACCTTTAGTGTCAAGTTCCCCTCATCTTCATGAGAAGAATCATTAGGGGACAAGAGAATTGGACCAAAGTCATCACTCTCACCACCAACATCATTTTCTTGGCTGCTGGATTTCCCCTGCTCACTAACAACTTCAAGTGAAGTGTCAATAGGCTGAGTTGCCATGGTTGAGGTCTGAATGATGTAATCACTTGCAGAATTTAGGGCCTTTTCCATATGGACCTCCTGAATAGGTTCAGGGAGATCCACTTCAATGTTGGGTGGATGATATGGGATAGAGAAAGGAGAGGCAGGAGCACTCATCTCTATTTAAGTAGGGGAGGAGTAGCGAGACTCATGGTATTCACTGAATCCCATGTCTTCATCATCATAAATGAAAGGTTAGGGATAGGTTGATTGAGATCTTGAGGCTGAGGATGGTAACTCTCCCGTGATGGTTGTTCATTTGAGTATTGAGACTCAGAGTGAAGGCTTAAGTCTGATGGGCTAAAGAGCTCATCAAGCTAAGCATAAGGAACCTCAGCACTGATTCTTGATCAGATGGGAGTGGTTTACTATTCAAGAGAATTAGGAGTTCTAGTGTCCACTTCATCCTATATGGGTGATGATATGGGGGCCTGCACAAGCTGAATAGCTAATACAGGGGTTCGTTTGGATTTTCTTTTGTAGGTGAGGAGTGTTTTAGACTGTTTAGGTGCTTAAGAGGTAGAAGGTGTGGGTTCAATTGTAGCTTGTGTTGCTATGTTGTCACCTTAAGCAATGAGCTCTAACATTTTGGGGACAAGGGCTATTTCTACCCAGAGAAGCCAACAGTTGGCTTCTTCATTATTTAAAGATGTCGTGCTTCATCTGTCCCAATTTAAGAATACTACATATTTCCCTCAACAGTGATCGCAGTTCATAGTTGAGAATGCATTGAACATATCTAGGAAACATGCAATATTCTAAGGAGTCCAATTTTACCAGTAAATTTGTATAGACAAATTAAGAGTACTTGAACTTGACCCTTGAACCATTCCATGCACTATGAACAAGAGATCCTCAGGAATCTGGTCCCACCCTCCATGCTTGTTGGACAAGCTGTGGATGACCATATGAAGCATGTATTTCCACTGGGATGAGAACTTCCTTTTCCTGAAGGTCTTTACAGAGAAATCTCCTTCATAGCCAATCTACTAAAAGGAGTGGTTGATAGCTTCTTTTGGAAAGGACAATTCACCTTGCTCATCATCCAATTGAAGATGATTGTTGATGATTGTTGGAGTAATGAAGAATGTCCTCCCCTGCACCATAGTAGACAGTGCCTTATCCCCGTCCATTATAACTCTTGATAGATCTTCCAGAACTCAAGTAGATGATCCTCATAGAGAGTAGGATAAATGGTCAAGGAGGTGAATTAGTTGGATAAAGCCAGAATTCAGCAAACCTCTAAGAAACTAGAATCTTTCTCAGAGTTCAACACAGCAACTTGATTATGTTGCTTGTGAAGTTGCATGGAGAAATCAGGGTTGTTTCTGCGGTTTAGGTCGGCCATTTTAGGAAGCTTAAAGGTGAAGAAAGTGAAGAACACATGAGGTTTCTTCATGAATTTTGGTTTTGAAATAGTATAGAGGAAGAAGAGAGTGAAAGAGGGGGGAACCATTGGGTACATTTATGAAATGGATCTCAGACAAAGTTAATGAATGATGATGAACTTTGAAATCTAGATGTCGGTCCCACCTCTGAAAAAACAATTTGCTTTTACCCAAAAAGTTAGTTTTCTTGAAAGTCTAAAATCTTCCGAAGGTACTTTTACTTCGGAAGTTTTGATAAAAAGCTTCCGAAGCCAAAATGGCTTCGGAAGATATTTCAAAGAGTTTTAAAAAAATTGCTTCAGAATAGATTAAGACTTGGAAGTTTTAATAATGCTTCCGAGAGTTAATTGCTTTCGGAAGAAAATTGTTCTTGAAAACTTACAAGTACTTAGGAATAAAGTTAATCTTCGGAAGATATTTTGGAAATTTCTTCCGAAGGTAAATTTTCTTAAGTTAGTTAATTATCGGAAGCTATTTTGGAAACTTCTTCCGAAGGTAAATTTTCTTAAGTAGTTATTTTTTTTGTAGACTGAAATTTCTTTCGAGAGTAAGTGCATATCTTCCAAAGAATAAAAGATCAAAATTTTCAAAAACCTAAGGAATGTCTTCTTAATATAATTTTGCTTCCAAAGAGAATAATAGCTTATGAAGGTGATAAAAATAGACAACTTAGGACACATAGATTTTAGAAATAATATGTTAAGTTTTAAGAAAAGCTACTCAAATTGAATCATTCCAGTAGCTGATATAAGATACTTAAATCTCTGCTCATTAAAAGCTTTGGTGAACTTATAAACATATTGTTCATTTGTGTTAACTTTGACTAGTTTGATTAATATGTTTTCAAAGTCATCTCTAATCAAATAATACCAGATATTGATATGTTTTATCCTTGAGTGTTGCACATGATTCTCTATGATAGAGATAGCAATGTTGTTGTCTATGTGGATAGGATTATCTTTGAAATTGAATCCATAGTCTAGCATCTGATTCTGAATCCAAAGCACTTGAGCACAGCAGCTTGCATCAACAATGTATTCAGCTTCACCAGTTGATGCAAAGACACAAGATTGCCTGTTGGATTGCCATAAGACTATCCTTCCACCAAAGAACTGACATACCCTTGATATAGACTTTGCAGTTATATTGCAGCCACCATAATCACTATCTGTATATGCATATAGATTGAAGTTAAATTTCTTTGGATACCAAAGGCTAACTGTTGGGGCACCTTTGAGATATCTTAAAATTCTCTTGACAATCACTAGGTGTGACATCTTAGGGTTGGCTTGATATCTTGTACAAATACATGTGGCAAACATGATATTAGGCCTGCTAGCTGTGAGGTACATAAGAGACCCAATAATAGCCCTGAAAAGATGTTCATCCACACACTCCCTCTTAAGATCAGGTCCAAGGGAGTGGTTTCTTGCTATGGGTGTCTAGCAACCTTACAGTCGGTCATGTTGAATATTAAGTATGTATAGAACATACTTTGTTTGACTTATAAAAATGCCACTATCAACTTGCTTCACTTGAATTCCTAGAAAAAAATTAAGTTCCCCCATAGCACTCATTTCAAATCTATCCTTCATCAGCTTCTCAAAGTCTTTGCAGAGCTTTGGATTTGTTGAACCAAAGATAATGTCATCTACATACACTTGAACTAGCATTAAGTCATTCCCTATTCCTTTGATGAAGAGAGTTCCATCTATAGTACCCCTTTTGTATCCATGCTGACAAAGATAATGAGATAGACTCTCATACCACTTCCTTGGTGCTTGGTGCAGCCCATAAAGGGCTTTATCAAGGCTATAGACATAATCAGGATGATAGGGTCTACAAACCCAAGTGGTTGTCTGACATACACCTCTTCATCAATCACCCCAAAAAGAAAAGCACACTTGACATCAAGTTGGTAAACCTTGAAATCCTTGGATGCAACAAAAGCTAAAAAATTCTTGTAGCTTCAAGTCTTGCAACAGGATTAAAGACATCTATGTAGTCAATTCTTTCTTCTTATGTGTATCCTTGAACCACTAGTCTAGACTTGTTTTTTTTATGACAAGTCCTTTATCATCCTTCTTACTCCTAAACACCCATTTGGTTCCTATGGTAGTCTTCTCTTGAGGAAGTGGACATAGGTTCCAAACCTCTTGCCTATTGAAATGAAGCAGCTCCTATTGCATAGCTTCAACCCAACTTCCATCCTTTAAAGCCTCGTCAATTTTCTTAGGCTCTATCTGGGATAACAAACAAGAGTGAAGACAAACATTTGCATCATGGGGTTGTCCTCTTGTTTTTACCCCTGAGTCAACATCTCCAATGATGTTTGTGGTTTGTGGAACCTTAGTTGAGGGATCATAACAAGTTGCTTAGAGAGATCTAAATTAAAGGAATTTAGACCTGGCATTAAAGTTTCTCCCACCACATCAGCACACTTATCAAAAGAGACTTGATCCAATGAGTGTGTGACATCATTGATGTTGTCTTCAATGGAGTGGTTATCGGTGTCTAGAATTCCTGATCACTATCACCACCACCATTTTCTCGTACATTTGAATCTCCTTCACCTAAGTTTAATGCCTCTAAGGTGGAATTTGAAGACACTCCAGAGGGATGAGCTAGATTTTTCATTATTATGCTAATAGGTACTCCATATGCAAGATTAGTTACAACTAGAGCTGAAGTTATGTATCTTGATTGTCTTCTCAGCTTAAATATTGGATCAAGATCACCTGTTGGTAGTATATCTATAGATGCTGAAACATGCTCACAAGATTTGTTAAAATAGTTGGTAACTAAAGTAAGGATCAAATAGCTAATCAAACCATAACCTTTCACATTTGGAGTGTCCTCATTGAAAATCATATTGGCTGACTCCTCAACTATTCTAGTTCTAAGATTATATACTCTATAAGCCTTGTCTTAGGAAGAGTATTCAATCAAATCTACATCATTTGATTTCTCATCAGACATGGCAATTTGATCTGTGGTATTCAAGTTGGTGCAAGGACATCCAAATGACCTCAGAAAACCAATGAAAGGTTTCCTCTTGTGCCAAAGTTCATAAGGAGTCTTATCATGTGTCTTACCTACAACAACTCTATTTTGCACATAGCAAGCAACATCAACTATCTCTTCCCAGAAGGTGATGGGGAGTTTAGAGTTAGATAACATAGTTCTTGCAGCTTCAATGAGTGTCCTGTTTCTCCTCTCAGTAACACCATTTTGCTGAGAAGTCCTAGGAGCACTATATTGTCATGTAATAACCTTTACATCTCAAAATCTATCAAGGATTTGGTTCTTAAATTTAGTTCCCTTGTCACATCTTATGGTTTTGACCTTGTTATCTCATTGATTCTCAATCCTTAAGATAAAATTCTTTAGAATCTCAAAGGTCTCATCCATAGTTCTAAAAAAGAAGACCCACTTGTAAGGATTAAATGTAAAGGCTGATGCAACCCAAATACCCAAAATCTCTCCTGCATGAATGCATAAGTGTACTGAAGTAGAATGCTTCAGAAGATTCACACCAGCATCAGAAAATACACTTAGTGTGAAATCTTCAAAAGCCAAGACCAATATCTTCTGAAGCCAAAGATGAAGTCTTCCGAATCTTCAAAGACAAAGTCTTCCGAAGCCAACACTTGAAGACAGATTTCTGCCGAAGACTATTGAACACATGCTTTATCTGATGTACGTTTTACATAACCTAGACCCCATTTCGTTGCAACTCTGTTATGACAACAACTTTACATAAGTTGGTGAAAGGTCCATACTTTCGGTAACTATACATTGAGGTCTTGAGTCTGTAACTTTCTACTTTATGTACTTTATCCTTTTTATAATATATTTGGATGTGAGCTATGGCATGTTATAGTCACTAGTCAAAAGGCAATCTACCTTTTGACTCTACATTTGATTTTGTTTGTTGTCTAGTCAATTGTATCCAGCTGGCCTTCAAAGTATGGCTGGCTATAAGATGTAGTATATGTATCTCAAGTACTTGTAACTTTCTCACATGCTTTTGTAACATTTGTAATAGAACTTGAAAAGCAATATATTGCAATGTTGAAAACCAACTACTTGTGTATTTTGCCATCTTGTTCTGTCTCATATTTCCTTGTGTTCTTAGCATCTTAAAAAAAGGTTAACCAGTTCCCTATTTGATTTGTTAAGTGTTCTTAGCAACTCTCCTCATTGTGTTGTTGTGTTGTAAGTGCATCCCTTCACCGGTCCTGCAATTGGTATCAGAGCATTCCAGGCTCTTGATATAAGATCTCACCATCTTAAGATCCCTCACACACACAAAATACTTAATATCTCAAATGGCAGATATTTCTAAATCTGATATGGAAACTAAAACAATGACAAAGTCCCCACTAATCACTCTTGATATGGAAAGTCCCCACTAAAACAATGACAAAGTCCCCACTAATCTGATATGGAAACTAAAACAATGACAAAGTCCCCACTAATCACTCTTGATGACTTTTACACTTGGTGCCAAGGAATGGAAGGCTTTATCAAGTCTCTAGACTCAATTATGTGGGAGTTTGTTATCAATGGACCTTACATACCAAGCACCTCTTCTGTTGCTCGATGTGGTATGATCCCTAAGGTTGTGGCTGACTACTCACATGAAGATAGAAAGTGAGTAGAGATTTATCAAAAGGCCATGACAGCCCTTAAGAACGCTCTTCCAAACTCTGTGTATAGAGGTTTCAAGAAATGGAAAATAGCTAAGCAGTTGTGGGATGCATTGAAACTAATGTATAAGGGTTCCTCTGAAGCCAAGGAGAACAAAAAGGATCTCCTGAAGCAGCAGTTTGAAAATTTCACCTTTAAAGCAGGTGAGACCATGAAAATTTCACCTTTAAAGTGGGTGAGACCATGATCTCCTGAAGCAGCAGATTGAAAATTTCACCTTTAACCCTTATCAATTTTCTTAGGCTCTATCTGGGATAAGAAACAAGAGTGAAGACAAACATTTGAATCATGGGGTTGTCCTCTTGTTTTTACCCATGAGTCAACATCTCTAGTGATGTTTGTGGTAGGATAAGACTTGTGGAAACTTCGTTGAGGGATCATAACAAGTTTCTTAGAGAGATCAAAATTAAAGGAATTTAGATCTGGCATTAAAGTTTCTCCCACCACATCAGCACACTTATTAAAAGAGACTTGATCCAATGAGTGTGTGACATCATTGATGTTGTCTTCAATGGAGTGGTTATCAGTGTCTAGGAATTCTTGATCACTATCACCACCACCATTTTCTCCTACATTTGAATCTCCTTCACCTATGTTTAATGCCTCTAAGTTGGAATTTGAAGACACTCCAGAGGGATGAGCTAGATTTTTCATTGTTATGCTTATAGGTACTCCATGTGCAAGATTAGTTACAACTGGAGCTGAAGTTGTGTATCTTGATTGTCTTCTCAGCTTAAATATTGGATCAAGATCACCTGTTGGTAGTATATCTATAGATCCAGAAACATGCTCACAAGATTTGTTAAAGTAGTTCGTAACTAAAGTAAAACCAAATAGCCAATCAGGACCATAACCTTTCACATTCGGATTGTGCTCATTGAAAGTCATATTGGCTGACTCCTCAACTATTCTAGTTCTAAGATTATATACTCTATAAGTCTTGTCTTAGGAAGAGTATTCAATAAAATCTACATCATCTAATTTCTCATCAAACTTGGCAATTTGATCTATGGTATTCAAGTTGGTAAAAGAACATCCAAATGACCTGAGAAAACCAATGAAAGGTTTCCTCTTATGCCAAAGTTCATAAGGAGTCTTACCATGTGTTTTTCTTACAACTACACTATTTCGCACATAGCAAGCAGTGTCAACTGTCTTCGCCCAGAAGGTGATGGGAGTTTAGAATTAGACAACATAGTTCTTGCAGCTTCAATGAGTGTCATGTTTCTCCTCTTAGTAATACCATTTTGTTGAAAAGTCCTAGGAGCACTATATTGTCATGTAATAACCTTTACATCACAAAATGTATCAAGGATTTGGTTCTTAATGCCAGTTCCCTTGCCACATCTTATGGTTTTGACCTTGGTATCACATTGATTCTCAATCCTTAAGATGAAACTCTTTAGAATCTCAAAGGTCTCATCCTTAGTTATAAAAAAGAAGACTCACTTGTAAGGATTAAATGTAAAGGCTAATGCAACCCAAATACCCAAAGTCTCTCCTGTATGCATGCACAAGTGTACTGAAGTAGAATGCTTCGGAAGTTTCACACCAGCATCCGAAAATATACTAAGTGTGAAATCTTCCAAAGACAAGACCAATATCTTCCGAAGCCAAAGATGAAGTCTTTTGAAGCTTCAAAGACAAAGTCTTCCGAAGCCAACACTTGAAGATAGATTTCTGCCAAAGACTTTTGAACACATGCTTTATCTGATGTACCTTTTACATAAACCTAAACCCCTTTCTGCTGCAACTCTGATATGACACCAACTTTACATAAGTTGGTGAAAGGTTCATGCTTTTGGTTACTGTACATTGAGGTCTTGATTCTGTAACTTTCTATTTGATGTAATTTATCCTTTTTATAATACATTAGGATCTAAGCTATGGCATTTTATAGTCACTAGTCAAAAGGCAATCTGCCTTTTGACTCTACATTTGATTTTGTTTGTTGTCTAGTCAATTGTATCCAGCTAGCCTTCAAAGTATGGCCGGATGTAGGATGTAGTATATGTATCTCAAGTACTTGTAACTTTCTCACATGCTTTTGTAACATTTGTAATAGAACTTGAAAAGCAATATATTGCAATCTTGAAAACCAACTACTTGTATATTTTGCCATCTTGTTCTGTCTCATATTTACTTGTGTACGTAGCATGTTAACAAAAGCTTAACCAGTTCCATAATTGATATGTTAAGTGTTCTAAGCAACTCTCTTCATTATGTTGTTGTGTTATAAGTGCATCCCTTCACCGGTCTTGCAATTGGTATCAGAGCATTCCAGGCTCTTGATATAAGATCTCACCATCTTAAGATCCCTCTCACACACACAAAATACTTAACATCTCAAATGGCAGCTATTTCTAAATCTGATATGGAAACTAAAACCATGAAAAAGTCCCCACTAATCACTCTTGATGACTTTTACACTTGGTGCCAAGGAATGGAAGGCTTCATCAAGTCTCTAGACTCAATTATGTGGGAGTTTGTTGTCAATGGATCTTATATACCAAGCACCTCTTCTGTTGCTGGAGGTGGTATGATCCCTAAGGTTATGGCTGACTACTCACATGAAGATAGAAAGAGAGTAGATATTGATCAAAAGGCCATGATAGCCCTTCAGAATGCTCTTCCAAACACTATGTATAGAGGTTTCAAGAAATACAAAACATCTAAGCAGCTGTGGGATGCATTAAAACTAATGTATGAAGGTTCCTCTAAAGCCAAGGAGAACAAAAAGGATCTCTAGAAGCTGCAGTTTGAAAATTTCACCTTTAAAGCAGGTGAGACCATGACTCAACAATACTTTAGGTATGTTGAGATTATGGATACCCTAGTGGATGGTGGATTAGCTTTTGAGAACAGAGATACTGTAAGGAAGTTCATATCTTCTCTTCCTAGGCAATGGACACACTACTGTGTTATTGTCAAGAGAACTGAGAACCTAAAGACTCTCACCTTGACAGAGTTGTATGGGATTCTCAATGGATACCAGATGGAGATGAACATGCAAGGTTCTTCTGGCAATTCCAGCAATCAAATGGGTTCAGCTGTAACGCCCCGAATAATGTCTAAGTGAGCCAAATAATAATAATGGGCTTAAACGAGATCATTTAATGAAAATAAGATGGATATGGGTTATAGACCGAGTTAACTCTTTGGGTTATGTGTTTGGCGAGTTTGAGGTCCTGGGAATGCCTGATATATATAAACGGATTAGCTTGAGCAGCTCTCATTTGCAACTCAACACTCTAGTTCTAGAGTGAGAGTAGAGAGAGAAAGTAGAGAGAATTGAAGATTCAAGGCTTGGTTGATCTCGGGATTGAAAATCGGTGTTCATGGGCATCCAAACAACAAGAAAACACCACGAATTCAGGCTGTGTAGTGCAACCCTGCTTTGAAAGCTTGATTGAGGAGCTACTCACTAAGTTTAGGTGAGTTCTAGATCCCCTATTTTAAAGGTTTTGAACTAGTTGGGGCTGGAAATGCATACAAAATATACGATTTAAATGACCGGGATTTTAAGAGGTTTTAACAAGATCGATTTTTCGATAAGGAAATGTGCTATATCTAAAATAAAAAAATTTTCGCCAGGGGCGTTGCCCCTTGGACCCCACTAGGGGCTGCTGCCCCTTGGACCCCGCTGTCATGGGCTGCCGCCCCCGAACCCCCGTTCTCTCGTGGTGGGTCAGCTATGTTTTATGATGACTTATGCTTGTTGTGCATATGTTTATGTATGTGAGTGTATGACGCATGAGGGTGATGTGTGATGGTTTATATGATGCATGATTGGTGATGATGGAATGGGCATGATGGGTATGATGGGCATGATTAATATCATGTATGCATGTTGGTACGTATGATGATTGGTATGATCTTATTGGTGTTCCTGTTTATGTATGTATTTTTCTATGGCTTTGCGTTGATGGTTAATGAATGAAACAAAAAGTATTATATAATATAAAGTGGAAAGTAATGAAAAGAGGAACATAATGATGGTATGCATGCATTAATGAACGATGAAAAGTAACGAAAGTCTTACAAGCCTTGTATGTCGGGACACACCCCTTTGTAAGGTGTTAGCCCAATGGTGTGTGGGTTCGCAACCCCGGGAGGATGCACATCGGGGTCTTTCTTTGTGATTGACCATTTGTATGGAACCATTGTTGCTTGCCTTAGGTATTATGACCAGAGGTGCTGGGCACCGTGAATGAAGGTCTATGATAGGCTTAGGTCCAGTACCATGAGCATGAAGGGCATAACACATGACAATGGTATACCTGAACTTTATCTTAGGTACTATGGCTAGAGGTGCTGGGCACCGTGAATGAAGGTCTATGATAGGCTTAGGCCCAGTACCATGAGCATGAAAGATAAAGTTCATGGTTTTGATGGAAAGAAAAGATGTAATGATGAACAAACGAATGAAAGTAAGAATGTATGAACGAATGGAAGTTAAAGGATGAACGAAAAAGATAATGATGGTATTATCTATGTGTAGGTATGATGTGTGATCACATGCAAAGTAAAGGACGGTTTTAATGAATGTAAAGTATGTTTTATGTTAAAACTAGAACTCACTCAGCAACGTTGACTTTTTATGCATTTTTCCAGTTGGCAGGTAAGCATTGCTGAGGATGGCACGAGACAGCTACTTGGCATTTTTGGATGGCATCCATTTGATGGAGATATGATGTTTTTGTAATGTAATGCACCTATTGATGTTTTTGTAACCAGTCAACAATGTATTATTTTACAAAAGTGATCATAATCAATTGGATGTTTTATATGTTTCTGTTGCAATGGTTTCTTTAAGTTAACGAAAATATATGTTTTATGTGCGATGATTGACCAGTTGTGAGCGTCCCGGGAACGGGGCCTTACATCAACCCTTATGTAGTTGAAAGGGATAACATAGAACCCAAACATCATCTCATATGCTACCCTGAAAAATCAAAAAAGGGTCCTTTCATCACCTTCCCTGAGACACCAAGGGAGAAGTATACTCAAGGAAGCCCATTCCAAGAGACAAGTTCTTATCAAGTTTTTGTGTCTTTTGATGAAAGTTGTGGTAGCTTTCCCTTCACCCTTGAAGACCTGGACTGTATCCATCCAAGTGATCTGGAGTATATGGAGATAGTCTAGGAAATGGCTCTTCTCACTCACAGAGCCAATAAGTTCTACAAGCAGACAGGAAGGAAGTTTCCCAGCAATATAGGTAGTGGAAAGTTTGTACTGGACAAAAGCAAAGTCAAATGTTACAACTGTAACTTGATGGGCCACTTTACCAGGGAATGCAAGGCACCAAGAACAAATGGCGGCCAAACACAGTCCAGACCAAACTACACCGATAAAGCCACCCAAAATGAGAAGCCAAAGCAGCAAGCTGCAGTTGCTGTTGAAGAAGGAGGCTTTGACTTGAGCTTTCAGGTGGAAAATGCATCTCCAAACCAAGCATTGATGGCTGACCATGATGAAGCTAAAGTATTGGAACATCTCTATACTCCTAAATGTATTGCTAAAGTCAACATACACAGGTCCTACAACTTAGAAATGAGATCTGATCTGAGTCCTTAAACATCTTAAATGCTGATTTTAGAAAGGCTGAAAGTGACTATATGCTAAAGATAGAGGACTTAGAGAGAACCATTTCAGTTCTAAAACATGAGCACACCACCTATAGGACTCAGATCAAGGATCTCATAACTAAGTTGACTGAATGCCAGGCTGAGCTTGTGATCAGCAAAGCTAGGGCAGAAAAACATGTTCTTAAAGAAGAGACCTTCAAGAACATGATATCCTCATTCCTGCATGCCAAGGTGTGTTATCAAAATAAGCAAGGAATGAGATCTAATGAGATAGCTCCTCCACACACAATCTTGTCTATAAGATCACTTAGGTGTGGAACTTATGAAGATGAGCTTCCTCTCATAGACCCCTTGAGTGAAGAGGATGAAGAAGTGATAGTGAAGGATTCCTCTGAGAAGAGTGAAGAGGAGGATTCTAAGAAGGGTCACTATCCTTCTGAGGAGTGAAAGACGACTGTGATGACCACTGCTACACAGCGTGGACCATCCAACTCCAAGAACAGTTCTCAGCCCAAAAGGACTGTCCCAACATCTACAAAGATGAAGGTGGAGAAGGGATGTGATCAAAGTCAGCCTTGTTCTTAGAAGAAGGCTCTTTGGAAGAAAAAAGTGGAATGTGTTTTGTGTGAAAGTACTTCTCATCTTGCTAAGGATTGTCCATACAATCCAAGAGGTACTCTTCATATGACCAAGAAAGAGACTTCCAAGAGCTCCAAGAAGATTTTATCTTCGGAAGGAAAATCTGTTTCCTTCAGAAGCTCCAAAATAAAGAAGAAGGCAAGTGGAAAACTACCTTCGGAAGAAAATTTGGTCTCGGAAGAAAAGAATACTTCCGAAGCACTAAAGTGTAAGGCCCCGTTCCCGGGACGCTTACAGCTGGGTTCTCATCGAACATAAAACGTATAATTGCATTTGTATTTCATAAATCGCAGCGGAAAACTAAAACAATCTTTCATTTCCATGTAACCGCTTTTGCAAGTTGATACAACATTCATTACAAAATAGCTTGTTCACATTACAACGCAAAAACATTCATCAAAAGAATGCCATCCCAAAAGAGCTGAGTAGCTTCACGGTGTGCCGTCCTTAGCAACCATTACCTGCCAACTGGAAAACATATAAAAAGTCAGCGTTGCTGAGTGAGTTCTAGTTTTATTACAACACATACTTTACTTTCATATAAAACCCTCGTTACTTTTACATGATCACACATCGTACGTACACATAGATAATATCATTATTATCTTCTTCATTCATTCATTCGTTCATTCGTTCTTTATGACTTTACTTGCGCATCGGACATCATCCGTACCAATACCATGTGCTACACCCCGGTTAGTCGTAGCTACCGGGCCGAAGTCAATAAATGAACAGCTAAACGTATGCCACGGTACTAGGAGTAACCATCAGTCTTAGCTACTGGGCCGAAGTTAATAAATGAACAGCTAAATGTATGCCACAGTACTAGGGGTGAGTGGTAGAGGTTCTACATTAAGGGTCAATCACAAAGAAGGACCCGTTATCCGATGGGTGCAAGATGTTTCATTCGTTCATTAATGCATGCATTCAACATCGTGTTCCTCTTTCATTATCTTTCACTTTACATTACATAATACTTTGTTCATTCCTTATCATAACACGTAAAGTTATGGGAAAGATAAACATACATCATAATAAGGAACATAACACACAGTCATCATTATCATACAAGGCAACACCATACACACATAACGTGCATAAACTTGCGACATCATCATGGTCATCATGCCCAACATGCTTTCTAAGGCCTCAAGCATCATCTTACATGCTCTTATGGGGACCTTTACGTCAAAACTTACATCTGCACTTTCCCCCGAAAGTCAGAAGTCAATCTATACCTTCCTCGGGTACAACAGCCCTATTCGGGCGTATGGACAGCCTTCAGTCGCATGGCCTCCATGCGACTGAATATCATGCGATTGAACTCAAGCGGATGAACATTTAGGAGAATGAACATCCAGTCGTGCGAATGGACAATGCGGATGGACCTCATGCGAATGGGATTAATGCGGAAGAGCACTTATGCGACTAGACCTTCAGTCGTGCGAATGGACCCCAATCGCACCCTAATCGGCCGTATGGCCTCCATTCGGCCTCCAGTCGGTCGCCTAGCCCTAACTGATGCAGAATGCAGTTCATCCCGAATGCAGCCGAGGGTTTTCGGCCTCCAAACTCATCTAAACCATTTAAGCCCAATCGACATCCTAAACCTTAGGGATGCATACCATAACACCATGCAAGCACACACACGCCCGGAAACATACACGAAACGCATCACACACATCACACCCAAATGGGTCAAAACATACACATACAAAAAACAGGTTTTTATGCTTTCCAGCCCCAAAATCATTTGAAAACAAGTAAAAGTGGGGTTCTAGAGCTCACACAAACGAGCACAACATTAAGGGCTTCGATTTGGCTAGCTTCACGATGATTTTTGGCGACCCGAACCAACCCGAACCGGCACTTTTCCTCTTTTCTTCTTCTTTCTCTCTTCTCCCCTTTCTTTGGCTGATTTGTGAGTGTGGGGGAAGAGGGTAAGGGCTGCCCTCTCCCTTATATACTCCCCTCACCCGACTTCTTTCGTTGGCGAGTTGGTCCCTTGACTTTTGGACTTTATTTCTTTTTTTCTTCACCAGCTTCAAAATAATAAATATTCGGGTGTTACAAGTCCACCCCCCTTAAATAGCTTTCATCCCCGAAACTGTTATTCGTCGAACAAACATGGATAATGCTGTCTCATTTCTTCCTCAGTCTCCCATGTTGACTCGGATCCCTTCCTGTGCTTCCACTGTACACGCACAAGAGAAACCACTTTATTTCACAGAGTCTTTTCTTTACGATCGATGATTGCCACTATTGCTCACATAATTGAACCTTTCATCTATTTCAATGTCCTCCAGTAGAAACACTCATGTCTTCATCAGCTATACACTTTCTCAGCTGAGACACATGGAATGTCAGATGAATCCATAACTCATCTGGCAACTCCAATCCATAGCCACCTCCCCTACTCGAGCAATGATTCGAAAAGGTCCTATATATCTTGGGCTCAACTTGCCCCGCTTTCTGAATCTGATAATACCCTCCAAGGTGAGACCTTCAGCATAACCCGGTCGCCCACCTGGAACTCAATCGGCCTACGTCGCTTATCGGCATACGACTTCTATCTATCTTTGGCTGCCTTCATGAAGGCTTTAATCTTTTCAAGCTTCTCTGTCGCAGCCTCGATTACCTCGACGCTCCCCAATTCCTTCTGACCAATATTACCCCAAGAAACGGGTGTTCTGCATCTCCTACCGTATAGCATCTCATATGGTGGCATACAATGCTGGCATGATAGCTGTTGTTGTATGAGAATTCGGCTAACAGTAAGTGGTCATCCCAACTTCCACCAAAATCGATCACACATGCTCGAAGCATGTCTTCCAATGTCTGAATGGTTCTTTCTGACTGACCATTGGTTTGGGGATAATAAGCCGTGCTAATATGTAACCTCGTCCCCATAGCGTCGTGGAATTTCTTCCAAAATTTAGATGTAAACCGAGTGTCGCGAGCGGACACAATAGACACCGGCACACCATGACGAGTTACAATTTCCTTGATGAACAGATCGGCCAACCTCTCAGATGAATACGTCTCGCGGATCGGTAGAAAGTGAGCACTCTTCGTCAAATGATCAACTATCACCCATATGGCATCGTACCTTTTTGGAGTACATGGCAACTTCGTAATGAAGTCCATGGTGATGTGCTCCCACTTCCATTCTGGTATATCCAAAGGTTGGATCTTCCCATACGGCTTTTGATGCTCTGCCTTCACCTGTAAGCAAGTAAGGCACTTACTCACATACTCCACCACGTCACGCTTCACACCCGGCCACCAATAATCTTTCTTCATGTCATGGTACATTTTCGTGGCACCAGGATGAATGGAGTATCGAGTCTTGTGAGCTTCATCCATTATCTTCACCCGTAGATCCCCAAGACGAGGAATCCACACACGACCGAATCGAGTTCTAACACCGAGTGTGTTTTCACCCAATTCCCAAACCAACCTCTCATTCTTTCCGAGTTAAGGTGGTCTTCTTTCAATGCCTATTCTTGAAACTCCTTGATTTGCTTCATCACATCAGAGGTCATGATTAGTTGATAAGCTTGCACCCGAATCGGTTCGGGCCTTTCCTTTCGGCTAAGGTCATCCGCCACCACATTAGCTTTTCCCGGATGGTAATGGATCTCGCAATCATAATCCTTTATAAGCTCCAACCATCGCCTCTGCCTCATGTTCAGGTCTTTTTGCTCGAAGAAGTACTTCAAGCTCTTATGGTCGGTGAATATGGTGCACTTCGTCCCGTAGAGATAGTGCCTCCAAAGTTTAACGCAAAGACCACGGCTGCTAGCTCCAAGTCATGAGTAGGATAATTGACCTCATGAACCTTTAACTGTCGGGATGCATAGGCTATAACCTTTCCTCTTTTCATTAACACGCACCCCAACCCCGAGTAGGAAGTTTCAGAATAAACCACTAGATCTTCACTTCCATCGGGTAGGGACAGTACTGGAGCTTGAGTCAGTCTTGCCTTCAGCTCTTCGAACGCCTTCTCTTGAGCTTGACCCCATACAAACTTCACATCCTTTCGGGTCAATTAATTAGTGGAGAAGCAATCTTAGAGAAGTCTTGGATGAATCTTCTATAGTAGCCCGCCAAACCCAAGAAGCTACGGATCTCGGTTGGCGTCCTTGGTGACTTCCATTGCATAACCGCCTCCACTTTCGCCGGGTCCACCATTATCCCGTCAGGATTCCACATGACCCAAAAACTGAACTTCGTGCAACCAAAATGCGCACTTGGAGAATTTAGCATACAATTTCTCCCTTCTCAACGTCTCTAGAACCTCTCGAATGTGACCGGCATGCTCTCTTTGCTCCTTGAGTAAATCAGGATATCATCAATAAACACAATCACTGATTTATCCAACATAGGCCGACACACACGGTTCATCAGATCCATAAAAGCAGCTGGGGCGTTGGTCAAACCAAAGGACATGACAAGAAACTCGTAATGACCATAGCGCGTGCGGAAAGCTGTTTTAGGGATATCTTGTTCCTTCAACTTCAACTGATGATAGCCAGACCGAAGATCTATTCTTGAAAACCAACTAGCACCCTGAAGCTGATCGAACAAATCATCTATCCTCGGTAAGGGGTAGCGGTTCTTCACCGTTAATTTATTCAGTTCACGGTAGTCAATGCACATCCTCATACTACCATCCTTCTTCTTTACAAACAGGACCGGAGCACCCCAAGGAGAGATACTCGCTTAATGCACCCTTATCAAGCAACTCTTGCAACTGTTCCATCAACTCTTTCATCTCCGTCGGAGCTAACCGATATGGTGCCTTGGCAAGGGTGGGCACCCGGTATTAGATCAATCTGAAATTCAATTTCTTTGTCAGGTAGTACTCCTGGTAAGTCTTCCGGGAATACGTCTGGAAAGTCACACACAACCGGTACATCAGACAGTTGTGGTGTTAGTGCATCTACATCCTTTACATAAGCCAAGTAGGCGCTACATCCACGCCTCATACAATTTCCCGCTACTGCCATTGAGATCACCTTCGGGATCGTCGTGACTCGATCACCATAAACCGTTACCAAACTTTCGTCAGGCGCTATCAACCAAATCATCTTCTTGCGACACACAATGTTCGCCTTGAAGTCCGCCAACCAATCCATCCCAAGAACCAAATCGAAACCACCCAAGGTCATCACAAACGGTCTAACAGGAAACTTATGACCCTCAAGTTCCACATCACAATTCTCTATTATCTCAGAAATCCTGGTAGACTTACCTATGGCAGTTTCTACCTCAAAGGGCGCATCAACACGTCTACTACTAGTAGGCAGCTTAGCACAGAAAGTAGCAGAAATAAAACTCCTACTAGCACCAGAATCAAATAACACAGTAGCTAAAGTTTGGTTCACCAGAAACGTACCGGACACGACATCAGGGTCTGTCCTAGCTTCCTCCTGTGTCATAGTGAATGCCCTGGCGCTCACCCTCGGTCCTTCACTTCCCGTCTTCCTCACCCCTGAACCCTCAGTCCTCGGCTTCTTACAATCTCTGCTCATATGACCAGTTTCCCCACAGTTAAAACATTTGCCTGACATGCAATCCTTTGCCATATGCCCTGTCTTCCCACACTTGAAGCACACGTTCAAACCCAACCTACATTCTCCCGCATGCTCCTTTCCACACTTACCACACCTCCTTGATCCCACTCCCGATGTGGCCACGCGACGGTCATCCACCCGTGCCTTTTTGTTACCCGTCGAGGCATCACCCCGACCAAACCTCCTCCCATTCCAGTTCCGATCACCACCACCCTCTTACTCGCTTCAGTCACCACCACCTCCCGCTCGTCATACAGCCTCCCTGCCAAATCAACCGCCGACCTAAACGTGCTTGGTCGGGCAGCGATCATATGCCGGCGAACATCCACCGGTAAACCCTGATGTACCTCTTGATTTTCCGAGACAGAGGCGTCACCTGATCAGGCACGAGTCGTGCCATTTCATTAAAATTGGTGGTATACTGCTGGTGTGTCATGGTTCCAGCCTCCAACTACAGAAACTCCCTTTCCAACTTATCCATTTCCCTGTAAGGACAGAACTCCTCAATCACCATCTTCTTCAACTCAGGCCATTTCATTCTCCTGATTGCCCGATTACCCTCTGCTTGGACAATGTTGTCCCACCAACATAGCGCCGAGTCCACAAATGAATGAGTGGCAAACTTCATCTTCTGATCTTCCCGACAATCGCTGATGTCGAGAACGGCCTCCATCTCTCACACCCATCGGTGAGCAGCGGTAACATTGCCATTACCATCAAAAGTAGGGGGATTGCATCTCATAAATGCCCTGTAGTTACATCCTCGCACTGCCTCGGGCACAGGCTCTTCTTCTTCCTCTTCATCATCAGACAGACCGTTTCAGGCTCTGGGTGTTCCCGTTCTCCCGAGGATCTGTTTCTTTCTTTCCTTTCCCCTTCTAGTACAGCCTTAATAACTTCAGTCACCACAGACGGTAAGATTGTCTGCATGACCTGATGGACTTCTTCTACAACAGCCTCCTTTACTGAGGCTCTCAGATTGGCGCTTTCATCGCCACCCTCCGGATGGGGGGTCTCTGGTTCTTCATGAACCACCCTCTCAACTCTAGGTCTCCCTCGCTTGGGTTGCGGTTCCGCACCGTGACCTCCACCCCTAGAAGCTTTCGAAGATCTACCTCCGGCCATCACACGCACACTGAAAGATTCAAACACCAACACGATCATTCAAGGAAACAACTCAGTTTATGTCAAGTATAGTAAGTCCCTAATACAGTGGCCAGTTGTGATTAGCCACTTACTTTACTCTCATACCCCAAGTATTACCTGTCCTGACTACATCAGTATTTAAATCTACATACAACACATAACCACATACCATGCGCACATAAAACCGGTTAACTTTACGAAAATACCCGATGGCACGCAGCTACTCAGATTGGCATCCCATTCCCTTTCCGTCCCATTCTCAGTTTAAGATTAGGTTTATTTTGAAAATTTACCCATTTCACTTAAACTTTGGCTCTGATACCAACTTGTAAGGCCCCGTTCCCGGGACGCTTACAGCTGGGTCTCATCGCACATAAAACGTATAATTGCATTTGTATTTCATAAATCGCAGCGGAAAACTAAAACAATCTTTCATTTCCATGTAAATGCTTTTGCAAGTTGATACAACATTCATTACAAAATAGCTTGTTCGCATTACAATGCAAAAACATTCATCAAAAGAATGCCATCCCAAAAGAGCTGAGTAGCTTCACGGTGTGCCATCCTCAGCAACCATTACCTGCCAACTGGAAAACATATAAAAAGTCAGCGTTGCTGAGTGAGTTCTAGTTTTATTACAAAACATACTTTACTTTCATATAAAACCTTCATTACTTTTACATGATCACACATCGCATGTACACATAGATAATATCATTATATATCTTCTTCATTCATCATTCGTTCATTTGTTCTTTATGACTTACTTGCGCATCGGACATCATCCGTACCAATACCATGTGCTACACCCCGGTTAGTCGTAGCTACCGGGCTGAAGTCAATAAATGAACAACTAAACGTATGCCACGGTACTAGGAGTAACCATCAGTCTTAGCTACTGGGCCGAAGTCAATAAATGAACAGCTAAACGTATGCCACAGTACTAGGGGTGGCGGTAGAGGTTCTACATTAAGGGTCAATCACAAAGAAGGACCCGTTATCCGATGCGTGCAAGACGTTTCATTCGTTCATTAATGCATGCATTCAACATCGTGTTCCTCTTTCATTATCTTTCACTTTACATTACATAATACTTCGGTCATTCCTTATCATAACACGTAAAGTTATGGGAAAGATAAATATACATCATAATAAGGAACATAACACACACAGTCATCATTATCAAATAGGGCAGCACCATACATACATAACGTCCATAAACTTGCAACATCATCATGGTCATCATGTCCAACATGCTTTCTAAAGCCTCAAGCGTCATCTTACATGCTCTTATGGGGACCTTTACATCAAAACTTACATCTGCACTTTCCCCAGAAAGTCAGAAGTCAACCTATACCTTCCTCGGGTACAACAGCCCTATTCGGGGTATGGACACCTTCAGTCGTATGGCCTCCATGCGACTGAACATCATGTGATTGAACTCAAGCGGATGAACATTTAGGCAAATGAACATCCAGTCGTGCGAATGGACAATGCGGATGGACCTCATGCGAATGGGATTAATGCGGAAGAGCACTTATGCGACTGGACCTTCAGTCGTGCGAATGGACCCCAATCGCACCCTAATCGGCCGTATGGCCTCCATTCGGCCTCCAGTCGGTCGCCTAGCCCTAACTGATGCAGAATGCAGTTCATCCCGACTGCAGCCGAGGGTTTTCGGCCTCCAAACTCATCTAACCCCATTTTAAGCCCAAATCGACCATCCTAAACCTTAGGGATGCATACCATAACACCATACAAGCACACACATGCCCGGAAACATACACGAAACGCAATCACACAATCACACCCAAATGGGTCAAACACATACACATACAAAAACGGGTTTTTTGCTTTCCAGCCCCAAAATCATTTGAAAACAAGTAAAAGTGGGGTTCTAGAACTCACACAAACGAGCACAACGTTAAGGGCTTCGATTTGACTTGCTTCACGACGATTTTTGGCGACCCGAACCAACCCGAACCGGCACTTTTCCTCTTTTTCTCTCTTTCTCTCTTCTCCCCTTTCTTTGGCTGATTTGTGAGTGTGGGGAAGAGGGTAAGGGCTGCCCTCTCCCTATATACTCCCCCTCACCCGACTTTCATTCGTTGGCGAGTTTGGTCCCTCGACTTTTGGACTTTATTTTCTTTTCTTTCTTCACCGGCTTCAAAATAATAATATTCGGGTGTTACAAGTCCACCCCCTTAAATAGGTTTTGTCCCCGAAACTGTTATTCGTCAAACAAACGTGGATAATGCTGTCCCATTTCTTCCTCAGTCTCCCATGTTGACTCGGATCCCTTCCTGTGCTTCCACTGTACACGCACAAGAGAAACCACTTTATTTTGCAGCCTCTTTTCTTTCCGATCGATGATTGCCACTGGTTGCTCCACATAATTGAGCCTTTTATCTATTTCAATGTCCTCCAGTGGAACAATCATGTCTTCATCAGCTATACACTTTCTCAGATGAGACACATGGAATGTCGGATGAATCCCATTTAACTCATCTGGCAACTCCAATCTATAGGCCACCTCCCCTACTCGAGCAATGATTCGAAAAGGGCCTATATATCTTGGGCTCAACTTGCCCTGCTTTCTGAATCTGATAATACCCTTCCAAGGTGAGACCTTCAGCATAACCCGGTCGCCCACCTGGAACTCAATCGGCCTACGTCGCTTATCGGCATACGACTTCTGTCTATCTTTGGCTGCCTTCATAAAGGCTTTAATCTTTTCAAGCTTCTCTGTCGTAGCCTCGATTACCTCGACGCTCCGCAATTCCTTCTGACCAATATCACCCCAACAAACGGGTGTTCTGCATCTCCTACCGTATAGCATCTCATATGGTGGCATACCAATGCTGGCATGATAGCTGTTGTTGTATGAGAATTCGGTTAACGGTAAGTGGTCATCCCAACTTCCACCAAAATCGATCACACATGCTCGAAGCATGTCTTCCAATGTCTGAATGGTTCTTTCTGACTGACCATTGGTTTGGGGATGATGAGCCGTGCTAATATGTAACCTCGTCCCCATAGCGTCATGGAATTTCTTCCAAAATTTAGATGTAAACCGAGTGTCGCGATCGGACACAATAGACACCGGCACACCATGACGAGTTACAATTTCCTTGATGAACAGATCGACCAACCTCTCAGATGAATACGTCTCGCGGATCGGTAGAAAGTGAGCACTCTTCGTCAAACGATCAACTATCACCCATATGGCATCGTACCCTTTCGGAGTACGTGGCAGCTTCGTAATGATGTCCATGGTGATGTGCTCCCACTTCCATTCCGGTAGATCCAAAGGTTGGATCTTCCCATACGGCTTTTGATGCTCTGCCTCACCTGTAAGCAAGTAAGGCACTTACTCACATACTCCACCATGTCACGCTTCACACCCGGCCACCAATAATCTTTCTTCATGTCATGGCACATTTTCGTGGCACCAGGATGAATGGAGTATCGAGTCTTGTGAGCTTCATCCATTATCTTCACCCGTAGATCCCCAAGACGAGGAATCCACACATGACCGAATCGAGTTCTAACACCGAGTGAAAGTCAAAGAAAGACCAAGTGACTGAATCTTCTCCATCAACAACAGCATAAGATCCTCAAAGCACAACTATAGGATCTATTACCGTTACATTACCTTCTACTTCTTTTATGAGCCCAAGACTGATAGGATCAAATGAATAAATTTGTGATGATTTGTAACACAATTCAATGAAATTAACACAAAGTAATCAAATCAAAACAAAATATCAATAAAATTCAAGTTTTCATTAATATCAAGCTAAGACAATTACAAGTATGAAAGCAGATTCGAATATCTTTTGTATCCCCTACTATCTACCTGCAAATCTAAGCTATTTATACTGAAAATAAAAAGTAAAGGAGCTAACAAATTACACAAATAGTCCCTGTACTATTAGAAACTATCTAAAGAAAAATAAAGTCAACATGTTAATCTTTCTTAGAGCACTTAACAATACACCCCCTAAGATTGACATGGTCTTCAGTCTTTAAAATCTTCAAGCTTGACTGCTAACTTTATCTTCAATTCTATCTTCAGACTTGACTTCATCATTCAAAGTAATCTGCTGGTTCTTCTTTGACATTGAACATTGGCTTCTGTTTGTACATATCTAATTCTTTCAAAGCTTTTGTTATTGCAGACTTGAATTTACTTGAAAGAATGTCTTGTTCGGGTTTAGCTTCATTTGTTTTAATCTCCATCTTATCCATTCTTTCCAATGTATCTTTTGAAAGACATGAAATATCAATATTAGCATATAACTCAATAGGCTTGTTACTTTCCTTTGAGTACACTTCTAATACCCCTTTTCTCGATATTCTCATGAATTCAATATCTTTAATATCCTTCTTGACAATGTTGGCATACGCAAGAGCTTTTCTCAAAGATATTCTTTCCATAGCAGCATTCATCACACTGATAATAGAAATGAAATATTTCTTGTCTTGCTCAGCCACTTCAGGAGATACTTTCTCAAATGTTTGAACTGACAAAAATGAAATATAACTTAGATGTAATAGTTTTAGTTCAAAAACACCAAATAAAGTAATCATGTCCTCATCCCATCTTTCTAGATTTCGGACTAACTTCAGCTCAAATGTCTCAGTGTTATAAAACCATCTGAGAATTGGCTTTGAGTTTTGATTACCGTCAATCACTTTCAGTCCAGGAGTTGTAACTTTTTCAAAATATTTATCACAAAATTCTATCAAAGAATGTTCTTCTTCTGAATGAACTCCCTTAAGCTTCTTGTTTTTCTTCATAGTAGCAAAGTACTCTTTATCCTCTTGATCACATCTTGTGTTAAGAAAATTACTTGATCTATCCAATCATCTTCTTAATAATTCTACAAACATCTTCCCATGTTTGAATCAGAGGATTAATCAGAGGTAATCTATTCAGCTCTTTTAAATTTTGCACAGGAAGTTTTATGATACTGGAGTAAAAATGATAAACATCACATAAAACATTTACTCTCTTTATCAAAAATGCATCAAACACTTCATCATACTTCCATGCAATGATCTTTACTTGGTTGTAAAATCTGGAGCAATCATAGCATTCACAGTTCAGCAACTGATTGTCCTTTTTGCAATATGTTTCTTACCAAGTCTCCGTTGTTCTTGAACTATCAAGAATATGCCTTTGTTCAGTTGATGCTTTATAAGTTTGTCTTTCTGGGTCAGCAAACATTTCTATCAATTCTTTTCTGTGAGCATGAGCATCATCAAATCTTGACATTTGTTTTATCTCCTGAGGCTTTAACATTCTTGTTCTTTTTGTTATTTCAAGATACTGAGGGTTATTTGTATCAAGCACTCATTTTCTTCATTTGTTTCTCAGTTTCTTGAAAGCTTCTAACAAGATTTCTCAGAGATACAGATTGTAATCTCTTCAGCTTCCTCCAAGGATAATTTCTAGCTTGCAACCATGATCTAAGAGCGGGAATACTCATATCATCTGGATCAGGATGGTGCAACTCAGAACTAGACAGTTCTTCTACATTTATTACTTCTTTTGATCTTATCCATTCACCATGCTCTACAGCTATCTCATTTGGATCTATTGAAGCAACTGACTCTGCATGGATACATTTCTCGTATTCATCATTAATCTGAGAAACAGTCAGTCCATCCAAATATACTCGATTGTATTTCATGTTCACAAGATAATTATATTTTTCTTCAAATTCTTGTGGTACTTCATCTTGTACTTGAATATGTTCTTTTGAAGAGAGATGTGACACAAATTCAGCTTCACCAATATCTTCATTATCTAGAACTTCATCATACCAATCATCATTGTATATTTCTTCAATATCATCTAAGGCATCAATCTGTTCTTGAACATTTTGCTCTTCAATGGATTCTTCAGTTCTTTGAAGCTTCGAAGAGGATTCAGTTTGACCAATATCTTCTAATTCATTCACTTTCCTTTTGTCTTTTCTTTGCTCAAGATTTTCTTCAACCTGCATCTCAGTACTGATCACATGTATGGTGATATAGATTTCTGAGCTTCTCTTTCCTTTAGGAATTCAGCTTTGAGATTTTCATTTTCTTTAGATAATTTCTTGAATTTCACCTCAAGACTATCATAATCTTTAATCATTGCTTTAAAGTTCTTGATCACATCTCTTTTTATCTTTGGCAAACCTTACAATCTTTTCATCTTTTAATGCATTTTCTTCAAACAACTTTAAATTTTCATCTTTGAGCTTTTGAATTTCTTTTTCACAAGATCTGATTATCTCTTTCATTCTTTCATTTTCCACTTTCAAATCTTCAATCTCTTTTTCTTTGCTTAAATTTTCTTCTTTCAATTTTTCAATCTCATCAATGTCAACTATTTCCTCTGTTTGTATAGACACATTGTGTGACATACTAATAGGGATTTCTTCTGCTCCTTCATTTGTATCATTTCAACTACTGGATTGAATAAAGTATCATTTATAAAGTGAGACTCAATGTTTGATTTCGAGAATTTCTTTCTTGTACATCTTCCTCAACATTTTCTTCAATCATAGGTTGTGTCTCATTTGTAGTATCTTCTGCATTTCTTTCTTCATTTCCTTCTTGATTTGCCACAGTGGCATCATCATTACCATCATCATCATCATCACTTTCTTCACTTGATGAAATTTCAGACACATCATCATCACTTTCTTCATCAACTTCTACATCTTCAATCAGATCATTTGGATCTATTGGTTCTTCTTCAGTTAGATGGAAGTGTGGCTGAGTAATATCAACTTCATCCATTGATACATTCCTCATATAATCAAAAACTAGAATGTTTTGAGCACCAGTGATCATTGACAGTCTTTTGTAAACAATCTCTGACATGTGCTCTAACTGAATCTTTTCACCAATAACTTCTTCAACATACAGATCTGGATTTGTATCATTAATAAGAAGTTGAAGAAATCTTGGGTACATCAAATACTTATGCCTTACTCCTCTTTCCAGATTAAAAATAAATCCATTCATTATCCACTTAGCCATATTAAATCTTCTGTTTGTGGATAAGGCTATAATTCGAGATGCAATGTCTACAGGGAATGAATCCCAACCCGCACTTCTTTTTGACATGCAATGTTGAAAGATATAGCATAAAAGCTTCCAATGCTTAAATACACGAGCTCTGAAAAATTGCTTCTTAGGGAAATGATGTGGATGACCCATCTGTATAAAAACTTCTCTACATTCATTAAATGTATATTCTGATAAATCTTCAGGATCATTATCACCCAGTCTTAGAGCTTGTCTATTTGCTTCTTCAGAAACTTCAAGCATTCTTTCTGATGTGATGAAGGCTCTTAAAACTCTGTTTCCTTGATCATCTCTTTCAACTTGAGCAGTTCTCCTGAATTTTTTAATCATTCTTCCATTTATCATGGGCCTTGCACACATGGCATACACATATTTTGTTCTGAGTAAAAATCTGATAATATCTTCATATCCAGTAGCTTCTCTGTTTTCATCATCATAAAAAGTAGCAACATTATGTTTTGGCTCAAATTTTAATTCTGCCATCTGCAAAACAAAAAAATATTATGAGAACATTGAATATTGATTAATGAAAATTTATTTCTACATATGACTTTTGATTTTGACCTTTTTATTTTTAGTTTTTAATTAAGATTACAAATTTTAGAATATTAATCTTTATTCACTTTGAATTATTATTTAACATTTCAATTTTGATTTAATTTTAATTTTGATTTATTTTTTGTTCAAAGAATGACTGTCTGTTCATCTTCTTCTTCTTCGACTATGTAGAATCGACTGAGTTCACATCAATTTTTTTTTTATTTTAGGATCAAAACAATACATCAACAGACTCGAAAATGTGTTCTTATCAATAATCCAGTATCAATTTTTGATATGATACTCATTTGATAAGATTAAACTTGGATTATATTGGTTCGAACGCCCAAATAACATTCAACCGTCTATGACAAAACACTGATTTAACCTAAAATTTATATATTTGAATCACAAACTTACGTTTATATATTCAAATACAATGTATACTCAAAGGATTTGATTCGGGGGGGTTTTTGTTCTGATATTTTGAAGTGTAAAGAGAAATACGCATAAGTGTTCAATATATATAAGTGAAATTTTTTAGGCGTATGATCCCTGTTCGGACGTATGGTCCCTGTTTGGACGTATGAAAACCTAGAATTCTTTATTTTGTTAGACGCATGAGCACTGTTATGTGTTTTAGACAGACGCATGAGAACTGTTCAGACGCATAAGCCTGTTTAGGCGCTTTTGCACTGTTCAATCGCATGGACTTTGTGAAACGTCTAACACTTGAAATTTTGAAACTATTTAGACGTATGAGACATGACAAACGTCTAACATAGAAACACTATTTAGACGCATGGGATTATCACAAACGCCCAACACTTGAAATTTTCAGATGTATTACAACTGTTTAGACGCATGGGAATGAATCAAACGTCCAACACTTGAAATTTTCATAGATGTATTACAACTGTTTAGACATGGAAAACGTCCAACACTGAAATTTTCAGATGAATTACAATTGTTTAGACCATGGAAAACGTCCAACACTTGTATAATCCTGAAAATTTCATCATGCTCCTATTGAGGCGCATGTTCACTGTTTATGTGCATGAGTTGACTTTCATGATTTAAACACTTGTGATTTCCAATTTCTTCACTTGCACACTTTTTACCATTTAGATCCCCAAATTTGAACTTTTTGCATATTGCACTTTCATTTATAAAATTTTATTTTCTATTTCTTTTTAAATTTCTTTTGTCCCTTCATTTTAGTCCCCACATAAAATCAAATGTCATCTGATTTTCAACTTAAAAATCATTTATTGCAAAGATTATGTATTCATATTTTAATTTTCAAACACATTCTATTTTCAGTTTACACAAATACTTTGAACATAAAGCATAATCCTTTCAATTCAACATTTCAAATTTTGATTATGATTATTGAATATTTTCTGAGAACAAGTC
This sequence comes from Flaveria trinervia, assembly GCA_025506515.1. Classification (NCBI taxonomy): domain Eukaryota; kingdom Viridiplantae; phylum Streptophyta; class Magnoliopsida; order Asterales; family Asteraceae; genus Flaveria; species Flaveria trinervia. The sequence goes on along the minus strand of CM046448.1, from coordinate 48,869,305 downwards.
TTTCAGTTATTACTCCCCCTAAACTTTTAAGTTTGAAAACTTATAAGTTTCTTATGAAAGAGAATAAGATCACACAGCACATTGAGACATTGCCTTCACACACAAGACATACATAAGAAAAATGAAAATAGAATCAAAATCTAATATTAAGCATAGAATAAATGTCTGCAGAGAGATCATATTAATGAAAATCAGCATATTAAAATAAAATATGTGGAGAGTCATAGACAATGAATATATCCTGATCAAGTGTGTTCCAGGTCAATGATATCACAGCAAAGGAGACACAAGATCTAAGGACAGACAATGAGTGTTTTTAACACAATTATCAACTCACTTACTTTTCAATTCTTGGATTGATTAGGGTTGATTTAGATATGACATGATGTAAAGCATACATAGACTAAGAGAGCTCAACTATCGTCATGAAATGTAAGAAAGAACACATGCTCAACTTATTACCTAAAACATAGATATCACCAGAGTTCATGTTACTTAGTTAATAAAGGATGATCATGGATAACCATTTGATCAGATTCGACTATTCATTTGAATAGGTTGTGCACATTGGCATCTTTTTGCATCAAAAAGAGAATCCAGGTCTGTAATGACTTACAACAGAGGATATATCAGTACTTCAGGTCTATGATGACTCATAACAGAGAAGTGAAATGATGCTTTGTAACAGATCTCATGATTTCACATAGTTTCAATAGGTGTGAGAGATGTATCTTAACAAACATTCATTCTGATAAGCTAAAACAACTCAAAAGTACTCAGATGAATACACACAAGCATGTATGTTTAGTTTGATCACAAGAATTTACTTTTTCAGCATAATAGTCAGATATATCTACACATCATATCTGATCATGTCTAGACTTTAATAATGTGAAGTATGCAACTGATCTCACTAATGTACTATCATTTCTCACATGTTGCAAAACATAATCCTTTCTACAAAAATCTATTTTTGTATTTTTGATATATATTTTTGTATTCGATTTTTCTATGAAAAACATAAAATCACACACACACAAAAAATATAAACAGGCAATTAATAATGAGAGTATCACTTATTATGATCTTTTGATTTAGGGAGATCACATATGATTTATAAGACCAATTGATTCTACTAAATACTCAAACCGTCCTGGTAGGAAGTCTTTAATAAATAGATATGCCAATTGTTTTTCTATTGCAATTTGAATCAAAATGATTAGTCCTTTTTCAGAGTTATCTCTAAGAAAATGATATCGAATTTAGATATGTTTTTTTTGAATGTTGAACAGGATTAGTTGTTATGAACATAGCACCTGTGTTATCAATGTAAATCGGTTTTTTAAGAAAGTGAATCCATAACCAGTAATTGATTTTGCAACCAAAGGATTTGAGAACATCCTGCTGATGCAGCAATGTACTCAGCTTCTCTATTGAATAGAGACATTTGTTTGTTTCTTACATTTCCATGAGACTAATCTGGGACCAAGAATTTGACACCCACCCGAAGTAGATTTTCTATCTTGACAGCATCCACCATAATCACTATCTGTATATCCATATAGTTCAAAGTTTCCCTCGTAAGGATACCAAATCCCTAAGGCTGGTTTACCTTTGACATGCCTGAATATCCTTTTGACAGCAATTAAGTGAGATTCTTTCGGGTCTGATTGATACCTGGCACATACACAAACAACATACATAATGTCTGGTCTAGATGCAGTAAGATACATCAAAGATCCAATCATTGATCTGTATAATGTTTGGTCAATTGATTTTCCTTTTGGATCAGGTTCAATCTTGGTGTTAACATCTGCTGGAGTTCGTATGGACTGACAGTCTTGCAACTTAAATTTCTTTAAGAGCTTGTCAACAAACTTTTCTGATTGATGAAGATTCCATCTGTAGTTTGCTTGACTTGAAGTCCAAGAAAGAAGTTAATCTCTCCCATAGAACTCATTTGGAATTGAGATTTCATGATTTCTTCAAATTCATTGCACAATTTTGGACAGGTAGAACCAAATATGATGTCATCAACATACACTTGTACACATAAAAGATCATTATTATCCTTCTTTATGAATAAAGTTGGATCAATTTTCCCTCGTGTGTATCCATGTGGATTAAGTGTTGTGATAACGTCTCATACCAAATTCTAGGGGCTTGATGAAGAACATATAAAGCTTTACTCAGTTTATATACTTGATGTGGAAATTGTGCATCCTCAAAGCCTGGAGGTTGCTTCACAAACACATCATCAGTGATTGGACCATATAGAAATGCATCCTTTACATCCATTTGATACACCTTGAATTTCATGAATGAAGCATAAGCCAGTAAAACTCGAATTGATTCAAGTCTTGCAACTGGTGCAAACACTTCATCATAATCTATACCTTCTTCCTGTGTGTATCCCTGTGCAACAAGTCTCGCTTTATTTCTTATTATAACACCACGATCATCAGTCTTATTTCTAATAACCATTTCGTGCCAATGCATTTTCTCCTTCAGGTAGATCCACCAAATTCCACACTTCTTGTTTGCGGAATTAAAGTAATTTTTCTTGCATGGCTTCTATCCAACCATTGTCCTTTAATGCTTCGGTAACATTTTTAGGAACAATTGAGAAAGAAAACAAGAGTATAAGCATACGTTTGCTTGTTCTGATTTACTCCTTGTTGTTCTCTCATTCAATGAACAATAATCTGAGAAATTGGATGATTCTTGTGAATGCGAGATGTAGTAATCTCATCACTTTGAACATTAACATCCAGATTTGTTTGAGTCAAGTTGGAAAACTCATGTATCAAAGTAGAAGAATGTGGATTGAAGTTTGGAACTTGAGTAGGTGAATTGACAAAGTAATCAAAGTTACATGTATCAACTACATCACCTGAAATGGATGATGTTCCAGAATCAGGTATCACAAATCATACCATCATTAGGAATATTTTATGATTCCTCCTGATTAATTGACTTTGAAAGATCTGAATCTGTAGTTTCATGGTTTTGTATTATAGAATCCTTGACAAATGACAAAAATGGGTAGTCTAAGCTTGAATCATCTGGGTCATCAGAATCTGAATCTTCACTAAAAGATCCAAGATCTCCTATTGCGGTCTTCTTATTTGTAGAATTAAGACAATTGGTTGATCAAACAAATTAGATTGAAAAGAGTTTGATAATGAATCTAAGTCAAATAACCATGCAGGACCATTTGAAACTGATGGAAAAGAATTTTCTAGAAATTTAACGTTAAATGTTTCAAGAATTACATTTGTTCTAGAGTTGTAGACTCGATAGGCTTTTGAAACCGATGAATATCCAACGAAAAATCCATTATCATATTTTGCTTCAAATTTTCCTAATTGATCATTGAATTAAGAATCATAACAGGACAACCAAATGATTTTAAAAAGTTTATGTTCGGTTTTCTGCCAAACATTAACTCATATGGAGTTTTCAGTTTATCTTTGACAATTAATATTCGATTCTGAATGAAACACGCAGAGTAGATATTGCTTCATCCCAAAAAGTGATAGGGATTTTTGCATTAGCTAACATAGAACGAGCAGCTTCAATCAGTGTTCAATTCTCCTTTCAGCAACTTCATTTTGTTGAGGAGTTCTGGAGCACTGAATGATGAGCTATCCCTTTCTGTGCACAAAACATTTCAATGTTAGCATTTTTGAATTCCATTCCATTATCACTTCTTATTATTTTCACTTTGTTTTCTAATTGATTTTCAACTTTAATGATAAATCTTTTAGTAATTCAGTTGTTTCAGATTTGGCATAAGAAAGAAAGAAAACCCATGAAAATCTTGTGAAGTCATCAATGATAACTAAACAATATGATTTTCGTCCAATACTCTTGACGTTTGTTGGTCCAAAAAGGTCCATATGTAACATCTGGAGATGTTTGGATGTTGAGTTTATAGGCTTGGACTTATAAGACGCTCTGTGTGCTTTCCCTTCAAACATGCTGAGCAGTGATCATTTGTTGCAAACTTCTTAGATGGAAGTCCAATTACATGATTTCCTGCTACAAGCTTGTTCATGTTCTTGAAGTTTGAATGACCGAGACGTCTATGCCATAGCTGGCTTTCATCATTTGATGCCTTTGCAATTAGGCATGTTGTTTCAGTTGAAGGATCAACTTGAGACATATCCAATTTGTATACATCTCTGTCTCTCTCAGCTGTAACAATCACCCAATCTTTGCTTATCTTGAAACCTAACTTCAAAACATAACAGAATGAATCATCAAACATAACAGAATAAGATTTGTCACATATTTGAGATACGCTTAAAAGATTAAAGTTCAACTATGAACAGAAGTTGACTTTATCAAAGCTTATTATCCCATTGGATACTATTCCTTCACCGGTTATTTTTCCTCCAGCATCACCACCAAAGGCGACGTGAGTTCCATCTTTTGACTTAAAGTCTTGTAACAAGGCAATATTGCTTGTCATGTGCCGACTACACCCACTATCCACATACCATGTATTGATTGGTCTTTTTGGGCGTACCTGCACTACAAGAAAGTTAAGTTGAAATATCTACCCAAGCCAAAATGGTCTTGGGCTTTCCAATTTATCAATAATTGTAATTTGTTTATAATGGAGATTTTTCAAATTAGGTTTATTTTTGATGAATTTACCAATTTTATTCTGAAAATTATTTGATTTATTTTTGTGAACATTCATACCATTTGATTGATTATCTTTTGAAATGTATTGATGACTAACAATTTTATTATTCATCCTTACAGGTCTTGGTATGAAGTGTTCTTGCATGTTATGTTTTGAGCTCATATAATTGTTCTTAGGAAAAGATCTCAAACCTACATTAGGTTTATTAATGTCTCTTTGAAATACATTAGTTTGATTTCTCAAATACTGTGGATTAGCAAATCCTTTGCTCATGTTTGGTTTTACAAAGTTTCTAGAGGGAGATCTATTTCTAAAGTAACAACTTGCAGTGTTGTGAGTCTTTTCATCACAATAAGTACAATATTTGTTATAATAGCAATCTGCTATTGAATGATTTCTCATGTCACATATGTGACAGTACTTGTTGAAGTAGCACTCAACAGTATTGTGATTTTTCATATCACAAATTTCACAGTACTTTTGTGGAGTTAAAAACAACATTTTGTTAACTTTTGACAATGACATAATGTTTGATTTTGGTGTCATATAGTTCAACTGTTGTTTTTTATTTTTTACAGTTTGATATTGTGTCAGATTATTATTCATTTTTTTACCATGAACTTCCTTCTTGAATGTATTAGAAACAAACCTTTTTGCTACAGCGGAAGTCTTTGAATCTGAACTAGATTTCAGATCAGAGTTTGATTTATTCATAATATTTGCTTTATTATTTGGAAGAGAATTCATATTTAACATACTTGCTGACACAAATTTCATTGGTTTTAGTTTTGATGTTTGATTTGTTGCTTTAATCAAATTTTCTGAACTTTTGTTTTGTTCAGATGTTGCTTTTGCAGATTTCTTTCTTCTTCTTTGATTCTTTGATTTAAAAGAACTTGGTTTATGTTGAGATTGAACATCATCAGAAGAAGATTCCTTTTCTGATTGTAATTGTTTCATATTGATGGTGTTTGAATCTTCTGCTGTTCCTATCTGTTGTTTATCCTTGTTTTGAACTCTCACTTCTTCTATTACATTATGAATTTGATCAGAAGATATATTTTGTTTTGGTTCATATAGTTTTATCTTGATTGGATGACCATTTTTGATTTTTTCTTGATCTTTTTCAACAAACACTTGAACATTTTCTTTTTCTTCTTCTGCATTCTTGTTTTTGATCTGGAAGGCTTTAAGCTTTGCTTTATTTTCAGGTGAATGATCATGAGTATTGAAATTCTCTGGTAGTGTGTTTGTGATAGATTCAGGCATAGGTTCATGAGTGAAACCTAATCCTGGTTTTTGTTTATCTTTTCTTCACAGATTAGTTTTTCTACTATCATTTTTGAACGCTTTACTTTTGCCAGATCAACTTGAGTAGCAGCATGTGCTATTTTCTCTTGTTCAAGATTCTTAGTCATCTATTCTAATTGTTTTGTAACAATTTCTAAATCTTTGAGTGTTTTGTTTCATGAATTTTGAAGAGAGATAATCTTTTGATCTGCAGTTTTATGATCAGATTTAAGTTGGTTATGCATAGATTCCTCTTGTTTTAGCTTTTCACAAATTTTGAATGAATAGTTTCTGTAGTGTTCAACATGTTCAAAGCATGATTTGGTGCAAAGCTTTTCTCTTACTTCTGATGGTATTTCAGGAAATTTTGGAACTATGGTTTCAGATGTTGAATTAGAAGAGTTAACCTTTGGTTGATGAGACTGAACCATTAGAGCTACTTCCTTTGTATCCTCTTTAGGATCAGACTTGTCACTCCAATCATAGTTATCTTCCTCTTCATCACTTTCCACTTTTGGGTCATTGTTTTCTGACCAATCTTCTTCTTGAATTTCTGCAATAAGAGATAAACTTGATGTTAATTCATTTGTAAATTGATCTGCATATGCACTCCAATCATATCCATCTTTTATGCTGACTACTAGTGCTTTCTTTGTTTCATTAGATGATTTGGTTTCATCTTTAAGTTCTAGCATAGGAAGACTTTGATAAGGCTTTTGAAAAGTCTTCTGAGCTTGTTGAAACCTTTGATTATTTGAGCTTGTTTGAGCACTTCCTCCATTATTCCTTGGTGCTTTGCATTCTCTTGAGAAGTGTCCATAACTGTTGCAGTTGAAACATCTAGCTTTTGACTTGTCAAATCCAACAGTCTTGTTTGCACTAGCTTGTATTTCTCATTAACATAAGAATGTTTTTGAGTCCTGTAGGCAGTCATCACCATCTGCCAGTTCAGATCCATCTGTTCAACATCTTCAGGATCCATCTCAATAAATCCTGCAAAACAAAATCTAGTTGAGTTAACTGGCTACTTTGATATGATTGAAAGCTGGCCATAAAAGCAGTAAATGCAGTTTTGGACTCTTCATACTCTAATAGGATGTTAATTACATCTTTAACTTTGCTAGATTTAGCAGAGTTAGATGATGAAGAAGTCTTTGTCTGAATATTTGATGATTGGGACTGTGGTTTAAGAGAAGATTGAGAATGACACTGTTGGACCAAAAGAACCAATGAGCCAAGATCAGAAAACCTCTAAGTCCCACATGGTATCACAACAACTGCTGAAAGCCTCATCAGCAGTTTGACAAGTGCTGAAGACTTCAACAGCTGAAGATCAAGTGCTGAAGACTTCAACAGCTGAAGAACTAAAGTGCTGAAGTACAACAGCTGAAGAACACAAGTGCTGAAGCTGAAAGACCAAAGTACTGAAGTACAACAGGTGAAGAGTTTACAAGTGCTGAAGATCAACAACTGACGTACAAAGTCTGAAGACAAAGACTGAAGACATCAGCTGATGATATCTACTGAAGTCATCAGCTGATGAAACACCTGAAGGTCAAAGTGTGAAGATCAAGTACTGAAGCCTCAGTAGTTTGTCACAACTGCTGAAGAGTACTTCTTCAGTAGTTGTGATATTAGTAGTTTTATATTTCTAGTTTCAGTAGTTTTATGTTTCAGTAGTTTTGTAAAACGACTGAACAGCTGTTCTTCAGTCGTTGTAGTTTCAGTAGTTTCTAATCAGTAGTTTTATATTCTGTACTTAACACTCTGATATGTTCTCAGTAGTTGTGAACATTTCAGTAGTTTGTTAAGAGTTAGTTATTTTTGTATTAGATCTGCCAGTTGTCACTTTCCGTGATAACAGCAGTGATTGTTGCACTCTATATAAGGAGTGACAACCTATTGTAATAAAGGGAATGACGGGAATGAATGAATGATTTGAATGATTTGATTAGAAACATTCCATATCTATAAACATTCCTTGAATCAGAAATATATTCTCTCGCTATAACCGTATGTGCTCTTAATGCATACAAGCATCGACTTCTTGCTACAATTTGTTTAATTCCTATTCTTATTCCGCTGCTTTGAACTCTAATACATCAAACTTGTGATCGCTGATCCTGTCAAATGGTATCAGAGCAGGTTAATCATTGATCGATCTAATAATTGATCATTGAAACTGCTATTCAAGATCTAAGTTTGATTGAATTAGTTTTTGTTTTTGCAAGAAACGGTTATAGAGATTGAATTTTCTGTATTTCTGGTCATTCATCCTGAGATCTTTTCTTGGTTTTCATTGAGTTTGTTGTGGTCTGTGTAAATCTTTTAAAAGCTTGAATTAAATTGTTTTTGAACTGAAAATGATCACTCCCTCCAATGATCCTCACAATACTGGTTCCTCAACCAAGCCACCAATGCTGGTGAGGAATGAGTATAACATATGGCAACGACGAATGCTCCATCACCTGTCTGTTAACAGCGCAGGTTGTTGGACATCAGTGGTACATGGTCCACACAAGCCTATGGTGAATAACCCGGAAACCAATCAAATGGTTCCGAAGAGGAGGGAGCAATACTCAGATGAGGATAAGAAGTTGCTTGAAATTGATGCAAAAGCCCATGGAATTCTGGCCATGGCACTGCCCAATGAAATCTATTCTGGGCTAATGCATCATGAAACTGCCCATGACCTCTGGAATGCCTTGAAAGAACAATTTGGAGGAACAGATGAGGTCTTGGCAAATAATAGAGAAATTCTTGCCCAACAATATGAGACATTCTCTCATAGAAAGGGTGAGACACTGACTCAACAATATGAGCGGTTCTCTTGTTTGATCTCTTAATTAAAAATGGTCAAACTTGAGTACACAAATATCCAGATGAATAGCAGATTTCTCAGATCACTGCCTGAGAGATGGGACACATATACTATTGTCCTACGCTCCAGTGCTAGTTTGGACAAACTATCTCTCACCCAACTCCATGGGAAACTGCTCACGTTTGAGAGAGAGATAGAACAGAAGAGAAAGCTGTCTTCATCTGGAAAGCTCACTGAAGACTTTATACCAGGCAACACTGCCTTGGTGGGTCATGAGTCAGAATATGCTTCATCTGAATGCCAGTATGATGAGCATATTAATTTCTCTTCAAGCACTTCTGATTCCGCATTTGTAAGTGTTGATGGTCAGTTTACTGGGTGTAATAATGACAATCTATGCTTCATTATGGATGATCTCAAGGGGATTGCTGATGATGACTTAGAAGAGATGGATATTTTGAGCCAAATGGCCCTGATAAATATCAGATCTCAGAAGTTCTATAAAAGAACTGGAAGAAAATTCCCAGGACTCTCTGGCAAAACCAAAGTTGGTTTTGACAAGAGCAAGTTAAGGTGTCACAAATGCCAAAGGCTTGGACACTTTGCAAGAGAGTGTAGATCAACTGGATCTAACTCCACTGCACCCTTTGTGACTTTTCCTGGCAATAGTCAACAACACAGAGGGCAACATCCTGTCACTTCTAGTCATCATCCTCAACAACAATCTCCGGCATATTTTGTTCCTCAGGGTCAAATGCCATATTCTTACTCCTGTTATTACATGCCACAGTCAAATCAAGTTCAAGTTCCTATGGCACCACAACCTCATGCACTACCAGAACCTCAGCCATCCCAATCTCATCAACAAACTCAAGCTCAACAACACAGCTTCTTCACCCCAGGAGTTGTTGACTGGAGCAGTTTACCAGATGACATGTCTGGTCATGACCAACTGTTCTCAGGTGCTGGTCAACATGGTGGTGACAGTCCTTTTGGGAATCTAGCTCTTATGGCTTTGGAGTCTGCTGATACTTCATTTTCTAATGCCTCTACACCTAAGGTATCACAGGTATCCTCTGAGGCAAAAGCCAAATTATGTTCTGAACCATGCATAGCAGCATTTGCTTCCATTAGAGAAGCAAATGTAGCTTTAATTAATAAGAACATTGAGCTAGAACAAATAATTTCCAAAAACAAAGCTGAATTTGAGTCTGTACTTAAAGATAAAAATGATGAGATTTACAAACTGAAATGCCAAATAATTGATGATGAGGCTAGAGAAGAGGTACTTCTAGAGAAGTACAAAGATCTCAAAGAAACCCTTGCAGTTACCCAGGTAGAGTGTGATAGATGGGTACAATCATGCAAAGGTTTTGAAATGCTTCTTAGTAAGCAATCTGCTTCCAATGTGAAGTTTGGCATTGGTTACAATCACACTGCTCCACCTACAGATTTACTCCAAGAGCAGAAGTAGAATCTGATGGTGAGAGTGATAACCAATCCATCACATCATGTGATCTACCTTCCGATACATCACAATCAGAAGTAGCAGTCAGCATCAAGCCCTCTTTGAACCTATCAGCTGATGTTGATGGTTCAAATGCTGACACTCACATGATCAATGAGTTGATCAACTCAGGAGTTAATTCTGAAGGTCCTGAAAGGACTAGAGAGCAAGATTTAACACCTGAAGTTCAAACTTCAACTGCTGTCAGTACTGAATTGAAGAAAACTGTCAGTAGAAAGAGTTTGAAGACTACTAAAGAGGCTGTCAAGATAGCAAACAATGCTTCCAAAGCATTGAAGAACAAGTCTTCAGTTGCTTCACCCTCTTTAGTTGATGATCAACCTAAGATGAAGAAGAAACCATGTGAAGTATGTGGTTTGTTCAATCATCTTACAGATGATTGTTGGTACAAAAGAGGTTCCAAACTCAAACAAACAGAAGAAATTAAAGAGAAAATGGTAAAAATGAAAACTGAGTTTGAGACCACATTTGTATCAGCAACATCAAATCCTGTAACCCTTAAGTCCTCAAAGAAATCCAAAAGGGAAGGGGTTAAACAGGTGACAGCTGAGGGTGCTCAGAAGAAGAAGGTGCAACATAGGAACTTATCAAACTCCACTGGCAATGTGTCTGATGAGCTGAAAGCTTTATCACAAAATCAGACACAGCTGGTTATGATGGTTCAATAGCTGTTGGGTAGAGTTAACCAACTAGATGCTCCTATGTTGAAACCACAGAAAAGGAGATCCAAGCCAAAGGACTCCTCTTCTACACCATCTTCTTCCTCTCAGGCTGTTGTTTCAAATAAATCTGTTAGTTTACCATCTATTGATGAGACCAGGCCCAAAACCAAAAAGGTTTGGGTCTCTAAAACTAACTGATTGTTTATGATTGCAGGGTTCTTCAACATGCCAAAGTAGCATCTGGTATGTAGACAGTGGGGGATCTATGCACATGACTGGGAACAGCTCTCTTCTTCATGACTACTCTCAAGGAAAGAAGGGATTTGTTTCTTTTGGCAATGATGCTAGGGGTTACATCATTGGTAAGGGTTTTGTCTCCAATGGAGAAATCAAATTGATGATGTTAATCATGTGGAAAATCTCAAGTACAATCTCTTGAGTGTTAGTCAAATGTGTGATAAAGGCCATGTTGCTCTTTTCACCAGTCAAAACTGTAGGATTCTGTCATCCAAAGTTTTGCACTTGATTGACAAGGTGTTGGATGATCACACTCTCCTGAGAGCCAACAGGACAGGAAGAGTGTATGCCTTAGATCTTTCTAAGAAAATAGATCTCAAAGGCAATCCTTGCCTATTTTCCAAAGCCTCTTCTGAAGAATCTAAACTGTGGCACAGAAGGCTTGGTCATGTTAATCTCAAAAACATGAATCAACTTACCCACAATAGTTTAGTCAGAGGCTTACCAATAAAGGAGTTCCACTGTGATGAAACCTGCACTGCTTGCTTAAAAGGAAAACAGCACAAAGTCCCATTCCCTCCTATTGAAGTGCCTAAGTCCACTGCCTGCTTGCAATTACTGCATATGGATCTATTTGGTCCTGTGAGAGTAATGAGCATGGCAAAGAAGAAATACTGTCTGGTAATTGTGGATGATTACTCCAGATTTGTATGGACTTTCTTTCTACATTCAAAGGATGAGGCTGCTCAGAAGATTATTCACTTTGTGTTGTATATTGAGAAGCGGTATTCCCTTCCAGTCAAGTGTATTAGGAGTGACAATGGAACTGAGTTCAGAATCATACACTTGATGACTTCTATCTTTCAAAGGGGATCAAAAGGCAGTTTAGCATCCCAAGGACTCCAGAACAAAATGGAGTAGTGGAGAGAAAGAACAGGACCCTCATTGAAGCTGCAAGGTCCATGCTGGCTGACTCAGGTTTGCCACTAACCTTTTGGGCTAAAGCTGTCAACACAGCTTGCTATGTGCAAAATAGAGTTTTAGTAAATCAGAGGTTGATGAAGACTCCATATGAAGTTCTCCATCATTTGGCTCCTCTGATTTCATTTTTCAAAGCATTTGGGTGTCCTGTTTTATTCTCAACACAAAGGATCAACTCCATAAATTTGATCCTAAGGTGGATGCAGGGTATTTTGTTGGTTATTCATCTACTTGCAAGGCATACAGAGTCTTCAACTGCAGAACAAAGATGGTTGAAGAAACTCTACATGTTAATTTCAATGAATCTCCAAAGGACAAGATTCCACAAAGCCCTGTGGAGTTATTTGATTTGGACATACTGCAATATGTTCCTTATCAAACTCCTGCTGTTGCTCCTGTCAACAGTTCACCACCTGGTGGTACTGCTGATGATGATGATGATTGCAGTACTCACCTCTTCAGGTTTAGTGATCAGCTGCCTGATTCAGCTAGACCTGATGTTCCTGTAGCTCCAGTAGCACCATCCACAACAAATGCTGATGAGATCTCTTCGAATTCAACTTCCTTTGAATTACCATCCACGGATTGGTTTCAAGGAATGATTCACCATCACCATCTGTTACTCTGCTGAGCCTGCTACAAACACTTGCACAGATCTCATTGTGTATCAATCTGAAGAATCACCCTATGTCTTAAATCATTGGTATCACTGCTGGAGTATCAACACGAAGTCAATTGTCAAATTTCTGCTTCTATGCTCTCTTCATCAGTCAAAGAGCCAAAGAATTATCACATTGCTTTAAAGGACAATGGATGGGTTGATGCCATGCAGCTTGAGCTTCTTGAGTTCAAGAAACAGCAAGTGTGGGAACTGGTTCCTCTACCTCCAGTAAGTGTGCAATAGGCACTAAATGGGTGTTTAGGAACAAAACTGATGAAAATGGGCTTATTGTTAAGAACAAGGCCAGACTGGTTGTTCAGGGGTTTGCACAAGAAGAAGGTATTGATTATGATGAAACCTTTGCCCCTGTAGCCAGACTGGAAGCAATTCGATTTTTTAGCTTATGCTGCTTATCAAAACCTTAAAGTTTTTCAAATGGATGTCAAAAGTGCATTTTTGTATGGAAAAATAAAGAAGAGGTTTATGTATGTCAACCTCCAGGCTTTGAGGACAATAAACATCCTAATTGGGTGTATAAGCTTGATAAGGCTCTTTATGGGTTAAAACAAGCTCCTAGAGCCTGGTATGAGACATTATCAAACTTTCTTCTTGAAAATAATTTCACTAGAGGCTCCATAGATAAGACTTTATTCATTAAGAAAGCTGGGCAGCATAATCTACTTGTTCAAATTTATGTAGATGATATCATTTTTGCATCCTTTGATCCAAAGTTGTGTGATGCCTTTACAAAGTTGATGCAACAGAAGTTTGAAATGAGTGCCATGGGAGATTACAGTCTTTCTCTGGGTTGCAAATCAAACAAAAGGCTGATGGAATTTTCATTCATCAGTCCAAATACACAAAAGATCTTTTGCAAAAGTTTGATTTACAAAACTGTAAGCCCTGTTCTACCCCCATGTGCAGCACCACACAACTGGATACAGATCAGAAAGGTAAAGTGGTTGATGAAACACTTTACACATGTATGATTGGGTCCTTGATGTATTTAACAGCTTCTAGACTAGATATTATGTTTGCTACATGTGTTTGTGCTAGATTTCAGGCTGCACCTAAAGAGTCTCATCTGATTGCAGTCAAGAGGATCTTTAGATATCTGCAAGGCACTCCATCTCTAGGTTTATGGTATTCTACTGGACACTCTGGTAAATTAGTTGCTTTTTCTGACAGTGACTATGCAGGATGTAAGTTGACCAGGAAATCAACTTCTGGTGGATGTCAATTCCTAGGCAACTGCTTGATTTCTTGGCAGAGCAAGAAACAGACCTCAGTTGCTACATCAACTGCTGAAGCAGAGTACATTGCTGCTGCAAGTTGCACCTCTCAGGTACTCTGGCTTCAGAACCAACTTCTGGATTATGGCATTACAGAGACTAAGACTCCATTGTTAATGGATAGTGCTTCAGCTCTGTGTATTGTCAAAAATCCAGTCCAGCACTCTAGGACCAAACATATAGAGATCAGACATCATTTTATAAAGGATTGTTTTGAAAAAGGTCTGATTGATCCTAAGTTTGTGCCTAGTGCTGATGAGCTTGCAGACATTTTTACTAAGCCTTTGGATAGTTCAACTTTCCAAAACCTGGTGTTAAGGCTGGGATGCTACAGCTAGAATAAGTGACAACGACTGATGATTTCAGTAGTAATTACTGGCGATCATTGGTACCCATGTCACATATAAGTACTGGTGAGTCCTTTTCCCTTCAGTAGTTTTTATAACTACTGATGGCTAAATGCCTCATAAGTACTGAAGTACTTTATCTGTTCCAAACTACTGATGTAGTTAAAACTACTGATGTAGTTACAACTACTGAAATCAGTATAAACAGATAAGTACTGATGTCCTATGAAACAACTGAAATCCGCCAAAAAGGCTGATGAATGTGTTGAGGCAGTATGAAACAGCTGAAAAGCTAAGAATTGACGAAAACAGCTGATGAGAAATTTCTCTTCAGTCGTTTGTACAACTGCTGTTTCATTCTAAACAACTGAAGCAATACCATGTCTTCAGTAGTTTTAAACTACTGATGACTAATACCAAGTCTTTAGTTGTTTACAACAGCTGATGACAAAACCACTGTCTTCAGTAGTTTCACAACTACTGATGACAACACCAAGTCCTCATTGTTTCAATCATCTGATGTCAAAACCACGGTCTTCAGTAGTTTTCTAACTTCTGATGCCTAACACCACGACTTCAGCTGTTTCAACGTCTGAAAGGATAATACCATGTCAACGGTCGTTTAAAACTACTGATGACTAACACCACATCCTTCAGTCGTTTTCTTACCCGTACCCTATAATATCCCTGACCTAATCCTTCAATGCTTCATCTTCTTCAAACTAACGTTCCTCTCCAAAACTTCCCTCTTCTCAATGGCGTCCATGCAAATTAAACCGCAACACAACTGTGTTGCCTACCTCACTAAATCGCCTATCTGGACTAAGTTCGATACTGCTATCGATCTTATGGTTCAGTCCCAATACATACGGCATTTCTTCTGAATCCCATACTACATGCCGAATCCCTTCAACAATTTTGGATGAACGTTACTATTACCACTGGGGAGAACAACACACCATCTCTCCAGTCGGTCGTCAATAACAAAGAAGTAGTCATCACTCCTGCAATAATCCGCCAATTCTTCATCTGAATGATGCTAGTTCTCCTGCTAGATATCCGAAGGGCACCACAGATCTATCCTTTGCCCAACATGGATATCAAGGCGATCTCAGTGCCTCCACTATCATGAAGAAACACTTTCCTGACGCTGAACGCCTAATTTTTCACATGGTGAATGTATGTTTGGCTCCTAAGACGTCGTCTTGGGATCAAATGTCGACAAAATGGCAGCAGGTAATGTATTCTATTCTTGAGCAACAACCGCTAAACTTTTCAGAAATAATATTTTCGGAGCTCAAGGATATGGCTCAAAAACTAACTGCCAACCGTTGGATACTATATCTACGGTTCATAATGGCCATCATTACAAACCAGCTTAATGCTGAGGGACTTGTTGGCTTGGGAGTCCCTGCTACGGCTGTTCTGCCGGAAGTATACTCCCGGCACAACTCTGACCAGACACTAAAATGGCTGCCAAGCTGCGAAAACCCACGCAGCTGGAACCCACAGCCACCACCTCCAAATCAAAAGTCCCCACCAAACCCACCAAAAAGAAACCCATAATGGCTACTCAGGGAATTGAGTCCCCTGAGGATGCCCCTGCAACACAAACGCAGGATATATCCACTAGTCCAAACCCCCTAGTGGATACAATGACTCTTCCAGCCATAGCCCCTCAGGCTTCCTCTCAACAGGAGCCTGTAGCAACCACACAAGGGGTACCTACATATCTGGGATCTTCCTCACTTGAGGAGATTGCCATTGAAAAGCACCAACCTCCCCAGGTGCACACTGCTTCTATCCCTTCACCCCAAACAACCGCCCCTCACAGCCCAACTTTAATAGTTGCACAAGTGCTGACTCAACTACACTCCTCACCCCCTCCCCAGAAACCACTTACTACTGGGAACACCTCTACAATTGAGGGGAGGAACACAGTGCAATTGAGAACCCACAAACAGGGGTTTACCACTTCTATCTCCTGGTGTAGACAAGGAGCTTAGAATATCTAGTGAGGCTGCCACCTCCTCTGACTCAGCACATGATCAGAATGAGGCTGGTAACATTGCTAAGACCTCACTAGAGGCAACAGCTGATGATGGACACTATCCTGAGGCTGGAAGTCCCCAGTACCAAGCACAAGGGGCACATGCACCAACTGGTCTACACCCAGTGCATGTAAATCCTGCTCTAAGCAGGAGGTCAGATGATTCAGCTTCGGCTGATGATGACCTGGGCTTTTTCTATGATGTTCTTGCCCAGAACACAATCCTTGAAGAGAAAGTCAGTAGGCTGCAAAACCTACTTGATCAACTCTCACAAGGAGAAAGACCATCTGCCTCTACCCACCCACAGATGGCACCTTCACTTGAAGGTTCCCCAAACACTGAGCCACTCCAAACTCAACCACCTGCCTCTGCTTCAGGCCCTATTTCTCAGGAACAGAACCCTCCTGAGCAAATAGGTGCTGTACTTCAAAATTCCCTCCCTCTCATCACACCCATAATCACTGATATTGTGACTAAAGCCATTGATGAGAGGCTTTCCTCAACTTTACAGCCCTTGATTGATGCTGCTGTACAAAAGACTCTTTCTGCGGTACAAACCCCTTCCTCCAATGCATCCAAAAAGGGGGAGAGTACTGCAGTGAAAGAAAAGAAGAGGAAAAGAATAGAGGAAAAGAAGGAAAAGAAGCAAGCCCAAGTGGAGGAGAAAGAAAAGCAACCTCTGCTCACTTACAAGCGAAAGAAAAGTGCTGATGATCATACTGCTGACGACAAATCCTTGGAGGAGCTGGTAAAAGAAGCTGACACTACACACAGCCGATCCATGGATAAAATAATTGAACTCTTCAGGCAGGGGTTTGACACAGCCACACTGGATAGTGAGATCAGAAGGTTGGAAGTGCAAGAGATACAAACCCGATGGGCAGGGTATGATGCTCTTGAAAAAGAGAGATTGGAAATAATGATCCGCTTCATTGCAAAATACTTAGGAAGATCGTTAATGGAGATTCGCGCGTGGACCAGGGACAGCATTCTGGCTATAGCCACCAGAATCTGTCTGTCTGAGCAATTCAACAAAGGGATTATTGTGGAAGCCCTTGATGAGGCTGGGGCTGGTAAAAGGTTAGAGATGGCTAAACTCACAAAGGCAAAACTAACTACAAAGATGCTGGATCAACCTTCCCTTCCACCCACTCAAACAGAGCCTATCCCTCAAATCTCCCAACCAATCTCTAAGCCAAATCCAAACATCTTCATTCTCCAAAACCAATTCCTTCACCAACCCAACCATCATCCAGTGATGCACCCAGAAGGAGGAGAAGGGTGCTAAGGATGGAAGAAGAAGAAGAAGAGGAGGATGAAGATGATAGTCTGCCACTCTCTGCTGTTCTAAAGCTACCAAAACCCCGAAGTCAACCCATGATCACACCTGACTCTCAAAGGGAAATGGTCAGAGTCAAGATAGAAGAAGAAGAACAGCAGAAACAGCACGATGAGCAACTGTTGAAGATGGTTGACAAGGAATTTCCTCAGTCATCATCTATTCAAGCCATGAAAGGGCATGCTCAAAGGCTGTACGCTCTCAGGCACACTTTTCAGTATCAGAAGGAGAGAGTGAGGGTATGGCCAGACCCCAGGGTGAGTTCTAGAATCCATAAAAGAACTATTCCACACAGATACAATGGCCAGGTACGAAAAACAATAGATTCTACCATCATCTTGGCCATTGTAGTCTCACCTTGGGAAATCATTGATGAATTCAAGAAAGCTTACCAAGCAAAGAAGACCCCTCAAGCTTTACTAGAAAACAAGATGATTAAGAAGGGGTTGTTATATAAAAAGCTTGAAGACATCCAGAAGAATGAGCTCCAGTTACTCCTTGAAGGCAACCATCCTGATGAATTTGTATATAGGGAGGTAACTACGGTGGAGCTGAAAAATGGCAGGACCATGAAGTACTTATCTGAGTACTATGGTCCAGAGTTCTTCTTCGAAGGAGGAGTAGAAGAACTCTCTCAGGAGGAACAAGTTGTTCTCCTTGAGGCCTATGTTCGAGAGTCATACAGACTCATTATGGGGAAGTAAATCTCATGAATGGGATAACAACTCTGTGTCCAGTTCCCTAAAACAGAGTTCCCATTCATACCCTGCCAAACAAATATCTGAGATTTCTTCCCAGGCCGGAGCTTACATGGGTCATCTTCTCTACTGATCAAGAAGGAAAAAGACCAACATTTTGCCTACAATAAGTGGGATAATAAATAATTTAGAGGTTTTGGCTGCATTGGTTCAGAGGGAGTTTGTTGGACCAAAAGAACCAATGAGCCAAGATCAGAAAACCTCTAAGTCCCACATGGTATCACAACAACTGCTGAAAGCCTCATCAGTAGTTTGACAAGTGCTGAAGACTTCAACAGCTGAAGATCAAGTGCTGAAGACTTCAACAGCTGAAGAACTAAAGTGCTGAAGTACAACAGCTGAAGAACACAAGTGCTGAAGCTGAAAGACCAAAGTACTGAAGTACAAAAGGTGAAGAGTTTACAAGTGCTGAAGATCAACAACTGACGTACAAAGTCTGAAGACAAAGACTGAAGACATCAGCTGATGATATCTACTGAAGTCATCAGCTGATGAAACACCTGAAGGTGAAAGTCTGAAGATCAAGTACTGAAGCCTCAGTAGTTTGTCACAACTGCTGAAGAGTACTTCTTCAGTAGTTGTGATATTAGTAGTTTTATATTTCTAGTTTCAGTAGTTTTATGTTTCAGTAGTTTTGTAAAACGACTGAACAGCTTGTTCTTCAGTCGTTGTAGTTTCAGTAGTTTCTAATCAGTAGTTTTATATTCTGTACTTAACACTCTGATATGTTCTCAGTAGTTGTGAACATTTCAGTAGTTTGTTAAGAGTTAGTTATTTTTGTATTAGATCTGCCAGTTGTCACTTTCCGTGATAACAGCAGTGATTGTTGCACTCTATATAAGGAGTGACAACCTATTGTAATAAAGGGAATGACGGAATGAATGATGATTTGAATGATTTGATTAGAAACATTCCATATCTATAAAAATTCCTTGAATCAGAAATATATTCTCTCGCTATAACCGTATGTGCTCTTAATGCATACAAGCATCGACTTCTTGCTACAATTTGTCTAATTCCTATTCTTATTCCGCTGCTTTGAACTCTAATACATCAAACTTGTGATCGTTAATCCTGTCAGAGACTGAGTTGTATATGCAGGTGCACTGGTAAATGAGTCAGTGAAAAATCCTGCTCCAACAAACAGATCTCCTTCTTCAGGATTTTTCTCATTCTTTGCCATGAATGCATTTTCTATGGTGGTTGCAGGAGAAGCAACAAACTGATATTGAGACATTGATGCTGCTCTATCATTGTTCCTTGAGCTTTCATCAATCTCCACTGATTCTATTTTTGCAATAAGAAGATCTAGATCCATTGGAAACTTCTCAGTATGCTTTAGTAGAGTTACAGTTTGTTTCCATGAAGATGGTAAAGCATTGAGTAGTCTGAGATTTAAATCTTCAAGATTGGGTTTGATACCAGCTGTTGACATCTCAGTTATGAGTTGAACAAATCTGTTCATCATTTGATTTATTGTTTCTCTAGACAAATGTTGAAACAATTCTAATTGTCTTTTCAACTTTTGTTTCTTTAGATTTTGAATCTCCTTACCTGCTTCACAAATGATCTTTAATGCTTTATATAGTGTATATCCAATTTGATATGCATCAAGCCTTGTAAGAACTTCCAAAGGTAGTCCTTTACACATCAATGAATAGGCTTTAATATCATTTTTAACTCTTTTCAGATCATCTCCTTGAAGATCATCTTCTGGATAAGGTTCTGGAGAATCTTTAGTATACGCAAATTCTCTGTCTGGTCCATCATTTCTTATAGGAATGTATGGTCCTTTTTCTATAGATTTCCAAAGATCAGTGACATGGAATTAAAATGTTGTTTTAGCCTGAGAGACCAATTTTTGAAATCAGCTCTATTTTTAAGTTTTGGAACTCTGTTTTCAGAATCTTCTAATTTCACCATTTTTATATTTTTGTTGTTTTCTTATATTTTGAATTTTAAAAAAAATTGAAAAAGTTTTCAAA